>OY829523.1:412825-1012825 GCA_963691665.1 Clepsis dumicolana | reverse complement strand
AAGGGGTGCCTTGTTACCTTGGCGATGTTGGGCGAGGACTGCGAGCGGCTGAGCGCCGCCGCCGGCCCGTCGTCCGGAGACACCATGTACGTGTCGCCGTCCTCATCCTGCACGAAACCAAGCATCACGACTGGCGAGCGGACTTGACTGGATCGTATTTGGGCCAATCAACTTTTCATTGCCACGCGTTGCCATGGAAACGTCTCAACAAAAACATGTTTTTCCAAGACCCCACTCCCCCGAAAGTCAGGATTTGCATGCTTAGGAGATGAAGCATGAAGGTATTGGCATATATCTGGCGAAACTCCTAACTGTTGATGGAGTGGTGCCTTGCAAATTCTTATTTTAGACGAGTGACCCAGGGGACATCTCCATGGCAACGAGTGGCAAAGAAAAGTTAATTGACTCATTTAATGTTCATTTTTTTGGCAATCGATGTAATACTCAGACCTAGGTAATAAAATAACACATAAACAAAGTAACATTTCATTAAAATTTTAATAATTCTAAAATAGTCCCAAGTATCAACTTGTAGCAGTCCATGAACGTACATTCGGTTGCGACGCATTCAGTTTTAAAAAGTATTATCTACGAACGAGTATTTATTTTAAAATGCACTTTCTGCTTTACACAATGAAGTCGTTATTTTAATAAGCTCTTTTCATCTTATACTCTCTTTAATTAGCAACTGAAGATTATGCACTTGAGGACAACGGCTTTGTTCGAAACGTAGGCTGTTAACAAGACCAAAAATTCATACTATACTACATTAATACGGATATGACTACTTAGTGCTATTTGTTATTCTTAATTCTTATTCACTATTATTAAAACGTAATTATTTCCCGTTAGAATTCATATTGTCCATTCAGGTAGCGTGTTTTAAAATTAATAATCACAAACATGTTTTTACAAATAATCTACAAATAATAAAGTTGTTGTACAAAATCAACAATTTTACTATGCGTATGAAAGTGAAGGAGCAGTACAGGGTAAAACTTGTATTAGTTTGTATGTTCTGTTTTCTAATATTGTTTTAAGATGTTTTGTTAACAAACAAAACTTTTACTTTACTTTACAGAAAAAAACTAATAGCACTTTACATGAAAAAAAAAAAAAAAAAAGTTTTGTCTATATTTCGAGACAAAAACCTTGGCGAATACAAAAACATACTGTACCATACCTGTACATTTTTTTTTAATACTAACCTTGTCGAGTTGCGGCTTCCGTTTCTCCCTTGCCGTGGCCAGCTTCCGCTTCCGCTCCCGCTCGAGCGCCTCCCGCCGGCGGTCCAGCTGCTCGCGCTGGCCGCGCACGGCGTCGATGCGCGCGCGCGCCGCCGCCAGCTCCCGCGCCTGCGCCGCCTGCTCCGCGACCACAAGCGGCTTCTCCGCTAAACCAATACTCACTTATCAAATACAGATCAAATCAATCCTGATTCAAATTCATTTCTATTCATAATATGTATCAATCAACTATTTATTGCCACTCGTTGCCATGGAGATGTCCCCTGGGTAACTCGTCTAAAATAAGAATTTCTTATATAGGTCAATACCTATATAACTACGTGTCATCTATACCTATAAAACAGTACTGTGACTGACTGACAGACAACGCACAACCTAAACCACTGGACCTAGAGACATGAATTTATTGGAAAATACAGAGTGTCAAATAACTTAACCAACTTAGAGAAGTAGAAAAACCCCCGACACTGTAATTTCAAAACTCAATATTATTTAACCAACTTTAATGAAATTTTATCATGAAATTACGATTTGAATTAAACTTAGCTAAGAACCATCTCGATTAAACTAGCTTTCGATTAAAGAAAAACCGTATCGAAATCGGCAAATCTGTTTGGGAGCTATGATGCCAGATCAAACTCCACTTTTTGGGTCGTGGGTTAATAACGATTATTTAAACCAGTTAGCCGATAAATAGATTGAAAAGAGTTAGTTACCTTTGGTGTCGTCGCCGGCGACGGTTTCGGCGATCATCCGCTCCGCCTCGGCCTTCTCGCGGCGCTGGTACTCCTCCAGCTGCTCACGAAGGCTCAGGTTCTCTTGTTCCTGAACACATTAGGGTCATCAGTTCGACCGTCTCTTGTAGATAAAATAAAAAACATTTTTAGCTAGTTAAAAGTATGCAATGAAGCATCATTGCATAAATACACACACTAAATAAACTTCTCATCTATACCTATAAAACAGTACCGTGACTGACTGACTGACAGACCACGCATAGCTTAAACCACAGGGCCTAGAGACTTGAAAATTGCCAAACATGTACCTTGAGTATCCTAGAGGTGCACTAAGAAGGGATTTTTCAAAATTCTCACGGGATAGGGAACTAGCCGATTTTAAAATTTCTTTAATTATATGGCTCTGTCCATCGGAGGACAATTTTGCCAGTGTTTAGGTTTTGCCGTTGTACGGTAAAAAAAAATCTAGAAAACGAAATATGAGAGGTGTTTTAATGGTGGATGGTGGATGAACGATGAACTCTTTATGTTTGATTGGGTTGACTCTACTCAATTATTCGCAAAAGCTTATTAGCTCGTGATAGTGATCACTTGATCACCGCCGCCCATGGACATAGTGTGGTGGTGGTGACAGTTGGGTCTGTGTGGGGCAGCGGCGTTTCGTGCACTAGAAGTACTATGCAGCCGGCTCACCATATCGAACTGCTTGTTCTCGAGCTGCATCAGCTGCGAGATGATCTCCTGCTCGCGCAGCTTGTACACGGCGCGCAGCTCGTCGCGCTGCCCCGGCGCGCCGGCTGTGGGTCTGTGTGGGGCGGCGGCTCACCATATCGAACTGCTTGTTCTCGAGCTGCATCAGCTGCGAGATGATCTCCTGCTCGCGCAGCTTGTACACGGCGCGCAGCTCGTCGCGCTGCTCCGTCTCGCGTTGGATGTGGGTCTTCTCCCAGTCCTGCACACATCAGTCAAGTTAATACTAACACAGAGTCTATATAATTGGCATTGGGTACGCAATGGACACCTAAAAGCCTTTCCCAATATTCAATCTATCTCCGATCTACTGACTATAAAAACATTTATCTTCAATTTTCCCAATATTCAATCTATCTCTGATCTACTGACTATAAAAACATTTATCTTCAATTTTCCCAATATTCAATCTATCTCTGATCTACTGACTATAAAAACATTTATCTTCAATTTTCCCAATATTCAATCTATCTCTGATCTACTGACTATAAAAACATTTATCTTCAATTTTCCCAATATTCAATATATCTCCGATCTACTGACTATAAAAACATTTATATTCAATTTTCCCAATATTCAATCTATCTCTGATCTACTGACTATAAAAACATTTATCTTCAATTTTCCCAATATTCAATCTATCTCCGATCTACTGACTATAAAAACATTTATCTTCAATTTTCCCAATATTCAATCTATCTCCGATCTACTGACTATAAAAACATTTATCTTCAATTTTCCCAATATTCAATCTATCTCTGATCTACTGACTATAAAAACATTTATCTTCAATTTTCCCAATATTCAATCTATCTCCGATCTACTGACTATAAAAACATTTATCTTCAATTTTCCCAATATTCAATCTATCTCTGATCTACTGACTATAAAAACATTTATTTTCAATTTTCCCAATATTCAATCTATCTCCGATCTACTGACTATAAAAACATTTATCTTCAATTTTCCCAATATTCAATCTATCTCTGATCTACTGACTATAAAAACATTTATCTTCAATTTTCCCAATATTCAATCTATCTCTGATCTACTGACTATAAAAACATTTATCTTCAATTTTGCCATCTCAAGAACTTACTGCCGGTAGGCAATCCAACCTCTGCTTGCTATCTGTAGATTGAAGGATGGATAGCAAATTGTTGGATTTTACACTGATTAAATTCAATATACAATGACAATGCAAAGAAAAATCCGTTAAGCAGCTGGACTTGAACCAGCAACCTCGGTAATCCGTACCACGCTCCACCAATTAAGCTATACTTAACGTTGGTGTACCTAACGAATTTTTCAATGCCTTGTGTCATATTTTTATTTGGAAGATCTCTCCTCAGCGCCATCTATGAGTAGCTTAATCAAGCGGCTCAATTATTTTTGGCGGGTAGCTTAATTGGTGGAGCGTGGTACGGATTACCGAGGTTGCTGGTTCAAGTCCAGCTGCTTAACGGATTTTTCTTTGCATTGTCATTGTATATTGAATTTCATTCTATGAATGTTTCATAAAAATAAAAACAAAAATAATCAATAAAAACGATTATTTTCACTGATTAAATTCGTTAGTAGATCAAAAACAGAGATCGATTGAACATCGGGAACGGCCTGTTAGTCAATTGAGCTATTTATAGTTTAAAATGACGAAACGATCGGTTAGAATTGAATTTTTTATGAATTATACTGAAACATGAAGTCACAGTTTCCAGTGATCAAACAGCCAACGTTTTACGTTTACGTTTTTGTTAAATTAAAAATTGTTTAAATAGCAATTACAAGTGAGACATCGGTTTCATACCAGTATTGCGAAAGCTTTATTAAGTTAATTAGAAAGCTGAAATTTGATACATGATTGACAACACTTGCAGTAACATAATTGACAACAGTTACAGCAACATGATTTGCAACAGTTGAAGCAACATTGCTTGCAACAGTTGCAGCAACGTGATTTGCAAAAGTTGCAGCAACACGATTTGCATTAGTTGCAGCAACATGTCTGCAACAGTTACAGCAATATGATTTGCGACACTTGCAGCAACACGACGTGCAACCGTTGCCCCAAAATGATTTGCAACAGTAACAGCAACACGGGTAGCAACAGTTGCAGCAACAACCAGCGTTACCTGCTCGGCCTCGATCCGCTGCATCTCGAGCGTGAGCGAGGTGTCGGCGATGCGCTCCTGCTGCTGCAGTATGTGCTGCATGCTGCGCGACCGCTCCTCGTACATCTGCAGCGCCGCCGCCTGTGACAGTTGCATCAAAACTAATATTAGCCATCATTGATGTCGGTGCATGCAACCGACTGACTTTTATCGTATAAAAAAAACAATCTCTGCTTGGTATCTGTCGATGGGATGTCTGTTATTAAATTTACTTTGTGCCCCAGTACAACGCGGCATTTTTCAATGACAGCCATACGTCATAGCGCTGTCGTTTGACCAAACTAAGACTGACTGACGCTCGATTAGAGGTCTTTTTACCCGACTGCGAAACACAAAAGTGTGTTTATTAGCCTATGTGATGTATGTATGTATGTTTGTTCCTTTGTGGCACTAGAGACCGAAAGCGTTCGTCGATTTTAATATTTCTTACGTCAATCGATTCATGTTACCCTGCGGGTGTCACTAAAGACATAAAGTTACCTGTCCATAAAGTACTTATAATGAGCTAGTTTTTCTCTTTTTAGTTAATTGTTTTTGCAGTCAGGTTTTTGTTTTTAGATAATTTCGTTCTATTTTGAAATTAGTGGTCCTTTGGTACGTCCGTTTTCAAGCGCTAACCCGAAGTCCATGGTGTCGGTAAGTCAATGTCAGTAGATCAAAAATATTGGGTACGATTGTAAATGAGTACTCGTAAGGTACCCACCTTGCTGCTGCGGTCCACGGGCGGCTCGGCGGGCTTGGCGCGCGGCGCCGGCGCACTGTCGTCCCACACCGGGTAGTCAATCTCGCCTGCCGGACAGACGCACATCCTACTTACATTATAAACGCGAAACTTAGCGGAGATGGGATTAAGGATGTTTGTTACTTTTTCATGTGAAAACTAGTGACCGGACGATCTGAATGTGTTTTTTTGTACATTTTTTTTTACAGTGTTCCCGTTAAATTTTATTATCCATCATCATCATCATCATGTCAGCCGAAAGACATCCACTGCTGAACATAGGCCTCCCCCAAGGCCCTCCACTCAGACCGGTCTTGTGCTTTCCGCATCCACCGCGGTCCCACAATCTTTACTAGGTCGTCGCTCCATTTTGTTGGAGGCCTACCGACAGCTCGTCTCCCGGTCCGTGGACGACATTCGATTATTAATCGAATTTTATTATTATACTTCAAATAGTCACTGAAACGATGAGACACAGAAATCCAGAAAAAGTGACTTAACTCCAGGGATTGAACCTAGATAGTTGACATTCCGTGTCACATGCTATTACTATTACACTAAAGTCAGCAACTAGCTTTAAACAGGTATTTAAAATATAATAATTAATAACAGCGAATAGATTTCTATGAAACTTCACAGCAATATAGCTTATCCCTCGGAATAACATTACAGGCTACTTTTTATAACGGAAACTTGCATATTTCAAAATGCACAGGGTGTGTGGGCTGTGAGCGTATATTTGACATTCATGTAACAGTTTTGCTGTAGCATGAGTTTGTAAGAACGTAACAAATTTTGACATGAGCATAGACATATGCTGAACGTGTGTATAAGCATGTTTAGTTTATCCGCTGTCAAGTACCTACAACACAAGCTCTGCTTTATTTGGATCTAAGTCAATTAGTGTCAATTGTGAATTGGTGTCAGTTTGTGTCAATTGGTGTCAATTGTGAATTGGTGTCAGTTTGTGTCAATTGGTGTCAGTTCGTGTCAATTGGTGTCAGTTCGTGTCAATTGTGAATTGGTGTCAGTTTGTGTCAATTGGTGTCAGTTCGTGTCAATTGGTGTCAATTTGCGTAAATTTTCCCACGATATTTATTTTATTGCTTGGTTGGTTGGCCATGCCGGGGTAGTGTGTGCGTGTGTGTACCGAGCATGTCCCGGGCGGGCTGCGGGCGCGGCGCGGGCTGCGGGTTGGTGGTGAGGGCGGGGTACCGCAGCAGCCAGTCGTGGTAGCCGCCGGCGAGCGCTAGGGGCGGCCGCGGGTATTGCACCTTTACGTCCCACTGGAAACATACAAATCACTATCATATTTTCAGTTATTGTAAGAAAGATAAAATCTGCAAATTATGTCAATGGTGATATTATACGTTTATCCAATATTCCCATTCTGATCGCGGCCAGAAATCTACAATGAGAAATTCGCAAGCAGAACCCAAATGAAACCTATCTACATACCAAAAGCTCAATATTAGCCGAAAATCTAGGGTGTCTCGATTAAAACATTGGAGTCGACTAATCCAGCATCACAATCAGCTTCTTGGAGACTGTTCTAGAATGTTCTCTCGCTGCGGAAACCAGTAAATACCTTCAGCAGTATAGTCTTGAGCAGGTGCAGGGTGTTCCCGGGGATGACGGCCGTGCTGGACCAGTCCAGCATCACGATCAGCTCCATGCTGGCTCGCGTGGCCCACACCGGCTTCGACGCTGGTGGCAGGTGCTGCTCTAGAACGTTTGCCGATTGCCTGTCAACCACAAAAATATTCTTCTTATTCCAAAAGCTGCGACGAATACCTTATAAATAAGGTACTATAAATAAGGTGGTTAAAACCAACGACGACGACGCATACGAAAGTTATCATCCACACGCCAAGTTGGCATAACGTCAACGAGGACTTGAACCTTAAGCATACGTTCGTAGGTCGCATTTGCACTGTGCAGCCAGACGCCTATAAGCGTTAGTAGCGTAGTAAGCACGTCGGCTCATGACGCTTTTAAGCACCCTTGGCGTTGAGAAGGTTAACTAGTAGATAGAAGCGCCAGATTGTTGCATTCAAATTAGATTCGTAAGACTAGCGAATTAAGTTCATATTTGCTTATTGATGACGCATTTTTGATTTCGTAACATGTCAGATATTTATGCGGTAAACCTGTGATCCGATGGTTTTGCTTTCAAGCTGAATAGATATTTGTGCTGGTGAAGAGTCAGATAGTTTTGATTTTGTGGAGTATCAGATATTTTTAAACAACTCAAGTGTCCGATACTTATGCCGTTACCCAAAAACGATATTTATGCCGGCCGAAAAACATCATAAGTGAGGAAGACCTAAGCGCCCGCCCTCCCCCGTCCCAGTGACCAAGTGTGGTATTTTGAAGAATCTTCTCTCGCCCCCTAAACGTGTCACGAAGTATGGGTACCTTAAGGGGCTTCCTGAGCCAGACGCTGAAATGGCTGCTTTTTAGATCCATTCTGTACATTATTTAAACGATAACAGTTTTAAATGATTCGCGGTTAATTGCATTAGACATAACGAAAACCCCGTGTGTTTGCCCGTGATCATGATGCATGCAACTGCATCGAAATATCGGGAGCTCATCAAACCTATAAGGTAATCCCGTTTCCCGTTTTCGTTGTCTAATATTATTTAAACGATAAAAACAAAATGTATAAATACATCCATGTAGCAGGCTAGGATTTCTATGTTTAACATTATTATAATACGATTTCATAATAATAATAATAATAATAATCATCATCATCATCATCACCATCATCATCGGCCTATTTACGTCCCACTGCTATCCAGCCCTTAATTTAGAATATAAAAAAAAAAAATAAGTTTATGTATTTGGTGCGAATTCTGAACGATTTTTTTTTTTCGAAAAGACGCGTTATTTGTGATAACACTGTGTAAAATGAAGTTAGACCGATATTTAATAGATGTCGCCACTAAAACGAAGTCGTTTAGTAGAAGTGAGGTGGGGTGAGGAAGGCGCGATGGTTCACGGTCGTCCTCTCAGGGAAGCCTCTTAATTAATTAATTTATTGAAAATTACATTTTACATGGCATTACAGTTTACACCAATGCACCATGAAAGACAAAATATTACTTAAACTTAAACTACACTTATTCTAATCAACATACTCGGTAATTATTCACATTGGAATACTAGACATCCTCACATACACAGACTCACAAAATCGCAAGCATTCACTATGCACAGCCGCCCATCGCCACGCAAATAGGTCGCACTCAGGTGCCGATGCCAGCAGCGCATTAAGCTGCGCAAGGGCACGCGGCAGTGGCGAGAGCCTGCGCGACACAGTGCGCGCCGCAGCACCGCCAGCAAGTCGCGACGTCGTGCTCGGAGATTTGTTTTGGGAACGTCCGGGACAGACAACCCCGCGAGCTGGCCACCAGCTCGGGGCAGTCTGACTCACCCCGTAAGGCTTGACAAGCTAATACCAGCAATGCGCAATGCCGCCTCACCTCCAGACTGTTATAACCGCAGGACCCAAGTACATACTTTGTCGGATATAAATATGGGTAGTATCCATAAATTTTCTCATACAACAATCTAAGAAAAGCCTTCTGGACCTTCTCTACAAGGCGTATGCAGATTCATGCGCATGCCAAATTAGAGATGACGCCTCTAGCTTACTTCTTACCAACGCATTATAAACAATTTTTATGGCTTCGGTGTTATTGAAATCTCTAACATTGCGGATAACAAAACCTAGTCTCCGGAAACAGCCAGCTGAGAGCTCCACAATGTGCTCATGAAACGTAAGGCGTATATCGAAAAGCACGCCGAGGTCCTTGACAGAAGAAACACGGCTGATGGGTTCTGGACCCAGCACATACTGAGCGTGCAGTGGGGCACGCGCGCGGCTAAAAGTGCCAACGATTAATGATTGAATGCTTCTCACCCTGGTGATATACACTCCTCAGGCACGCTGATGCAAGCGTGGTAGTTGATATGGGACTCCACGTAGTCCTTCCCCGGCCTCGCATCCAAGATCATAACCTTCAGCTTCCCACTTTTAAGGATGGTGTAGAGCTGCTCGCTCCTGATGGTCACTTCGTCAAGACCTGTAAGAAAATGCCAAAGTCCGTCCGGATCGCTACCACCATCTTATTCTCTCATCCTGCCGCTAAGCAGCAGTGCTTGCACTGTTGTGTTCCAGTGTGGAGAGTAAGACAACTGGAGTAATTACGGGCACAAGAGGCCTAGAGAGCTGAGATGCTCTCTAGGTTGGCAGCGCATCTGCAAACCCCCCGGGGTTGCCGATGCCTATGGGTAGTGGTGATCACTTACCATCAGGTGACCCACTTGCTCTTATGCCTTCCTCTTGGTATAATACTTTTATTATATCCCTTATCTCCCTTTGCGTTTCGCAGTCGGGTAAAAAAGTTATGACAATAGTTGGAAGAAAACATAATTACCCGGGAGCCCCAAAAGCTGCGGGGGCTCCGGCGCCGGCGCAGCCTCCATGGCCTTCTTCCTGCTGTCGTCAATCTTCTGCTTGATCACTTCGTTCTCTTTTATTTCGTTGAGGCGTTTATTCTTCTGCTCTTTATTATATCTAGAACAGAGTATTAGGCAATGATATTATAAGTAAAGATTCGTCATATGCTCTGAACATTTCCGAACATTTTGACGTTTGCGCGCAAGTTTGGACCTTATTTGAGAGACATTGTGGCCAAAGAGGCTAGCCTTTTCTGCGCTTCATTTTCAGCGTGCTGTATCCACCTCTTTTTTTTAATGTAATATCGTTGCTGTTAGGTGCTATAATTTTTTAGGACTATTGTGTTGGCTTAAACTCGTATTGAATGACAGTGATCCGTTTATTTCACTATGAACTCTAATATGCGTCTGATCTCTGACAGAGAGAGAGAGAGAGAAAGAGAGAGAGATATTTATTCACACCATTCTACACATACAGAAACAATACATGTGATTTAGTTGTTAAAACTTATTTACAGTAAACCTTTTAGCAATTATTTTATGTAATGAAAACAACACAACAAGCAACATGATTTTTCCCTTTCGTTTCACAGGTTTCATCAACCTTATTTTTCACTCAAAAGCTCCTTTTGTTTCAAAGCATGAATATTTCAAAAGAGTACAGCTTATATAAACGGTATTTTTTCATGCCTGAAAATAATGGGCATATTATTGTTCTTGTTAGGCAATTGTTCTGTTGTTTACAAGACTCTTTTGATTTCTTAAAGGTTAAAGTTCAGACGGCAACGAAGGGAAGCCAGTCAAAGACTCACAGAATGTTCGCTCAATTTTTCTAATTGTGAAGAATGGGTTGTCGAACAAAACATTATTTTATGCTTTTGGGTTTATTTTACGTAAGGTATGAATGTTTAAGAAATCACCAAATACTTGTTTTGTTTGAGACTGGTTTATTCTTCAGTAATCTTTGAACTAGTCATAACATGACTTCTTTTCACATTATCAAATGATTGATACATGTCACAATAGTAGTTTATGCAACTGTTACATAATGAGGGTTCTTAAAACATGAGTGTGGTGTTATAAAATATGAAGCGAAGCCAAGTTTTATAATAAGATGGCACAAGTGTTTTTAGGGTTAATTATGTAGAGTTGCATACATTACTTGCATTTATTAGTTACACACATATATTTTTATTTTACTTCATATTTTATTGAGGCTTTGGTACACCTGGTGTGACCATGTCAGCCACATGGGGAGACTCTAGGTATAAATAGTTTACAGAGCACTGCCTCCAGTGCTAGATTCCCTAGCAATGGAGCTCTCTACAAATTTGTAAATTTGGACAGCATCTCCAGACAAAGGGTTGGACTGTTGTCCAACATTAATCCCTCTGTTACTCAGGTCCAGACACCTCAAATATCTGGGTCTGAAGCTTTCGTTCTGGACACACTCCACAAATTTTTTTATAAAATCCTCTGTTACCCCACAAGTTATGCATTTCGGGGAATATGATGTGCCTACAGAGTTGTTAATACTACTGTTAGTAATTTTATTTTTTACTTTCATTGTTTCCCAATAGTTTATTGCTTTCAACTAAACTTTGATTGTGTATGTAATTACTAATTGGCTTTATCAAAATAAATTCTAGTGTGCCAGTCAAGTGTTCCTTTACTTTACTTTTTTTCTAAAACCAATAGGAGACACTATTTGTCATAGCTTTTCATGATATCCAACACACCCAAAATAAATACCGAAAAACTGTTTTTGATTCCATATTTATAAGATTTCTGATATATGTATTGCTTTAATGCTATGAATAAATATTTTCTAGGTTCTCACCTGTCAATAAGGCTATTCTTGAGTTCCTCTGCAGCATCAATAGCCTTGTTTGGGTTCTTGGTACCCAACATGCTGTTGAAGTATGCCTTGTCTTTTAGATACTCCTTGTCCTTGCTGATACAAGCCACCACCCGCAAGTACTTCATGTAGCACACGTACGAATACTCCTCATCTCCTTTCTCTCTAGCCTCTTCTGCATTCTCAAAAAGCTTCTGGGCTGATTTGCATAACCTTTGAAAGAAAAGGTCACAACATAAAAAAAAAGTAAATAATAATACCTGCTTGGGAAATGCAGGTATGTGTACTCACAGCGTAGCCCTTTTCGACTTCAAATCCGGAATATTGTGCAATTTATCCAAATCCTCGATGCATTTTCCAAGATGCAGTTGTTGACGACGCGTTTCCGTCATTTTGGAAATTTGAAGCTGCGTCACAGATCGCGAAACGAATTGTAGTGGTTATATTAGTCGCCCAGATCATTAAAACACTACATTTGAGATAAACAACACAGTGATTCTTGTAAAAATTCACAAACGGAAACAAAAAACTGACTAGCCTAATCCAAAAACGTCATGTTTGAGTGAGTCGGATGAATGGTTTTGAATGAAATTGAAACGTCAAATCAAAAGAATGAACATGAACGGCACGAACATGAACGATTGGAGCAAGAAGTTCCAACGTGACGTTTCGTTACGTATTGTTTTTATATTATGATTAACGCTTAAATTGAAATAAGCGTTTATTAAATAAACACCGTAACACCTTATAAAATTGTTCAAATTTTAATTCAAAGTCTGCATACTGAAGTCATAATGTGAGTTGAATTACAAATATTTCTTAAAACCCATTAACTTGACATATCAGTGCACTAACGAAACGTATACAATAAAAACGTATAGCGCAAAAGCGCAAGTTTTCATGCGCAGTGGAAACTTGTCCGATTTTCCTGGTCGATCACGGTTTTCCTTAGTTTTTCAGCTGATCGCGCTTCCCACGGCCGTGTCGCAGACTGTCCCGTGGTGTCATGTGCGTAACTGTCGCAGCGTAGTGAAATAGTCGAGTGTTTGTGATTTGTGTAGTTTTCGGGTTAGCTAGTGGCAGTGAAAATGTTTTCAGGACTTACTAATCAGGTTAGTTCGTGGATGGGGGCCGCGAAAGGGGAGCCCCAGGACGAAGAAGTCCCGACACCTACTAAGGAAGCGACGGGAGAGCCAGCAGCGGAGGGCGAGCGACAGAGGTGCATTATTCTTTTGTTTACTTTTTTCTCCCCTCTTCTATCACTCTTTATCGGAATATCGGATAAAACGCTACTAAAATTAATTGACTTGGAACTCGTATGTAGCGGACAACATGCTCTGAAACTGCTGAAACACATAAAAAGTAAGCATTCAACCTTGGGAAGCTTCTAGAAAGCAGTTGCAAGATGCAATAATCCGCCGAGTAATGCAATGCAGCAGAAAGTTTCTTAACTATGGTGGGATATTGATCCAGTATGAACATTTATTTAGGTCAAGAACATTGGTGCTAGGATTGTAATGAGAACACCAGGCTATCTTAATTGTATTGATGACTGGAGCTAATTGAATGTAGTTCCATATGTTAATTGTCTCTGTTCTAATGAATTGTTACACAGAAACTCTTTTATGTTTAAAAAGTTTGAGTCATATTTTTTAATGAACAGATTTTCTGAAGACACTAAAAAATTTCTTCTTTTAGAAAAGTCTTTGATTTCTTTTGACCTATTTCTCAACCTAATCAATTAATCATGGCTCCCTGATAATATTCACTCATGGTTGAATGCAGCTTTTTCTGTTAGTGCCAGTTAAGTACCTACTAAGAATAAAATTCGTTCTTATTACATTTCACCTAGAAGTTTCAGAAAAAAGTGGTCTTTTTTTATTTCACCAAAACTTAGGTATTTTATTTTTATGTAGTTAGAGTAACTGACTACCTAACAAAAACTAAAATGAATGTACTCACCTCCAGTTATAAATTTACATATTTAAACAGAAATGCTATAAATGGGGAAAATCTGCATTGTAGATTCACACTTTTTCTGCAACTATTTATTCATGCCTCATTTGATCCCTTGCTATGGGAAAAGCTTTATGTTTTTCCTGAGATTTCCCATGAGACTAAGAGCTTTATTTAAAGAATAAGTATGAAAAAAATATTTATAGCTACAACAGTGAATGCTATACTAATATGCACAGTGGTAAGAAAATTACTCAAGTTCTAATGCCAACATCCACATGCAAACAAAAAAAAAAATCACTAAATTGATTAAAAAACAAATAACACTAAATATTTCAATTTCATTGCAGCCCAACAAAAGCTGGCAGCAAGCTTGACCTCATCACTAATGTACAGTCAAAGATGACCGGGTGGCTTGGTTCCGGGATCCCTATCCCTGGCCTCAGGAAAAATGAGGCTGCACCTACTGATGCCACCGAGCCTGCACCAGTAGAACCCGCTGAGCCTGCCGAACCAAAGCCTGAGGGAAAAGACGATGATGATAACTCTAGGTATAATAGGTACGCGGGGTGGCAGACCAAATGAGTTTACTTTTTATCAAATCTTTGGTGTGCTGTTTCTGGACAACGAGTTTTAGAAACGGTTCACCCTTTTCCTAAGCTTTTTACACTTTGCGTCAATATCAATCAGCTTAAAGCACTGACACGCATTTGTTCCTGTTTTTGCCACTCTATTGCAAAATGATTCATTGCTTTTCGATCAATCATTACTCTTTTATTCTTGGTATTGCCATGTTGATAAAGGGTCTTCTAAGTGGGCAAAGTTTTTCTATGATATGTGACCGACAACTATCGCTGTCTGACTCTTATTTATTATGAAAGCTAGACAAAGTCTACTATAGTTGCCGGCCATATATTGCAGCAAAAATATAGCCCATTTAAAGCCCCATAAAACATAGCTGCCTTTTTTTACAAATTTCACAGGATATTGACAGACATATCAACTGTTTGGAGGGTGATTGCTTTTCTACTGTTTATAGTCATTTGTGATATGTTGTTATTGACAAATAAAACAATAGAATGAGGAGCGTAAAACTTACCCTAACGTGCAATCTTGCAGGCATACTGCATTGATAGTTTTCAGTTAACTCAGATGAAAAAAAACTGGACAGCTAGCACAAGCGACCTCTAATTAATTGGTCCAACTGATTCTGTTAAATTGACGGCGATGGAAGGAAAAGCGTACCTACTGCGCTACACGCGAGAAAATGTTTGCTAGCTGCCTTAGTGTGGAAACTGGAAACATCATGCTTTCTCTCACTCTAACCCAAAATAATATCTGGCTCCATTCAGCATCACTCTTCATTATTTTGTCAGTTGCCTGCTTTCCAGCCTTAATACCTGCCATGTTAAATTTTTAAGATCATACCAACTTAAAAAAACCTCATTCATAACATAATACATTGGAATGGTTCAATCATTTTCATTCCAAGTAAAAGGGACTTTTTACACCAGCACCATAATCAGACTATGGTTCACACGTTTTTGTTTTAAATCATACAAAACAGGACTGGCCATAAATAATGTTTTAGACTTGTTGGCTGACAGATTTACTATTCCAAATTTGAATTTTTTTTTTTTTTATTATTCAGCAAATCACAGGCAACTGTGATGATAACTTTTTCGTTTAATTCCTGAAACAATTAATACTTACTTGTCTCTGTGAACTCATTGACTCTGCTCAAACCCCCATTTTTTATTTTTCATTGTTGTGCATTCTATTCAATTAGTGTATTTTTTATCTATTTACTTATATTTAAAATCTTTAGAATAAGCTGTCCAAATACTTTTTTTAACTAGTACCAAATTACTATTAATTATGTACCTATTATTAAATAAAAAAATAGTCAGTGAGTGTATTTGAACCGAATTATAACATAATCCATAACCGCATTATGCCCTTCCTGACTTGTCGGTGCGGTATCGGTACGCTCGGTAAGCTCTGTACAGATTCTTTACTGAACCAATGATATTACAATTACATATAAAATATTACATGAGCACGCCGAAAATGAAGCGCGGAAAAGGCTACAATTCTAGCCTCTGGCCTCAGTCGCTCACGAATAAGTCCAAACTTGCGCTCAAATGTCAACATGTTCGGAACATGTTTTTCGATTGTTTTGTGAGCATATGACGTATCTTTACTTATATCATTGTACTGAACGCCTATATTTCAATGAGTACTTCCTGACATACTTGATATGCGCGCGAGAGGGACGCGGTAAAGTTCTCATTGAATTATAGGCGCTCACTAATCTGTACAGACCTTACCGAGGGTACCGATACCGCACCGTCAAGTGAGGAAGCGGCCTTAACCAAAACATAATACTTATCTATATACTTTAAAATTGTAGAATTACGTTTGTTAACTTTGCATTCATTGTCTATAGTAAATTAGAATGCGAATTGACCGGTTTGTACTATTTATGTCGCTTTTGTTATCAATTGTAAAAAATGTTGTCGATTTCGCTTTCAGCAGAATATTTTCCATGTGATATTTTAGTCCATGTATCAAACTCTTCATGCCGGTGTATTAAAACTTAAAAGTTCCAGTGGGATTTTCGTATAACGCGCGCGGCACTCCTTGTTATACCTAACTGATTTAAGATTGTGGCAGCGAGCACGCGCGCCATTTTCTTGCTTTACGTTCAGTTCGTCCTTTGATCACACATGCAGTAGAAAAAGTAACGTACCGAGCACTAAGCTTGAAAATGACTCTTCTGATATATCCTGCCCAGTGCCCAGTCGCTCCTGAGACGCTGACTCATTACCCTTTTCAATTTTAAACCTATGAAATGCATCGATAAGAAAGTTGTAACATCACTACACTCGCCAAGCCATAAAGCCCGTAAGTGCAAAAGAGTGCGGAATTAGCTGTATTAGCTTTAAATGAGTGCTCAGGGGGTGTGCTGTGCGTGGAAAGGTTGAAAGCAGAAAGTTTGGCTTCGGGACTTTGTTAGAAGACAAACACACTAAAATTCCTCACCCCTTATCCTACCCTAGAGCTTACCTCCGAGGGGTGGGGACTCATAGACTTCTTTTAATTGTTTTTTACTATACCTACTTGTCAATTGCGTACGTTGAATAAATATTTTTCTATTTCTATTTCTATGTTTGTCTCCTAACTAGTTCAAATATAGTTCTGAATTCAAACTTTATGCTTTCGTCCTTCCTTTCCATAATCATTCGTTGCCCGGACTATTTTGTTTTATGTTTCGGCGTGCCAGGAGAGTCACAACCCACGGCACAACTAAGCTGCTGCACTGGTTGAGCCATCGAGAATTTAAAATCCCCACAGCTCACCTATTCGCTTTCGTTCGACGACTATGAGTCTATTTCTTAGAGCAGGAAAGGAATGGAGATGTTAACGCGCGGTTTCCCCTCTGCCAAATCTCTAACATTAAGTCTGATCAAAATGATAGGGTCTGTTGATTGTGTGCGTGTTTTTGGCATTTGTGTGACAGTTTTGTTTTAGTGTGACTTTGTAGGAACGTAACAAATTTTGACAGCAGTGTAGACGTGTGCTATACGTATATGTTCCTCGTCCCCCTCAAAAAGTGGCAGAAAAATTTTGGTGCATGAATAAGCCAAAGGCGCTTCCCCTCTGTCTGCTTTATGGTCTATTTACTAGGTTAGATTAGAATTGCGTCAATTCGCGAAGCGTCTAAACTACACGGAATAGGAGCTCCGCTTAGTGTAACTCTGTCAAAGTTGGCTCCCGATGGCTCAATCAGTTAAGCAGCGTAGTTGTGCCGCGGATCAGAGAGGGTCAGGAGTGATTGTATCTCTCGGTGTTTAATCCTTTGAACGCCAAGGACGCTTAAAAGCGTCATGACGCTCATGAGCCGACGTGCCTAGGCGCCATCAACGCTTCTAGGCGTCCGGCTGCACAATGTAAATGCGACCTACGAACGTATGTCTATGGTTTAAGTCCGCATTGACGTTATGCCTTGGCGTGTGGATGATAACTTTTGTATGCGTCGTTGGCGTTCAAAGCGATGTGTGTCGTGTGGTCGTTATGTAACCTGTTCGCTTGTCCAGCGCAACGGGCGGGGCGGACAGCAGGCCAGCCTCTACGGGCGGCACCCCCACCGAAGAACAGCCGCAGGGCGTTGGCAACGGTACGTGGAAGCTTCTAGAACCTTCTGGAACCTCACCCTGTTCACTTAGGATTAGTATGGTAAAACTAAAGTTGCTAAATCCATCACATGATTAATGGACGATCCCTAACTCGTTTGTGTTACAGACTCGTAATGGTGCAACTCCCACAGTTTTCAGGGTTCCGATCCGACCCTCAAAAGGAAAGACGGAACCTTTATAGGATTACTTTCTGTCTGTCAAGGCCCTTTTTCCAAGGAACGCGTGGAGTTATCAAGCTGAAATTAATCAAACACTCAGGCCTGCAATTCTTTGAAGCTGTGAAAAAATTAAACTTCGTAGTTATGTTCAGTGAAAATCGGTTCAGCTTTTTTTGGGGATATTTAACATCTAGTACTTTTTTATTTGACCCAAACATTACTTTTTGAAACCATTTTGTTTTACTGTGTTATTCTGTTTTTCCTTATTTTGCCAAGTATTTTGTTGTAAGTATCCCCATTTCGTTTCATCCCATTTACAGATCAGCAGGGCAAGAAATTGTTGTCGCTTGACGCTATCGAGGTACCTGACATGCAGGAGTGTTAGTATGACTTTTTTTTGTTATTTTTTTTTAACCTATCCCTTTTTGTTTTATATTTACATAAGTACTAACAAAAACGTCTTTGTATGTATTACTGTATACTGCATTAGTGACATATCTGTTCTTAGTGGAACCTCTGAAGTATTTATTTACAGATTCTTTTATTTCACCAAAAGCTTGTTTCTTACCGGAGTTATACCTCCCTGGCTTGATAGACATATGTATAACTAAGAAATAAAAAACAGTGTCAAAGAACACAGTATTCGGTGAACAAAAAAATCGGTGAAACGACACGTCGTGCAAACAAATTTCGGCAAAAAATCTTCACCCCGTAATTTTGCCTTATGTCCACAGTGACAACGAAAGCAGTGGCCGGTGCCAAGTCGCTTGGCAACTTCCTGTACTCGGCCGTGAACAAAGCCGGGGCTAAAGTGAGCGAAGCCAGCGCCAAAATCAAGAAGACCGTCGAGGAGAATGTGAGTACACAGCTTCTAGAATATTCCAGAAGTTTGAAGATGTTTTTGTTGATGGGAGTACATCGCTCAACAAACTGCGTTAGCGACAAAACTGTTTTGAAAATTGTTTATGAAGTTCTAATCGCCAGTGGGTGCCTGCATAGCTGCAACCGCTGCAGGTTCATTGTATCATGGGTCTGTCTTGGATATCATTAAGGGATGAGAGTAGAGCGAATTTTAATTTTTTGTCAACTAGGAGTTACGACCAGGCCTTCAGGGGATGCCTATTATTTCTCCAGGTAACTCAAAGAAGACGATCCAAATTTTATTTCCACAAAAAATCTAATGTTAAATACAAGGTTCTCAGTTCCCTCTAACACTGTACAATTAATTCAATTCAGTTATAGAACTAATTTTAAACAAAATACCAAGTACAAAAATAATTGTTTTTCCGTCGCCGCCGCGCTGAACAACAAAGCCTCGAAACAATTCGAGTCTTAAACTTCAAAATTTTCCTTGTTCCGGTGAAACAATATCCAACCTAAAGTAACGGCGCTCAATAGGACTCGTGGTGAAGGAAAATTTCCACGAAATGGGACTTTGAATCCGCAATAATACCCACTTAATTTTGATCTGTATAGGTTTATTGTCTAACGCTCGCCGCGTTCGCTATCGCATTCGCTATCTCTTTCTTCAAACGGTAAAAGATGGTGCGAGAAGATGGTGGCGATAGCGAGCGAGCGCGCGTTCGGCAATAAGGATTCTGTTTTCGCAGCGGCAGTGGGCGTTGAAATCGTACCAAGCTGGAGAGTTGTTTGTTTTGCCGTGACAAACTGTCGAACAAAGCATCAGTTATATTTGTACTTCAATATGTTTTGCGGTTGAAGTTCGTATTATTAGTAATTATGTAGGGTTCCTTACCCAAAGGGTGTCAACGGGACCCTATTACTTAGCTTCCTCTGTCTGCCCGTCCGTCTTTCTGAGGGCTGTAACTTTTGAACAGAAACACTTGAAAATATGTCTATAACTATTTTGACTTCCCACAGTTTCCCCAAAATCTTCAGATATATCCGACGATTCCCAAGGGCCAGAACTTTATCGTAACTAATCTAACAACGGCGCTAAATCAAAAATGGGATAAATTGAGCCTCAGGAAATGTCGAATTCGCCCTCCGGGGAATACATCCTTTGGCAAAAGGATTAACTTGGAGATATCTTGGTCCCTGGTGACTTTTCCTGGATTTACTCTGAGTGAACTAAGATATGAAGTGCTTTGAACGTTATTGGTAGTGGTTAGGATACATTTGTATTGATTATAAATGTACGTATATTTGAAGAGATACGAAAATGTCAAAGGAAATTAAGTCGGCTATATAGCGTAATAGTTGAATCTTCCATACCTTTATGTCTATTTTCAGAATTACAGAATGGAATAAACTAAGCAACTGAACTATTCTCTGTGAAAAGCTTTTAACGGTACGTGTGTATCAAAGATTGTACTTACAGGACAGGATTTAAGAGCGCTTTCTTAAACCTTATCAAAAAACCGCCTGCTTCAAAATTAAAACAGATTCCGTGACGTCATTTATTTATCCATTCGCACTTACCTAACTGCTATACAATACCCATTCAATGCTGATAGTTCCCCAACCGCGTAACATAACAAAATCGACATTAACCCTTTGAGCTGAAAGCTGAACAAATAATTTGCCGGTCCGCGGTCGCGAACCTTCACACCCTGATTGGAAACCGGGTCAGGGCTAAACCGTATCGGATAAGAGGGGTACCTTCATGTTCGAAATTTGAAAGCTCCTGACAAAATGGTGGTCAAATAGTTTGATTTAACGTATTTTTTCATTTAAATTAATATAGATAATGGTCGAAGAAGGATAAAATGTTTATTTCCAGCATTTCCGGTTTAAAATATTCTCATTCTAAGTAAGTGAATTTCTGTGATTTCTTTGAGAATAAAGAAGCTTTAACCTGAAAACCTAATGTCTACTTTAGATTGACCTGAGCGCCCAAATATCTGTTAAGCCGTTCAGAGGACTTATCTTGCACAAAGCTGTTGCATTTCACGAGCGCTTGTGGCCTTTAGTTAATGGGTAGGTTGTAACCATCCACATAGCGTGATTGTGCGTGTCAGGCAATACAAGCTTGCTCCGGCACAATCACTCGGAAACATCTGCATCAAAACATAAAGTCCTGTCACTAAGTTGCAACATCTACACTTGTCACTCGTCATTAGAAATAACTTGTTGAGCGGGAAGTTATTTAATTGGATTCCCTGTAATCTGGCTGTTGGGGCTTCATCTGATTCAGCTTTTACCGTGCTTACTACCTTATTGCCTCTTTCAACACGGTTCTGTTGCGGAGTATAAATCAGAGTATTTTGTAACTTAGATTTTCTTCGTGGCTTTTTGCTACGACCGTGGACTACATGTTTTTGCTAAGCGTCTAAAAAATGTGTCTTCCGAAAGGACTAAAACAAAACCCTTGTAGGTTCACTAATGCGTCTGTCTGTCACAGTTAACAACCACTTCCTCCCTTTACGGTAGACAGCTGACACTGAGGTAAGTAAGAACTACAATTATGAATACTTTAGGCCAGGGTACGCACGTAAGCTTTCTAAAGAAAAACAAAAGATAAAACTAAATTATCTCGACTTTTTGACCTTGCTTTTTAAATTATCTACTGCAAAGTTTTCGAAAAATCCAGTCACGAAGACTTGTTTCTCTCTGTAATTATTACAAATGAAGTCATCATTTTACTAATAACATAATTCTGCTTAAACGCTAACCTCTATTTGGCATCCCCTTTCCGCGACCTCACTATCAATCCTATTATTACAACTCTACCAGACCCGGGATATAGTCACGCCATACATTAATTAGGAGGCATTTAGTGAAAGCCAGGGCATTACATTCTATTAGGCTGACTTACCGTGATTAAGAACTCGCACTCGGCTGTTTGTTCTTGTTTTCAACAAGTCTATTGAAACAAAGTGGAAATTATGATTGGTTAGTTGACACGATACGGTGCACGCGATGTGTGTGCAATGCGAATTTTCAGCTGATTGAGGGAAATTTTAAGTTGCATTGCAAGATATCTACTGTTTTATTCTTCGGTTACCTTCCGATTTTCGTCTAGTGTTCAAAACTTTTTAGCCTTTATGCTAAATGTCTGAATCTAAGTATAACACTGAAGAATCAAATAAATAACTTAACCATAAAAAGCCGTTTTTAAAACAAGCTTATTTGCCAACTGTGCTTTTTGTCTGTACTTGAATGGTGATTCAACTTACATATCGATACCAAATTTCAAGTCGATGCCATTAACCGTTGAAGAGTACCCTCCTGTGGAGAGGAGACGATCCTGGCCGCACCACCAGAATTTCACGACCAGATTATTCTGTTGTCACCAGATTTACATAAATATGCCAATTTTCATCTCAATCGGAGGAGGATAACGGCTTTAAAATTCAGTTGCAAGATTTGACGGACAACATACAAATATAATTATACATACGAACAGTCAAGTGCAAGTTAAATAAAAGCTTGTAAAACAGAAAAAGCCGTGATAGCCTAGTGGTTTGACCTATGGCCTCTCAAGCAGAGGGTCGTGGGTTCAAACCCCGGCTCGCACCTCTGAGTTTTTCGGAATTTATGTGCGAAATTACGTTTGTAATTTACCATGAGCTTTTCGGTGAAGACAAACATCTTGATGAAACGGACACTCCTGCGAAGGCTGGCGTGTGTGAAGTTCCCAATCCGGACTGGTCCCGCGTGGCTCATTCTCGCTCATTCTGAGAGGAAGCCTGTGCCCAGCAGTGGGGCATAAAGGCTGATGATGAAAATAGAAATAAATAAAGAAGAATATTAAAGAAAATTGAGCTCTTCTGACTCAGAGCTCCGATATCGAAAACTACGAGTAAATCAATCAGAAGTTCTATCACAACTCTTTCCAGTTATTGTCCAATATTGGACGGTGCTTTTACAGCTGCTTATTTTCTTTGATTAAAGGTCACCCGCAACGGTTTATTGCCTTTATTGCCTCGCTTTCGGGAAAATTAATATGACGATCGTGATGTTGTTCCAAGATAAAGGATCGCTTTTATTTTTCGTTTCGTGACTCGGTTTTAATTTAGGCCGAGGATTAGGTTTAGTTCCTATATAAAAAACAAAGACCCTATTGACTAGGGTTGCCAGATGATCATTTGATAAAGGAGGACAGATGATGGGTCTAACAAGGAGGATTTTCTGTCAAAACGGAGGACATTTACAGTTGAACGAGTTTTTAAATATGATTTACATGATTTTATTGGGGGGAGGCGTTTGCTCAGCAGTGGGACAGATCAGGCTAATAATAATAATGATTTTAACCAAATATGGTTAAAATCATTATTATTATATTAGCTGAGCTGCTAAATCGTCTACACAAGACTTATAAACAAAAAAATTACCTATCACTTTTTTTGAGTTTTTTTTTATCACCCGGCGTCGATCACGTCTATTGTCTACTAGAAATCTGAAAATAAGAGATAAAAAGCAGTTGTTCAATATTTCCATTCGTCAAGACCTTTTGTCAGTCGCCCACTTGACTGCCTCTAGAAAATTACACAAAGGATTTGTTTGTACCTACTGTTTTTACGGATCAAAAAACATTCCCTCGTCTGCTCTCTCACTAAAGCAGTCGCTAGCCTCAGTAGGTGCTAAGTTCAAGTACTGGCTTTGTATAGTGAGCGCAATACTGAAGCAAACGCATTATTCTGTAACATGACTTATAAAAACTGTACTCCGTTATCTGCAAAGGCGGTTTTTTCTAGCGCTTTGTGAAAACCTATAACCTTCTTTTGTCTTTGTCTTGATCGAATTTATCACGCGTTTGTTCTTAACGAGTTCTCTGGTTTTGCTTCACCTGGATAATTAAATTTTCATTAAATTTGACCCGCTTGCTTGTGAACTTAATATTCAATTAAGCTGACGATGTGTTGGAGACGCGTTTGAAGTTTGACTGCTTAACTTATGAGAGGGAATAATAAATTAACAGGGATTACGTACGCAGTAGAATTTTGAAACTGTTTTAATTTTACATCATAATCCGCTCCTTGTGTTATGTGGTTTTTGGTATTTAAACTTTTCTGTCATTTTCCAATAATTCGTCATCACATGATCTTGCTAAAAAAACGTCTCATACTGGGGTTATCAATCTGAAAAGTTCAGTCTCTTATTGTTTGCGTTAAACAGATTCCTAAGATATTCACCGTGTCATCGTCTGACCCTCGGAGCAGTGATACCTATATCTACTGTTTGTCTTAGAGCAGGGACCATTTGTGCAACAAATCGGAACTGCTCAAAAAAGGTTAGCTTGCCATCTTTTTTTCCCGTATCCTCAGAATCTGCCGTTTATGAACTACATGTTATATAAATATTGTTTATCAGCACATAATTGGCTTATTTGCCCGCTACAGCCTAAATTATAGCTTATTTTATTTATAGAACTCCTCCTACATTAGGATAATTCGATTTCGCTCCAAGTGGAGACATAATGAATGTTATTTATTCAAGTGTTGTTGTCGTCGTCCTTTGCGACAAGGTGAAATTAGCGGTGGAAAATAAAAGTAATTAAATTTTGTTTCGTTCTAAAAGACATTGATAGATGAAAGGGAAACGATAGAACGATCGACGAAAATCACGGTAGTATACATATCACAATGTTTGTTTTCTTGATGTATGGATTTATCAGTTTGACAGTGACATTTGCTTTGTGAATCTACAGTAGTATGCGATTCAGTTTCTTCGACTGTACTACATAGTGCGTGGATAGTTCCACATTTTCATGTCACTAATAAGTGAAAGGAATAATACGAGTATATATGTACTTATTCGGAACCATGATGCAGATTTTTTAGATAAGAAAAACTGTGTGAACTACATAAGTAGTAGCTTCGTGTGACGTCGAAATACAGAACCAAAATGAGCACATTTCCCAGGAAGACCAGAATATGTAGCGACAATCGACATTTTCTTCAAATCTGTTGGCATGGCATTTAACATCAAATTCATAGGTATCAGCATACCGCCTCAGTGGTCAGCTTTGCAGCTGGCGACTTGCCAGTGACAATTGGAGCGGCATAATGCAGCAGTGGCGTAAGGTTTGATGCAGACGATGCGTTTTGTCGTATGAGGTTATAGTGTAGGTGATGTTTACTCGTTCTACAGTACCATTAGGTAAAGGCATATACCGGGCGGTTTCGCAACACTGATCGAACGATAATGAAATGTAGGCGCTACTAACGTTACAAGGTTGACAATCGTGCTGAACTTGGGTTAAAAATAAAAATTGATGATACTGTAAGTAAAAGGCCAGAGCTCAGCACACCTGGGCCCTATTTCACCAATGTTCGTTACAAACGTCAATGGACAAATGCTGACTTGAAGGGTTTTTTGTTTTAGGGCGATTCATATTGACAATGAAATGTACATCAAAATGTCATTATAAACTGACATTTGTAACATTGGTGAGAAGAAGATATTTGTCTTATTATTAATCGTATGGCAATAAAATATGTGGGCAATCAGAGAACAGCTTAGAGGTTGCTAAGCCAGGCAACTACCAGGTGTCGGATTATCAAGGTGTTCAGCAGATGTTGTCTTATTATAAACTAGTAACCCCTCCCCGGCTTCGCACAGACGGCTCAGGGGCGGTTACATCATGAGTCCCACTCCTTGGATTTATTCTGTCCCTAAGTAGCTCCCAATACATGAATTCAGATTGTGTGGGCCTATCTATAAAGAGAAACAATCCCATCATACGTTGTTTTGAAAGGCATTAGGAAGCATTTTCAATGAAAGCTCCTAGTCGGCATGGTTTTTTTCCGACAACTTCACTGATCGTCGTCATTATATCAAACAATTTACAAAAAACGTTAATTAATTATACATTTAAACCTTCCTCTTGAATTAATCCATCCGTTTTTGAAAACCGCATCCAAAATGCCAAACAGACAGACAAACAAAGAATTTAGGAATTTGTTCTATTAATATTCAGACCTTGACAGGGTATATAAGTAGCATAATAGCAGATAGTAAATAAATATTGTCGCTGGATCTGAAATAGCTGTTAAGGAAATTTATTCAATTTATTGCGAGTTTTCAATATCGATGTCTAAAATTGAAAACTAAAGCAGAATAGCCGTCTCGTTAACTGTTTATTTTTAAAGTCATTCTCGCTACGCTGTTAACTTTCCTCCGGAGACAAAGGCAAAGGCATGAATAATAAACGATCGGCTCCCTTTGCCGTCTAAAAATACCTCTACTAAGGTAGACTTTTACCAGAACATGTTTTCCTTTTCACACGGGCTTCCTCAATAGTGAATGGGGTTATGCAAAAAGCTGTGGAAAAGCTTCTGCATTTTTTTTTCCATACAAGGTTTTTACTTATAGGCGTTTTATTTTTTACAGATTACTTTTTAACCCCCGACGAAACATTTTTAAATGAGGGTTTTTTAATCGAAAGTTAGTTTAATCGAGATGGTTCTTAGCTAAGCTTCATTAAAATCGGTGCACCCGTTTTTGAAATATTAAACTTTGAAATGAAAATGTCGGGGGTTTTTCAACTTTTCTAAGTTGTATTGATTATGGCATACTACCTACCTTACCTAGTAATAATAATAAGCAGTGGGTATTTTGAATGTTTTAAAAAGTAACCAGTTTAAATAACAACAGAACTGGACAATGTAATATTCTGAAAAGTCAGTGCATCCCGTGGCAGAATAAAATTCGTACGGTTACATTTCAAAAACCTTTCAGAACAATTGGAATCCAACTCTCGTTTTTTTTTTAACAAGGTGGTTTTTCGTATGTGGATCCAATTGAAAAGTACTGGGTCTGCGAGTGACCTAGATATTACTGGGCACGGGAACTTGACCCCGTTTCTAGATGAATCTGTCATATTGATTTTATTGGACCAGCGGTGTCGAGTGCTATTTAAAAGTTGAGGGTCCTAATACTGACATATAGAGTACAAATTCAAAGTATACCTTTTTTGGTATCAATTATTCGACAGAGTTATTTAAAATGTAAACATAGTAAGTTTTCTCTATAATTTATAAAATAACGTTTGTATATTCAGTTTTGTTTCCTTCTCAACCCATGACCGATCATAAAGAAAACTCATCATCATCACACGTTCAGGCTAGATTACTCAGCATACGTACTTTTTCGCGATCACTAAAAAACCCGAACTCTCCCCGTGACCTATTTCCTGAGGCGTATATATTATAATACAGACTATATGGCGTCTTGCGGCAAGATCGCAATGGAATGGTAATGGAGTCAGAAATTAATGCGTCAGGTCTTGGAAATTTAAAGTAGTTGTTTACATTGTTGATTTTAAAACGCCTGTGGTTCATTAGGCTGGCCATTAACTAGTTTCGACAGAAGCTAACGGAAATAATGGGAAAATGAAGTCTCTTCCAAATCGAAATCCTGTCCGTCAGTTGCTCTATCGTGAATTAAAACAAAAACATACAGACAAATACCTAACACTTCGGCATTTCTAATATTAGTAAGGCCACAGAGATTGTAAAGTGGCGTTGCGTACTTAAAGTAGTGATAAAATTTCCATGTAAATTTGATATGTTTCTTCGAAGCTATTTGTACTGAATTATGAAAACATTTCTGTCTAAGTATATAGAATTGTGTATTCAGTTCTTGATCTGAAGATCAAGACTGTATTACAATTCAATTTGGCCTTATCTCGGCTTACGCGGAAGTCAGGAAGGCGTTATTACACTTTTTCTTTTCATAAAAAAAACTAGGATTGGGTGTTCTAGAAAACGTTCCTTATGTCTCCGCTTGTTTCCTTTTGAAATAAAACTCGGAGCTGCTCAGTCACTATTTTATTCTTACCAAATACTCTATAGCACGGTCAAATCTCAACTATCTCGAGAGTCACAATCTTCCCTTCCATTATAGACTAAAATACTCTTTCGCCTGAACTTAACAAAACAGCACATGAAAATACTAATACCTATCAAAAATCACAACACTTTGCAGTAACTATAAACTATATACAGTGACAGTTTAAGATTGTTTTGCAAAGATAATTTGTAATCAGAATGTAGTAAGAGTTAAGTGAAATCTTCGTTTGGCTTTCGTTCATACCCTGTTAAGTAAAGAAACTAAAAATAAAATCCACTAACTAAATACCTTATATGTTTTTCAACTATATGCTAAAACAAGTTCCAAATTAGCAAAACTAAATTGACTATTCTACTTTCAGCCAAATAAGGTAATCTTTCAAACGATCGTATTTACAATTTTATGTTATCCCACCCCTCCCATGTGGGTTGATTCAGCGGCTTTGACCCAAAATAAAAAGGCTTTATTTGTGATACCTACATAATCACTCATGCTGCCATCCCTTTTTTTCATTCTCATCATATCCGTGACTGTTTTTTTCTTTCAATCGATTCAAACGTTTCTTTTATTCGTGACATCGCACCACACCCGTTTTTTTATACTACGGGGTATGAATGTAGAAGGTCGACTTTTAATCGTTTTATTGCATTAAGATTGAAATTTAATTTCTTATTCAGTAATCGGACAGTGATTCAGTGTAATGCTTTGCTTGTATCTCAATGTTTGTTAAGAATTTCAACATGATCCTCTTTACTTGAGAAAAAGGATCACGTCAGAGATTTGGTTTTTCGAAATAGGCATAAAACAACTACAGTGGTCACCACATGAACCACTCAAATAAATACAATAAACGCTACCATAACCAAAGACAATATAGAAGATCCACCGACCATCCCTTCTCGAACACAAGTGATAGAATTCGCCATCAACATAAATGAATATCTAAGTTGGTACAATCGAGCGCGATATTTCATTTCATCCTTCCTGAGATCGCTTCGACCCAATTATTATCTGGCCCTTTTACCTTTTGTAATAAAATGTAGATAAAGCCGGATCAGGTTCGGAATAGTTCTTTGATAACTCAAGCAGAGCTATTTCTAGGTTAAGTACCTACCTTTAGTTTTATCTGTTCACGATGAAGTCATTTTCTGCCTGTATCTTGCAGTGCTTATGTATTTTTTATTCTGAATCTCTGGAACAGTTTTGTTCTGTATTCTGGTCCAAGTAAGTAGTCATAGTATAGATATGTAGTATTTTGATGATAATGAGCAAAGTTGTAGCGTTGTTCCCTGTCAATTGATCAGATTGTCACATTTTCGATTGGATTGCATTAGAGGGCCGATTGACGCGTGTTTTGACTTCTTTTTACATTTTAACAGAAAACTGGTTTGTTTGTTATTTTACATAAACATCACGTTCAGTTTGACATTGCCGGAGTCTGCATGAATGAGTGGAGATACATTTGCCTTCAGGACCTTGATGTTCTTCGTAAGATATATTTATATTTGTCATCGTGAGCAGTTTTTCTCCTCTATTTATACTACCCAAGCATAAATCCCCTTTATTACGCTAGTTGTGTTAAGATCCACTGTATTCCCTTATTCATCATTCACGCACCATCGCCCCTCATATTTCACCGCGACCCATTGGTCGCCTTGGCTGCTGAATGGGTCTTTTACATGGCGACTCTTTATATAATACTTGGGCTTCAGTTTAACTGTCATGTTGTATTATATTAGTATTCTGTTCATTGATATTTTCATCTTCTTTTGAATCATTCTGATTTAGTTTTACATAAAAAAAGTAAAAACTTGGGTACTTTCTCTGCACATGTATCTTTTAGTCTTAAAATGATGACGTAGATAATTTACTATTGTCACTGGTCGTTCGTCACTATCAACATCATCATCATATTTTGAGACAGAATTTTGCCCAAATATGTGTTATCTATTAGGTAAGTAATTGCTTTTGTCGTCATTTTATGGATTTTAACTTCCATTCCGACAGTATTACGAGTCTTTTTTTCCCTGAAAGAACCATCGTAAAGTCCGTTATCGACCAGCTATCAACCAGGTCACATGCAAATCGACGTTAAGAGTTCAAACAGGAGCAACGTAATTAGAAAATCGTTTTAGATCAGACTTGGGATGAAATAGCTTATCTGGCTGAGATAATACAGAATGTTTGAATTGTTATGTAAGAGCGTAAGTTTTTCAGATGTATTTTGTTCAGTCGCTCGCTAAGCCCGTGATGTGCTGGATGGTATGGATGACTAAGATCTAAGCTTCAGTATTGGATGTAAATTTGATGCGGGGTTACGAGCTTGTGAAAGTGATTAATTAGTATACAGGATTATATCGATATTCCGATCAGAGGTTCTACAGCGATTATGCGCAAATCCCATATGCATATGTAATAAAGCACGTACCTTTATACTTGTGTAACTTTTGATCGTAAAATAAATTTGCGAATTTCGTAAACGCTTTGACCCAGTTTAGGATAAATGCTGTGTGCTTTCATTTTAGTAAGCAAATTTTACCTAAATCACATTTTAGATTGAAACTTTACAGCGAAACCATTAATTTTAGTAAAATAATAGTTTACTTTTTAACGGCTCTGTGCAAATTTAGGCTTGTCATGCGATCAGTGTCGATAGAACATACACTGCCTTCTTAGAATTAGGTCTTGCCTTAAACCTGGTAAGTATTGTAGATAATAAAGCATCGCTTGGTATCGGTCCTTTACAACATTTCACTTACATATTCTAGACTATATACGTTATCATTTTTCTAGTAAGTAAAGGGTCCAGAAGTAGTCGTCAGTAGAGTCTTGAAGGTAGACGTTTAATATGATGAAAATATTGATTAAATGATGTGCAATCAATAATCGAAGGGCAATAAGAGTAACTCCCATCTCCCTAGTTTAATAACGATAAACGAAAAACTGCTTTTCATGCTATGTTAGCAGTTCATTTGATAAATGTGGCAAGAGAAATATATCGCTTATATCATTCACTCTAGGCTGCATATCCACCAGCGTCGTACGATGTTGCGAAGCTATGCCCGAGGTAAATATCCACGAATAGGATTACGCAGTTATCCTATCGATGGTTTTGTTACCTCCCAAAGCTCTGGTGGATACACGGCCTTATTCTCCCGTGAGACGTGTACTTTATCCACCTGTATAGTAATATTGCTGAGTCACGGTGTCGTTGATACCAAAAGCTATATTTGATTAATATCCGCTAAGGGCTTAGGGGGTAGCAATTTTAATTAATAACGCTAATTGGTTCTTTGATCATTTTTACGACTTTGAAGTTGGGTTAGAAAATATAGTTTGTTACGAAGAAGTGTTTTGTTTAGTAGCGTTTGATAAATTAAGACAAACAACATTAAGGGAAACACCAGAGAAATTAGTTGTGATGATCTGCTGGTTAGGGTAATATTCTGTTTGATTATAGGTACGGTAAGCTAGAGGTGGAAGAAATGTCACAGTGCTTCAATAATTTTAAGTCTCTTTTAAAAATGTTATAGCTTAATTAATAAATTAATTAAAAGTTTAATAGCTAGTAATAAAATCAATACCAAACTGCAAAGCAAACGCTGAAGATACCTTACCTCTTTTGACTTAATTTAAACCATTTTTTTTTACCAAAACTACGAATAAAATAAGTTTATTTTTGGGATCATCCCACTGATCGGCAAAAGGCTCCGTTTTCTTTCCCAAAAAAAATATTTATCTTTTTAAATTACGACATAAATTCCCGTCATAACACTTACCGCTTAACATAATCCCTGGATTCCATAATCCTCCACCTCCCCCTGTTTTCTTTGATTAAGTTTGTCCATTAATAAAATGTGTTTGCCATTAAACGACTCTTATCTACCTTTAAATGTGATTAGTAAATTTCAAAATGTCTTGCTGTTTGTAATGTTTCCCTCTCTTCCTAATTACGGTGCCGAGTCTTTTAATATGAATTAACGCTACTTTATACCTTCTTGCTTCCGCTTTACTACCTTCTACCCCTTTCAAAATATTGTCGTTATCTTTTTCACTTCATTTACTGTGGGATAAATTAGATTCAGAGTAAATAATTCCCAAAAGAATGCGCTGATAAACGATTTCAGAAAAAAAAAGTAAGTAAGTAAGTAAGTAAACGCTTTATTGTACAGAAAATACAGAAATAAATACAGAAATATAATAAAAAATATCTCAAAAAACAGACTCATAATCAAAATCATTTTGCTTAGCTTTGTTTTTCTTCATTTCTGCGTCATGGGGATTCCATTCTTTTATTTAATACCTGTTTGCTGCGTGTAACACACGCTGATGATTTCTTCCTTATGAGTTTTTTATGTCCCATGTTGGGCGCTTTTTCATCAGCACTAAATTGGAACTTGAAAAATGGTTAGGTAAGAACTAAACATTCCATATCTGGTTCATGGAAATATTAAGCACTTGGGTTTGACGTTTGACACCAACCCTTATCAATAATTTGAGCACCTTATGTAGGTTTGCGAGAATAGATGAGTAATAATATTGCACTCAATAATACATTAAAATAAGGCGTAGTATTTTATGAATATTTGACTCGGTAGTCTACTTAAGTCGAAATTATATCGCCCTCCACTTTAAAGAAAATAAAAATGGTACTTAGCTAATTCCACATTTCAAAACGCACTCTCTCCTTATATACACGGATCACGTGTTATTGAATTTAATTGGCCTTTAAACTGCGGCTAAATAGCTCTCTCGTTGTCGCCTAATTGCATAAGACCTGGCTTCAAATGCCTAACTAGCTTAATTATCCAGGCGATAGAGCGAATGGCTTTTAAAAGTTGTTTAGCTTAAAGCCCGACTTCGTTAGCGGGAAGAATCGAGCTTTGTACAACGCGGAGAGATAAGCCTCGTAATTCTTTGGGCTAATCTCTTTTATGCTTATAATAATACTTTTTTCGCAATAGTAGGTAGCCTAATAGATATAAGGTGTTTATCTACACACATATCATAAGTATGCGTGCAGAAACCGTAGGAAATGATCATCATAACGACAATCAGTTTTCATCTTCAAAAACCAATAAGTACAATTAAAAAATATATCCTTCAATAAAAAAAAAATGTGGTTGTCTGTAAAGTCGGTTTACTGACGAATTGACGATAGTTGAACGTGACAACGTCATAAGAAAATACTGATGGAATGGTTGCATTTTTCAAAAGAAAATTTTAATTTTATTTATTTGATAGATATTTTGTACTTACTAGCTTTTACCCGTGGCTTCGCTCGTGTGAACCATAAGCATTTCAAAGATGCAAACAATCAAGCAAGCAAGCAAGTGTGCAAGGGAACCTGCAAACTTGCAAGCAATATTGCAAGCAAGCATGCAGGCAAGCATGCAAGCTGGCACGCAAGCAAGTAAGCACGCAAGCAAGCATGCATGTAAGCAAGCATGCAAGCAAATATGCAAGTAAGTATTCAAGCAAGCATGCAAGCAAGCAATCAAGCAAGCATGCAAGCAAGCAAGCAAGCATGCAACCACGCATACAATTAATCCATCATGTAAGTGGGCCTTAAGAATGCAAGCAAGCAAGCAAGCATATAACAGCACCAGCGAGGAAGCATGGAAGCAAGCAAGCATTCAAGCAAACATGCAAGCATGCAAGCAAGCATGCAAGCCGATTGTGCCTCTTTGTCGCTCGTTCCGCGCTCTCGCTTGCACTTCAAGCCTTAAATGGAACGCCTCAGAGCGAGGTAACGCCGCATGAGTCATGTTTTTTCGTGCGTGCAGCCGGCTCTATCGAATTATAAGACGTTATCACGTCAAAAATCTGTACGATACGTCAGCTCGATATGTTTGTCTATGATTAAAAAAACAGCCAATTTTGTGTCAGATTTATTATGCCTCCGGCTTCTGAACCCATCTTAGAGTACTTATTGACTGTAGAACTAGAAAACAGGACGTCTCTTTTTTTGTCTCTGCTTAAAAAGACGTTGGTGTCGCGTCCGGCCAAACTTGGTGATTTCTACTGTCTGATATTTCGTCCTAGTAAATTTCGACGAAAACTGAAAAAAATCGCGCCGAGAAAGAAACGTTTCGATGCCAATACCGTTGACATTATTACACGGAGCAATTTGCGAGTGGAATCTAATTCGAAAGTGTCGACCTCAATAACGAGATCGTGGGATATGAATCGCATCTCATCCCGCGGGGAATTACTACGGGATTTATTATTAGATAAGTCAGGGATTTAGGTGTGTGCGAGATTGAGGATTTTTATCAAAATTCGTTGCTGCGAGCGTTGTAATTATAATTCAATGATTACGATTTTGATTATACTGAACAACTGATCAACTTACGAAAGACATTCAGACAAGTAGATAAAGAAAGTTAATACATTGGTTACGAAGACAGACCCAAAAGAAAGCTTTGCGTAGGTAACCCATAGCACAGATTCTCAAAGCTCTTAAGCTTTTTATTTTAATGAAAAGTGATAACACGAAGTAGTCGTAATAAGTCATGAAAATGAAACTGAAACTAAGAAAGAGCTTAGACATTTTTACAACACTCGTAAGAACTAAGAAGCAAATGTTTCAAACAGCAATCTAGTCTAGCACCGGTGTGCTCAACGACCCGTTGATTACAAAAATAAAGTTACTATTTACTTGCTCCATAAGATATTGATTTTGATATAGATGATAATGTACTTATCATATTTTTCCTGTACATTAGCACACATTATCATTATAAAACCTAGCGGAAAAATCACAAGGTTCACAGGAAAATGTTTAGTAATATAAAGTAAGCCTCGGGCTTTGGGAAAAGCATAATGTTATACGTGTAATCCACTTATATAATATGAAAAAGCATTATGAATGCTATAACTTCATTATGTTACAATTTTGTTTTTTTTTTGTTCTTAATATGTTCCTACAATCTACCCTGTTGGTTAAAGTTCACTTAACTTAGTTTATATTAATATTAAGAAGTGTGATTTAGGTCCTTGAGGAGGACCACAACCAGCAGGTAGAGCAGGGAGTGGGAAGAAAACAAGCACTTCAGCAAGACACTTTATTTAAGCCAAATCGATAGCACAGACTACGCCTACGACTCTCCTATGAGCTACTGTAGGATGGCACTGGCCTGAACAACGCGACCGACGAAAGGAGACCGTTCTTCAGGAGTAGGCGGCAGCGCGCGGAGTCAGCTGTAGGAGTAGCGACGAAGATGGCCCGTCTTCGTCGTGGTCTTCGGGCCCAGTTTCCACAGAGCCGGCTCAGGGTTTGAAGTGGTGGTTAGACGGTGCCCAGGTTGATAGCGGTAGGGTGGTTCCTGGAAGGACAACAGGCATTAGGGCACTGCTTGACCGCGGCTGCGCCTGGCCACTCGTAGGGGTCGGTTACTGTTCAAAGCCAACGGCCATCCAAGATAGTTTAAATTTGAAAACTAGCGGCGGTTAACGGAAAGACTTAGGTGGCTCGGAACAGCTGTTACATTTACAACAAAATACGGCACACTTAAGCGGGTCCGAAGCAATGAAAACTCACCCCAGCGGGAACTTGATGACACACGCACTAGTACGTAATTACTTAGGTTCCGTACAATAATTTTAATTTAATTTACAGATTTATAAGCGAATTAATTATGATACATTTTCTTTATTTTTTTTGTATAGTAGTATTAAATTATTTTAGCTGGCTTAGACGCAACGTTACAGAAGAAGGTAACAATGTTGACATGTATTTTTAATGAAAAACGCTTTATAAAAATAAGTAACAGCAAGTATCAGTTAAATCACAATGAGATTTAATTATTTATATCATCATCATGTCAGCCGAAAGATGTCCACTGCTGGACATAGGCTCTCCACTCAGACCGGTCTTGTGCTTTCCGCATCCACCGCGGAATTATTTATTTATTGTTATGGTTTTATACGTAACAGTTACTTATTTAAAAAAAACATTTCTCAATAAAAAGACATGTCAAGATTGTAACCATCTTTCCAATGCTAAAATAAACGAGGCATATGTTCCATATCGTCGACTGGTTCTGTGCTACAGTTTCCATGATGTTACCGCAGTAGTATGAGATGAGCCCTTTGACTGATGTGGTGTAGTATAGTATTATGGGTACAAACTGTGACTACTTATTTGTATTGTTTCAATTTCTATATCTTCAACGAGTATCAACCATTACCAGTGGCTTGAGTCCACGAAGTTGTTAAGTGAAGATATGTGGAAATTGTATCCTTTTCTCTGGATCAGCGAAACTATTGTCTTCGTTCCGTTCTCTATCCCCTTTCGCTACCTTGACATTTATTAGGTAGGCATCCTCTGTAATAAAACAGACCTGTCCCATAAATTGTCAAGAAATTTACATTCTTTTCAGTCCGTGCGACGTTGTGCGTCCCTTAAGTGACAAGTACGTCTTGGAGCGGATGTAAATTATTGCCTTCCCGACCTTTCCCGGCGGTGTTGAGTGAACTTGAGTGCCCTTTTCCTTTTCTTTATACAGTTTTTTTTTCTTCCCTTTGTGATATTTTGATCCGATGCTCTACTTGATTGAAACGTCGCTCTGTATTTGGACGATCTGCCAACCCGCAACGGGATGTTCCGACTGTCTACTTTAACCCATCTTCAATAAGGACCGTTACGCTACATACATTCCAACTCAATAAGCTCCATTTCTTTTATAACTCACTGATTTCTGGGATTCGGTTTCGTGTTGTTTGTTGTTGTTTTAGTCACGCGAAGATTGGGGCGTCGTCGCGGTTTATTTTCACTGACAGCGTTTCCCTTGTCAATCGCTGATATGTTTACTTTATCTTTATTGGTAAAGCTATCCACTTGTTTTCGGAGTGTTTATATTTGAATTCCAGCCTCTGGATTCGCTGACATTTGCTCTTTATCTATTTCTAGTAAAGTGTACTTTAGAAAATATAAATGATTAAGATGGACACCGTAAAGTTTTGAAACAATTTTACTTAGTTCGGCAAAATTGTCCCAACTTGACACCGAAGCCGAACCTGCTCTTTAGCGAGCTATTTGGCGCAGAGGCTCCCCGAGACACTCATTAGTGGCAGCACTCGGGCAAGGAACTAAATACCGCCTTGTTCACTCTATTTCAAGCGACCTTTCCTAGGTGACCGAGATACGGCAACCGTAGCAGGTTGAGCAAAAGCACTTGATGAAAATGCTGTGTTTTGTATTTCGCTGTCTATTTATTTAACTGTTGGTTCAGAATGTTATAGGACGAGGTGATACGTTTTTGTTTTGTATGAAGTTATTTTACGTAACATTATTGTGTTGAGTTAAACTGATATTCATTTGTTTCTGATTTCCGTATTCAGAGCACATTTGCATCATACAGCGATCCAACAGGCCGGGTTGGTGGAATTAGGCCATCCTTATAATTTATGTTCATTAATTTTCAACAGCTTTTTTTGGTTAATGTTTTACAAATTCTCCTCGTGTATTTTTTGGGTTAGCGAAAAAATACAGAGTAAGGTCGCGTTATTTATTATTAGCATTAGGGTGTGAGTTTCGGCCGAGGCTGGGCTAACCCGGTGAGTAGTGACAAAGTGACATAACAGTGAATGAAATGAAATGCTAAGTTTTGTGACGCTGGGTCCTTTGTAGGCAGAAGAAAAGACAATTATTTTTTTGATGTATATTAATGAATTGCCTAAAATTGTTAAAGAACTATGCGTGCTATTTGCTCATGATGCTACACTTTTATTTTCAGGTCCTAAATCAAACGAACAGTTTCAAGGCAATATCAATGATACCCTGGGTGTTGTTGTTAAATGGCTAAAAACATTGAACCTGAATGTTAACCTTGACAAAACGAAACTTGTGCATTTCAGAAATAATAGAACTGTACCTATGACAGTCATTGTAACACAAGGATCAATAACAATACAACAAGTAGACAGTGCAAATTTTTTAGGTATTAGAATAGATAAGCATCTTAGTTGGAAGCCTCACATTGTAGATTTAAACAAAAAAATTGCGAAAGCTTGTTATGCCTTGTCTATACTCTCAGAGACTTGTTCTGAGAATATAATAAAGAGCGCATTCTGTGGGAATGTATTTTCACTACTGACGTATGGTATTATTTATTGGGGTGATTCCGTAGATGTCATAACTACATTTAGGTTACAAAAAAGATGCTTACGCACAATGTACCACCTGCATTCTCGGTATTCACTCAGAAACACTTTCAGGGATAAGGAGTTCTTAACACTAACTGGAATTTATAAAGCAAAATGGAGAGTATTTCACTAAAAAGTCATCATTTAATCAGAACTTACGCACTCAGTATAGATACGATTATCATATTCCTAAGTTCCACAATAAACTTATGTGTAAAAGTGCCCTAATCGCTTCTATGCGAGCCTTTAATAGCTTACCTGTTGAAATAAAGTCACTTGATGGTAAAGAATTTACCCTAAAACGTTGGCTAATTAATAAAGCCTTCTATAATATGAATCAATTTTATACTAAAGTATCTTAACTAACTGATGCATGTATTCAGTTTATTTTATAAGTTTTTTTTAATATTGTACGTCCGTGATGGATAAGCTGTTGGATCTAATTATGTATTATTAACATCTTTGTACACAGTTAATCAATAAAAGTTATAAACATCAACACATCTTCAAGTGAACAAAAATAACATATACTATCCGTTGATTACGTTCGTACGATTGTGCTAATTGCTAAATAATAGCCAGACCTTTTATGCTCTAGCAATCGCTGTTGCGGTGATATCGACTATCGTCGACATTCAAAGACTCATCAAGATCGTCCTGTCTACTCAGCGAGACGATAACTTCATCAAATACTACCTCCATCCGCCCCATCAAAGTCCGACAAAGTTGCACCTACATTATCCTGAAACACAAAGTTTTCAGCAACCTGACCATCCCATTACCGTCTACATAGTTAGAAGCTACGTTGAATTCTGCACTCTATCCTTCTGGTTATAAAGGCTAAAGGGTAAGATCTGCTTGTTACCTACACAGTGGTTCCATTGGAGGTTTTATCTGGTAATCATGTTCTACTCTTGAGAGCAGTACTGTGTGAATTAACTTTTTGTTGTGCGCCAGGTTTGCTTAAAAGTTCATAATTGGTGCTTGTTGCTTTATTGTTAAATGCTTCTATGGACGCTATGAGAATACTTAGCGGAAATGTACACACAAATATTTAAACATAATCCTTGAGGTTGGTGTTCAGATAATTTTGTAGAGTTTGTCCGCTGTGATACTTGTCATATATGGCGTCAGTTCAGAAACGCTACATGGTTTATTATAGTTGATCTACCGACTGTATCGGTTACCAGTCCAAGTTTTCGTAAGTCTACTTGAACGTCTTTTCTTATCCCCAAATTAACTTCTCCAAGTTTAACTTATTATCAAGATATCATTTCTACAACCAAATAAAACATTATATTTCTTCCGTGGCCGCGAGTTCATCAAGATATGACTTCTGGTTAACTTTATGCTCGAGTTTCGGTACAACTTCCTTCCGCGTTACTGTTTCGTCGTCGTGCATCTTCCATGTTACTTAATTCGGTTTGTTGCCAACTTTTAACGGCCATATTTGATGTTTCCGGTAGGCAAGGTCGGTGTTTGATTAATTCGACTTGTTTCACCTTGATTGAAGATAACTTTAAGACACTCGTTACCTTAATATTTAAATGGTCGCGGTCGCTGTCTTTACTAGCGTGTGCTGTTTCTGTTTAGTTTACATTTGTCAGATTATCTGCGACCTTGGTTGCTTTCTCTTTTTTGACCGACTTCAAAAAAGAAAGAGGTTCTCAGTTCGTCGGAATATTTTTATAAAAGTAATACTTACTTACTTTTTTGAAATAAGTCTTGTTTCATTCTCACAAAATATTTTACGTATATAGAGAATAGACTCGGGAAAATGTTTGGACATTTGATACGACACGACAACTTCTTTAAGGCCATTTTAGAAGGAAAAAATGAAGGACAGAGAGGAAGAGGTCGACCTAGGCGAAGCTACATGGACCAGATAAAGGAGAAGGTCGGTGTCGTGTCGTATCAGGAAGTCAAGGAACTGGCTTATAGGAGAGACTAGCTGTTGCCCGCGACTTGTCCGTGTAGAATTTGTTTATTGCTATACCGCGGATATATTATTAAGTTCTGTATAACAATTCAATAGTCCAATCATCCCATGCGTTTAGGTCTGTTTAATTTGGGAAGCCATTCTCAAGAATGATGGCTTCTAAGCCATGGGTTGGCTCTAGCCCAGATGATATATTTGGAACTAAAAACAATTACTTTGCTCACCCGCGACCTCAAGTGAAAAATAGTTGTATCTGTGCGGCAAATGTATGCTTTCATGCAACACCTTACGTTACGAACGGGTACGGGCTACGAACCAAAAGTTTCGCACCTCCCTTCCACTTTGCTTGGTTTGATACTTATCAATGTCATGTTGTTGTAGGGATGCCCCCCCCCCCCCCCCGAGCCCTCCCCCCTCTCTTTGTTTGCTGCAAAATAGTGTTTCGCTACTTATCAATGGCTTAGAGGAAACAGTAGTGTTTGTGTTCTTTTTATGGCGTGGGGCTGCGACCCCGAACCCCCCCCCCCCCCTCTTTCATTCCGGCGGCGTAGCGGTTTGCTACTTATAAATAGCTTGGAGGATAGAGTACTATTTGTGTCCTTTTTATGGCGGGGAGCTGTGCCCCCCGAGCCCCCCTCCCCTCTTTCCTTCCGGTGGCGTAGTGGTTCGCTACTTATCAATAGCTTCGTGAAAGAAGTAGTGTTTGTATGCTTTTTATGGCGGGGGACTGCGTCACCCGAGCCCCCCTCTTTTCTTCCGGTGGCGTAGTGGTTCGCTGCTTATCAATAGCTTGGTGAGAGGAGTAGTGTTTGTATACTTTTTATGGCGGGGGGCTGCGCCCCCAGAGCCCCCCTCTTTCATTCCGGCGGCGTAGTGGTTAGTGTTTATATCCCTTTTATGGCGTCCCGGAAGATGAATTCACTTATTTCTATTCCGCAGGAATTTTGCATTTTAACTCTTTAGATCGATTTTATAAAAAACTTTCAGTAATAGAAAGCTACATACAGTTCTTGACTGACATTGGCTACCTCCTTTTTCCTCGGGAAAATGCAAAATTCCCGTTGCATAGAAATAAGCGAATTTAGCATTTAGACCAACAAAAAAAAAAGCATTAATAAAAAGCTGTTTCTGATTTTTTATATCGCAGTTGAATTCACTTGTTTCTGTCCCGCGGAAATTTTTCATTTTCCCGGAGAAAAAGTAGCCTATGTTAATCAGGAATAGTGTAGCTTTCTGTTGGTGAAAGTTTCAAAGATTACCTCCTACAAACAAAAAAAACACAGTTAAGATATTTCTCTATCCCATGGGAATTTCAAAAAATCCGTCTTTAGAGCACCTCTATGATACTCTAGGTACACGTATTGCAAATTTCAGGTCGCCAGCACCAGTAGTTTAGGCTGTGCGTGTCCTCTATATCCGCTAGTCAGTTATTATGAAAATAAATATTATTTGGTCTTTATCCCGTGGGAATTTCGGAAAATCCTGAAAACTGTTTTTAGCTGTTATTGGTACCTACTTGCATGCTAAATTTGAAATGTCTAATAATTATAGTTACGGAGATAGAGCCACTTTGATCCGAAAATATAAATCTTATTTATTCCCTATCCCGTGGGAATTTCGAAAAATCCCTTCTTAGTGCACCTCTAGGATACTCAAGGTATGCCAAATTTCAAGCCTCTATCCAGTGGTTTAGGCTGTGCGTTGTCTGTCAGTCAGTCAGTCAGTCAGTCAGTCGGTCAGTCAGTCAGTCACGGTACTGTTTTATAGGTATAGATAGATAATTGCAAGAAACTCCACCGACAAGAGTGTAACTCTTAAGTTTGTTGATGATGATGAATTTTTATTTTGTAAATTAAACAAAATAATTATGTCGAACGGTAAAGAATTATTACTTTTCACCAGAACACACCCCCGTTGGACCATTCCGCCGACGAATCAATCGAAACAAATTTAATATTGTCTCTCCTCGTTAGCTAGTGTTATTCAACTGCAAATTAACACTGACTGATGGATATTGTTTAATTTCCCCTCGTTTTGGTCCGCCGTTAGCCGAGAGTTGATTATTGCTTGATTGTTTGCATAAAACTCATTGGGTAATAGTGATTTCAGTGTTTGTTTTCCATTAGGATCGGTTTGTACTTTTTGTTATTATTTTATGCTAAAAGCTATTCGGGTGTGAATTCAGATTTGGATTGCTTTATTGGTCTGTCGAACGGAATGTGTGCGTTGTGATGCTTCTTCATTATATTTTCAGTATTTACTACTTACTGCCGTACTCAGAGATTTCAATGAACTCTACTAATTAATGTTAAACTCGTTCCATTTTCAATTTCCGGGAAATACTGCTAATGTACAGTCGAGCTCTTCAATATCTGTACAGCCAACCGTTCAAAAATATCTGTACACAGACTTTATTGCCAGTCACATAAGGTCCATGTTTAGATATTTATGAACGGTTGACTGTATAGATATTGGAGAACTCGACTGTACGATGAATTGTTAATTGGCATTTCGTGAGTGCGGCTTTCTATTAAAGGATCATCAATAGATGAATTAGGACGTCGTTTGCTGCATTAATAATTTCTATCAACAATTTGGAGTGTTTTGGATCCCAACAGAAAGTTCGGGTTTTTAATCGAACACGAAACTTCGTCAAAGCGAGCTTTAATTATTTATGGAAGTTCGTTTATGAGACTTTCTTACTTTGTAACTTAATATTATATTTCGGACGGTGTCCTAAATAGCCCCTGAAAACATTTTAGTTTCAGCTTGTTAAGTTTGTTGTTATTTTGTTTTAATTGAATTAGACCCACAAATGCCTATTTTAGAAGCTTAATACTTTCGACTAGGCTTCTGAGAATTTTAACCAACCGGGGTTGATCATCATCAGCCTATATACGTCCGACTGCTTCTCTCACAATGAGAGAGCTGGGGCTATAGTTCCCTCGCAGGCCCAGTACGGATTGGAAACTTCACACACACCGTTGAATTGCTTGAACAGGTTTTCTCACGATGTTTTCCTTCACCGAAAACCTCATGATAAATTGACAACATTTCATATTTTTCACACCTGGAAATTAATACAGGTATCGAAAGGGCTTTGCCTCCTGAAAACACCACTATGTTTATAAAAAAATTGTTACTTATTTTTTTAAATACAAGATAATAAAATAAAATTACCAATTCTACCAAAACTACGCAAGAATGGGTGTAATACCTTTGCCTTTTTCAAATAAACCACAAGCACAACAATAATTTGACATGACACATGTTATGTTTGTTTTTTTTTTTTTTTAATTCATCCCATAAGGGATAGGCAAAGGAACTGAGTCCATACAGCCACGTCTGATGTGTTTTGTAAATTTCTGTATATTAAAGTCCTGTCACCGTCAGAGTTGTCAGTCTGTCCTAGTCACGTCCTGTCAGCTGCTCATGCCTTCCGTAAAGCGATAGTGTACTTTACGGCGAGCTACGGCGAGCAGCAGCCCGCAGATTCTTGGGGGTCACAAACAGAGGGAATACACGTTTTCATTTGAATTCTTCATTTGCTGGGCACTTTCACGTTATTTTGTTGTATAATACACTATCTTTATTATCCACCAAACAACATTAAGCACAGAAACTAAAATTCAATTAACGACGCGATCCACTCTCATCGGTTTCCCGCCAAATTCTCTGTTATGTTTGACAATGTCAGATTTGACATCTTGGGTTTTGTTTTTTTGATCGTGACAAGACAAAGGCAATTGATCCATCCTAGCGTAGTTTCGGAGTTACGTCCTTTTGGAATAAGTACCTTTTAATAAATTAATTACAAATCCTAATGAAAATTTAAAATCGTAGGTTTGCTCCTCTTTGAAAGTAGATTGCAGACAATTAATCAAATTATAGTTTCAAAAATATGAAATTTCATCAATACTAATGTAATTTCGTACATTTATTTATGTGTTTCTATTATTTTACGAAAGAGCCAAATTTTACTAAAAGTGTCCTACTTTTGAGCATTAACTTTTATATTTCCTGTTATTGAGCGCTCGCCCTTCAGAGATGGTGGATTTTCTCAGAGTTTTAAATAAAAACGCAAATTTTGGTTATCCAACTATCGAATATTAATACTTTCATGTGTGCACCAATACTTACCACAGCGGGTGTATACTCATTTAGATATGAAAAAAAATGAAAAAATGAAAAATGATTTATTACCAAAAAGGAGACACAACTTTGGCAATAATTCGGCGACACCCACACTAGGCTGAGCCTGTATCGTGTATATGGCGCTTACAAAACACAATGTCATGATAGATTTGAATGGATTAAATTTGCTTTCATCCTAGTACTTTAAACGAGCTTGTATTATATTTTGGGGGTTATTGCGAGCGAAAATTAGATCTATCTAGATTTTTTTTTATAGCCTATACGGTGTCCCACTGCTGGGCAAAGGCCTCCCCTTTCTTCTTCCACTCTTCTCTGGTTTCAGCCAAATCTCGCCAGTCCGGCCAAAAACGCTCCACATCGTCCCGCCAGAAGGAGACTTCTTGGTATCCATCTAGATTTTATCTTAGGGAAGATGCGGTTTTCTGACTGTGTCTAGCGAAAGTAGGGAAGCTCGGTCGCCCAGGTACAGCTATAAACTATTGTTGTTGAAAGCGGGGTTATTCTTAACCGAATGAAGTAATGATAACAACTTAAATCGATTCTCGTAAAAGCCGCACTATAGGTACTATGTATACCGACAAGTTAAAAAGCTCCTAAGAAACCAATTTCAACTCTCTCCGGTTCCAGTTTAATAGGATTGTCGAGTTACTTATTATAACAGTGCCCTAAGCACGACTTGTCGAATCCTGCGTCACGTAAAATCGAATAGTAAACTATAACGCGTTTGTATGACGTTTGGAACAGCGCCCGCCCGTGAGTGTATTTGGAACTAAAATTTAGTATGAGATTTCTCGATCTCGATACGATAACCGTAACGTAACGCAGGATTCGACAAGTCGTGCTCAGGGCACTGTTCGGTTAAACGTAAGTTTTGATAAGGAAGATGCCTAATATATTCATGGGTGTTCAGTGCTCTAAGCACGACTTGTCGAATCCTGCGTTACGTTACGGTTATCGTATCGAGATCGAGAAATCTCATACTGAATTTTAGTTCCAAATACGCTCACGGGCGGGCGCTGTTCCAAACGTCATACAAACTCATTATAGTTTACTATTCGATTTTACGTGACGCAGGATTCGACAAGTCTTGCTTAGGGCACTGTTCATCGGATCCGAATAACATTTATCTCTCTCACTGTTAATTAACCAAATGTAGAACCCTAATTGTATGCAACATTCATCACAATTTTCAAAGCTTTAAAAAAAGAAGCTCGAATACTCCCTTAGAATGTCTACGGCAACACCAGTGTTACAGATGTCATTAACCGATTTTGTGCCAACATAAGTCACAATCACTCCCTATTTTAAATTAGATTTAAATAGTTTTAGTTATAAAATACATAAGAAAGAAGTGATTTTTGTGTGAAAATGTGTCCTAGGCAAATGAAGAAAGCGTTGTCAAGATTTATCTTGGTGTTTTCGTACATTTCGGCGCATGCGTACATTGTTGCGCCGGCGGCTACCTAGAGGTCTGTATCTACACTGCAAAATGATCGCAATTCTGTAATTGTGGCTGTTAACAGAGGTATGTTTTAATGTTATCTTTCTATTCATGTACAAATAAGACACACAAACAATAATTTTATTGAAGTGTCATCTCAAACATAACCTATAACATTATTTTCGGCGTAATCGTAATGATAAAGTATCTACCGAGACAAAGATAGTTTTTTTTTTTTTTTTTTTTTTAATACCACGTCGGTGGAAAACAAGCATGCGGATCGCCTGGTGTTAAGCAATTACCGCCGCCTAGGAACGCTTGCAACACCAGAAGTATCACTCGCGCGTTGCCGACCCTGCATAAACCTTTTTATACCCCTTTTGAAGACCGCCATGCTGTAACTCGGTGGGAAAACCTCAAAAGGAAGCTCATTCCACAACTTAAGTGTCCTTGGGAGAAAGCAACTTTTAAACCGGACAGTACGTGACAGTTGTGGTTCCAACGTGTGAGGATGAACTCCTTGCCGACGACGAGCAGTGCGGTGGTAGAAAGTTGATGCAGGCATCACGTCAAAAAGTTCTTCAGAACACAACCCGTTGTACAAGCGGTAGAACACACAAAGAGAGGCAAAGTCTCTCCTGAAACTCAACAGCTCTAAACCGCTCATTAGTTTGGGATCATCGACAATCTTAACTGCGCGCTTCTGTACAGAGTCAAGTGGACTAAGCTGGTATCCTGGTGCACCCTCCCATGAGGGGCATAATTTGCGCTTTGTAAAGCAGCAGCCTTTGCCCCGGGGTGAAGTAACGCTTCGCCCTGTTGAGTACACCGAGCTTCTTAGACGCCAGCTTTGCTTTGCTATCCAGATGACTGAGGTACTGTACATCGCTGGAGATGTCGACACCGAGGATGCCAATACTATTAGCTAAGTTTAGGGTTGTGTTCTGAAACTGGGGAGCCACAGCGTAGGGATGTTTTTTAGCGGTGAAAGCGCAAACTTGTGTCTTCGTAGGGTTAAACTGGACTAAATTTTCCAGTCCCCAATCAGAGACTTTGGCTAAAGTGCTCTCAATTTGAGACACAAGTTGACTCCGATTTTCCTCCACTACGGATCGAGGGATATTTGCTCGCCCCTGGTAATACGCGTCCCCAGTACTATCATCCGCATAGCAATGAACGCCATCGATTGAGAGCATATCATTGATATGCATCAGATATAGTGTCGGGGACAGCACAGAGCCTTGTGGAACGCCGGCATTTATGACCATGTCATTAGAGCAACTACCATCAACGACGGCTCTTATGCATCTCCCGGACAAAAAGCCGGCAATCCATTCGCACAAACCCTCAGGGAGTCCGTATGCTGGTAACTTTGAGAGAAGGCCACGGTGCCAGACCCGGTCAAACGCTTTTGCCATATCTAGGCTTACAGCCAATGCCTCACCTTGACTCTCGATAGCTTGCGCCCAACTATGGGTCAGATACACTAGAAGATCGCCAGCCGAGCGACCGCTACGAAAACCATATTGGCGATCGCTGACTAAATCGCTACTCTCTAGGTATCCCAGGAGCTGGGTGTTGATGATACGCTCCATCACCTTGCAGAGAAGGGAAGTTATGGCAATTGGCCTTTTTTAGGCACAGGGTGCACATGGGCAGTCTTCCACGAGGACGGAACTCTTCTCGCAGTGTAAGAAAGCTCGAAAAGGCGCGTCAATACGGGACACAGCTCCGGAGCACACCGTTTTAACACCAATGCTGGAATACCATCCGGCCCACTCGACTTGTTAATATCCAGAGATAGCAACTCCCGCCGGACTGTCCGCTGGGAAAAGCGAATCTCCGGCATAGAATGTCCACACCTTGGTAGTAGGTGGCGTGGCACCTCCATCGTTAAGAGTCGAGTTTGAGGCAAAGAGATTGCCCAGAAAATCAGCTTTCTCTTTGGCACTGTGGGCCAGACTGCCATCCGGTTTTTGCAGGGGTGGCAAGGACGACCGACAAAAATTACCTTCAGCAGCTTTGGCGAGCTACCAGTAGGCGCGATTCCCAGAAGGATGGCCCACCAGCCGCTGGCCAATGCTACCGACGAACTCGAATTTGGCTTTGGCAAAAACTTTCTTGCTATGTCTCAAGGCAGCGTTTAATGTTCGCTTTACATCCGATATGGTAGGATCCCCATTCGAACGAGCCGCGGTCCAAGACTTAAAGGCAGCTTGTTTTTGGTGCAGTGCCTGTTTGCAGGAACTATTGAACCACGGCCGACTTCTACCCCCAACAGCCACTAGCGGGCACGGTATATAACACTCCATGCCCGCCAGGATCGTCTCAGAAACAGTTGCTGCGCAGGTATCAGGGCCTTCAGATGTAAAACAAAGCTGCCTCCACGGATAAGATGCGTAGAATTCACGCAATCCGTCCCAGTCTGCCGACCCATAGTGCCATACGCGACGTTTCCCAATAGGCCTAGGTTTGTCAGGTAGCGCCCAGGGCACCTGACTCCGAACAAGGCAGTGATCAGACGAGCCAAGCGGAGCATCAATCGAGATGGTATACCTGTCCGGTCGCGTAGTCAGCAGGAGATCCAGCAATGAACTCACATGGTCCTCGATATCTGGAATTCTCGTGGGAGACGAAACCAGTTGCGAGAATCCATAAGCCAGAGCAAACTCGTAAGCAGACCTCCCCGCGTAGTCAGTGGACCGAGAGTTAAGCCACTCAACATGATGTGCATTAAAATCTCCTAAAATCACTAACTCGGCGGAAGGGTACTGCTCAAGAACCTTACCAGTCGTCACCTGCAGGTGCTCAAAAAGACGTGCTGTGTCCGAATCACCACTATGAGACCTATATAGGCACGCGCAGACACAGCTGTGACTACCGTAATCCACATGCACACAATAATAATTATTACGTATATATTTAATATGTATATAAGTATGTTTATCCGTTGTCTAGTACCCATAGTACAGGCTTTGCCTAGTTTGGGACTAGGTCAGTTGGTATCAATTTGTCCCATGATATTTTATTTCCCATGATATTTTTTATTAAAATGTTCTTTACGAGAGTGGTTCGAGAATATATGACAACCAGATAGCCTAGCTAGTGGTGGGCCTTAGTTTTTTTAGACATATTTATTAATGGCTTTAATCTACATTTTATCATTTGTCAAATATTAATTTTGCTTAGTTTTGTGACTAAACATCCATGTCACAACAACAACGATTCTTTCATTCTGGTCTGCAATCACCTCCAAAAATAAATTACCTAACCAATTTCGCCGCAGAATAATCTAACGAGTGTATAATTATTCTCTCTCAGCCTAACGATGATTGACAAAGGCCTTTATTACAAAGTATTAGAAGCTATTATTCAATTCGCGGCCCGCCGAGGTATTTCGTTCCTTTACAAATCAGTTGGCTAAACGTTGGGTCAATATTCATGAACGGGCAAAGGATAATTGTGCAAAGTTCGGCTCGTTTGTGAAAAACCGGTTTTTTGCTAAGCCTGCGTTTCAATTTCGTTGGTCCGAGTTTTATGTTGAATACCTACTCTGGTTGGTATATTTGAGGCTGAACAGGAAAAATTGCCGATGAGAGCAGTCACGTGCAATATACCGTCCGCGTGGTTTATGGACTGATGGTAATGTATGGGAATCAAACGCGAAAACACTGATGATTTGATGATTGTCATGGATGAAGAAATTTAGGATGATGTTACCATACCAATCGATCGTCAGTAGATGCCATCGATTCAAAAAAGTAAAACCGCCTTCAAAAAAAAAACCTTCGAAAAAAAACGTAACATAATCCTCTAAAATAATGATAAATAAATAAAATGAAATGCGTTTATTTCGGGCAACAGAAACTAAAGCCTAAAGTTTTATCGCCTAGCACTAAGCAGCAGAAATATGAAGTCGGTGCGGTGCGAGCGAAATATTCTTTGAATGAAACAAGAAAAAGATTTTTATTTCACAATTTTACGTTTCTTTAACATTTTCAGAATTATCTTCCAACTCCTAACCGTTAAAGAGTTGTACCTTCCATCATCAGCTCATCAACATAAGATGATGACTATCGGACGCAAATACTTGAATATCCTTAGAAAATATATGAAACACATGATACGTGCCTATAAAATTTGAGGGTTGCCCTCGATTTCCCTGAGATCCCATCATCAGATCATGACTTGGTGACAGTGGGACCACCTCAGGAGTATACCCTTTCGAATAATGATTTAACATTTTCAGAATTATCCTCCAACTCCTAACCGCTAAGGAGTTGTACCTTCCATCATCAGCTCATCATCATGAGATGATGACTACCAGACGCAAATACTTGAATAACCTTAGAAAATATATGAAGCACATAGTACGTGCCTGTAAAATTGGAGGGTTGCCCTCGATTTCCCTGAGATCTCATCATCAGATCATGACTTGGTGACAATGGGACCACCTCAGTAGTATACTCTTTCAAACAAAAAAATAATAATGAAAATCGGTTTACAATTGGCGAAGTAATCGAAAAAAAAAAAAAAACATACGTTGGAACGTAGAACCTCCTCCTTTTTTTGAAGTCGATTAGAAATCAAACTTTTGTTCACCAAGTAGGAGGTCAAATGCTCCTTTGCATAGAATTTTTTGCGCTTTCGGCACGACCATGATTTCCAAGAAGATTGCGCCACAAGAAACTTGGCATAAATTCATTGTTTCTAAATGCATATGCAAAAACTATAAGTACCTCAGAATAACACATAGGCTACTTTTTACATCCCAGAAAATTACATGGTTTCCCGCGGGATGTGATAGACGAATCCTAAACAGACGAAGTCGTATTTTTATTGCTAATAAGCTACTCATTAATGACCGCAGAGGATCAAGGTAATTATCCCAATTCATCGCTATATCCTTGTGTGCAAAAGAACGCTTGAAAATATAAATTATTTAAAATTTCACCAATCTCCATTTTGAATCCTTTGTCATGAAAATATATCGCGTCACGCGTCACACGGATAACGCCGATGAATATTATACGGGGATAAATGAATCTGCGTCATGGGGGGCCCGCGTGAATGAGGCCGAAATGTGGAAGGGAGTTTTTTTTTTATGTCACATACGAGATGTGTGGGTACAGGGTGTCGGACGTACTGTAAACATCTCAGTATTTTTTTTTATGTCACATACGAGATGTGTGGGTACAGGGTGTCGGACGTACTGTAAACATCTCAGTATTTTTTTTTATGTCACATACGAGATGTGTGGGTACAGGGTGTCGGACGTACTGTAAACATCTCAGTATTTTTTTTTATGTCACATACGAGATGTGTGGGTACAGGGTGTCGGACGTACTGTAAACATCTCAGTATTTTTTTTTATGTCACATACGAGATGTGTGGGTACAGGGTGTCGGACGTACTGTAAACATCTCAGTATTTTTTTTTATGTCACATACGAGATGTGTGGGTACAGGGTGTCGGACGTACTGTAAACATCTCAGTATTTTTTTTTATGTCACATACGAGATGTGTGGGTACAGGGTGTCGGACGTACTGTAAACATCTCAGTATTTTTTTTTATGTCACATACGAGATGTGTGGGTACAGGGTGTCGGACGTACTGTAAACATCTCAGTATTTTTGACAACGGAATTATAAAAATAAATGGGAATTTAATCACGATACGTTGGGGACTTTTAAGTAAGTTTTGTATCCTGACTAGTCCAAACAAAGTCCCGAAGTCAATCGTTCTGCTTTCGACCTTTCCGTCCACAGTCCACACCCCCCACACTCATTTCACTAAGCTATTATAGTATAGACATAGTAATAAACCTTTCCCACGGCCCAGGCAAAAATCAATCTTATGGCAATGTCATAAACATTTTGACAGGGGAAAGCTTTTCTCACTTTAACTATACGTAGTTGAATTCAGTTTATTTTGCCTCAAGTGGCATGAACATGAAAATCCTTTTACCTATCGGCGGGACATGGGCTATTCGATTGGTTGATACAATACAAAACAAAACTCTTTATTGAACACAACATATAGACAAAAAAAAATCCTATCACACAAGTTTCGTTAAATTTTTTGATGATTTTGCATACGACCTTTTTACCATTTGCGTGAAATTTGCCAAGTATTGCGCCGCGACCGACCAAGAGCAGTTAAAGCTACTTAATCAGCTCATCATCAAACTTAAGAGTTACACTGTTGTCGGTGGAGTGTCTTTCAATGATCTCTCCTATAACCCAGTTCCTTGACCTCCTGATACGACACGACACCGGCCCTCTCCTTTATCTGGTCCATGTAGCTTCACCTAGGTCGAGCTGTTCTTGTCTGTCCTTCAATTTTTCCTTCTAAAATGGTCTTAAAGAAGTTGTCGTGTCGTATCAAACGTCCAATCATTTCCCCGCGTCTATTCTCTACAGTATTCAGAATCGTTCTCTTCTCATCAATCATTGACATTACTTCCTCATTGGTCTTCCGCTCCATCCAACTTATGCCTTTTATTCTTTTCCAGCACCACATCTCAAAAGCTTCCAATCTTTACCCCTACTGTTTTCTTATCAGGTAGGGTTTCATGCTGTTAGCTACCGGACTAAAAGGCACACAGAAAATTACCGGTAACAGTAGCCATTAGGCAATAAATAGGTTTATTTGTTAGAGTTTGTTAGAGGCTGACTTACTAAGTGGCAAATAAATTTGCGGGTACTCACGAACGTTTTCCAGGTTTCATTCCATTCCGTTAGTTGTTCTAACTATAGAGAAGACGCTATATTAAATGTAGATTTTTTTACTCACCATGTTTCGCTTTGCACGCGACAGAGCAATTTTAAAAATGCCCTGTTCCCTGCAGAACAAAGACATGCAATGTATCGCCACGTTTGTGGTGGAATACAATGCGATAAACAGAATTTGCATGTCCGGTAAACTGCACTCAGTGATAATGCCTGATTATATTTTAGGATACCTACCTACGGTCAAATGCAATGAGTATCTCGGGTCAATTAGAAACGTTGAAAAACCCCCGACATTGTCACTTGAAAGTTCAATATTTCAAGAACGGGTTTACCGATTTTAATATAACTTAGCTAAGAACCATCTCGATTAAACTAACTTTCGATTAAAAAAAATCGCATCGAAATCAGTCCATCCGTTTGGGAGCTATGATGCCACAGACAGATACACAGGTCAAACTTATAACACCCTTCTTTTTCGTCGGGGGTTAAAAATCCGCTAGGATCGCTAGAGTCTAATTTCCACCAACCAGCTTGTCTCATTGATGGACAATGACAGATAGATCTGACCCGACAGCTCGACACTATCCATCGTAGCGGATTTTTGACTAGCGATAGGATAGCCCTTTGCTTATGGATATCTCTCTGGAACAGCAATAGGGTTAACAGTTTTAAATGATTCGCGGTTAATTGCATTAGACATAATGAAAACGGGATATTGCGCGTAGTCGGAGCGCAAAAATGCGGGTAGACAGCTAGGCTCTTTTCGTCAGTTTGCCCGTGATCATGATGCATCTAAATATCGGGAGCTCATCAAACCTATAAGGTAATCGCGGTCAATATCCCGTTTTCATTATGTCTAAGCAATAGGGTTGGTAATCTTACGGCTTTTAACATTCACTATTTACGTCAACGTTTCAAGTTAAATTTTACCTTAAAACATAAGTTGGTACAGTGTCAACCCTAAACCTTTGTTGGCGTCACGGCACCTCTGAACTGTGAAGTCTGCGGCTTTGTGCCGAGCGATTTGCGACGCGGATTATAAACTTTTAACTTGTTTCAGAGTTCATTTTACCGTGCATAATGGAGCCGTTTTGTTGTTTCAAGAACCTCTGGTTATGTAGTTTGTGTTAAATGAAGTGAGTTTCTAAATAAGTTGGTAGGTACTTATTTTCCGACTTTTAGCATGAAACTACAGTGAGACGCAATCATAGTGAAATAAAGGAATCATTCGCGTACATTAGTCGAGTTTAGCCCGACATCTTGACGACTAATTCGTAGTCCTTCCTCTGGCTTTGCTCGCGCGAGCCGACTTGGCTTATAGACGTGAGTAATTGGCAATGATATGAAGTAACTTTTTGGGCTATTGACTAGCAGTCTAATGAAAACAAGAGATGTTACTTTGGATGGCAGAAAGTAGTATTGACACAAATATAGCAAACAATTAATGAAAAGAATAATAGGAAAAAGATACTCCATTTAAAACAAATATTGTAGTCGTGGCTGGATGTCCGGTACAAAGTTTAGTAAGTACTAAACTCATTTGGAAATAAGATTTGTATCCAGTTTACCTTTTAGTAATTTAATATGGTTTTTAAGTATAGAAAAACCGGCCAAGTGCTAATCGGGCACGCGCACGAAGTGTTCCGTACAATTATCTATAAAAACTGCAAAAAAAATCATGTCTGTTGTATGGGAGCCCCATTCAAATATTTACTTTATTCTGTTTTTAGTATTTTTTGATAAAGCGGCAACAGAAATAGATCATCTGTGAAAATTTCAACTGTCTAACTATCACGGTTGATGAGACACACTCTGGTGACAGAGAGACGGACGGACGGATAGCGGAGTTTAGTAACAGGGTCTCGTTTTACCCTAAAAGTACCTATGTATTTTCGATTTATCATCAATTTGTCCTCAATTCTCGTTTAAATCGTCCTTTTTAATTTGCAATGTTCCTGGGCGCTGCGCTCCAGAACATCCCAACATTCCCATCTCCGGCTTTACCATTCTATCCATAGAGAAACTAAATTGGATCTTGCTTTGCAAGTTAAAATCGCTGAAAATTAACATAGCCAAAGCTCGTGTTGCCGTCTAGCGTAATAAAAATAAAACTTTACGACGCCATTAAGTGTTAGGTCTGAGGATAAAAATTATACGAGTCTGACTCAGACACTCGAAGCTCTAAACCTTTAGACCTTTGGCATCTTACGTGACGTTGTATCATCGATGTCCAATGCCCCTTTCATAACCTGTGGTTCATTGAGATTATTCACGGGTAATTTATTGAATCAGGCGTTACTTTGCGGAGGTCCATATTTATGAACTAAAAAACAATTACTTTGCTCACCCGCGACCACTAATGACAAATAGTTATATCTGTGCGGCAAATGTATGTTTCCATGCAACACCTCCGCCTCCACTGCTACACAACACATGCCACACAGACCCAACTATCACCACCACCACTATACTAAACGCCACCTAAATGCCACCACTTCCACTACACTAGTAGTAGTTGTAGTGGAAGTGGTGGCATGTTGAGCGGTTGTTGTTGTGCTTCGTAAATGGCCTCGTGGAGAGTGCCGAAACGCGTCAGCGTTTAGTATAGTGGTGGTGGTGATAGTTGGGTCTGTGTGGCATGTGTTGATTCGTGTAGCAGTGGAGGCGGAGGTGTTGCATGGAAACATACATTTGCCGCACAGATATAACTATTTGTCATTAGTGGTCGCGGGTGAGCAAAGTAATTGTTTTTTAGTTTATTCACGGGTGCTTCAGTCAAACTGTCAAACTAGCTGTCATATAGTATCGAAAATTTGACACGTCGATGTTGAAACAAACGTGAACGCAACGAACGCTGAGAATAACACCTCTGCATAAGTCGTTGTAGTAATTCATCAGTAAACTTTTAATAATTATAAATAGGCTCATTTATTGATATAAAATGTCATGTTAAGAGAATTTACATTGAAATACATCAACAGACTGAACATTTGGTCTGTATCCTCATCTGTATGTAGGTAGTTATGTAAATTTCGTACGACATATTATCATATCACTGAATGAAACATAATTTACATTTGAGTGATTGTTATTTGAAAGTGATTTTGCACAAAACTTTATCATCATCACCACCAGCCATTTTACGTCCCACTGCTGGGCACAGGCCTCCTCTCAGAATGAGAGGGCTTAGGCTACAGTTCCCACGCGGGCACAGTGCGGATTGGGAACTTCACACACACCATTGAATTGCTCCGCAGGAGTGTGCAGGTTTCCTTACGATGTTTTCCTTCACCGTAAAGCTATAAATAAATAAATAAATTACAAATATAATTCGCACATAAATTCCGAAAAACCCAGAGGTGCGAGCCGGGCTTTGAACGCACGACCCTCTGCTTGAGAGGCCGTTTTATCGCTGAAATAAAATTTAAAATTGATTATTGACGTTTGTTTGATTCACGATAACATAGATACGTTACCTGGACCACCCCAATTAAGAAAAATTGACGTAAGCTTCTTTCTACAAGTTGAATGCTCCGAAAATACAAACTCTAAACGATCTAACTTACGCACAAAACTTATCGGCAACACATAACGAGCTGACGAATCAGAAGCGCGGATGTGCGATGGCCATCAAATTAAAATTAAATCCGGCCCTCCCATTGGTCGGCTGGCGAGACGCGCGCGCCGGCGCGTCGCCGCGATCAATAGGGGGTTACGTAAGGACGGGTGGGGGTTGGTGACGTCTTTATAGTTTTTTTTTAATGTAACGCTTTGATGAATGGTGACACTAGTGAAGAGAATAAAGTTGTGACTTCTTGCCTGATGGTAGAATGTGGTCTTTTTATTAGTTTATTATTATGATTAGCATTTTTTTTTTAAATATATCTTGACGTTCTATGTTTTTAACCCCCAATGCCGACAGAGGGGGTGTTATATAACTGTAGCTCCCAAACAAACGAACCGATTTTGGATGCAGTTTTTAGGGTTCCGTACCTCAAAAGGAAAAAACGGAACCCTTATGTCTATGAAGCTTGAGGTCCCGGGTTCAAATCCCGGTCGGGGCAGATGTTTGTACGATGAATACGAATGTTTGTTCTCGGGTCTTGGATGTTTAATATGTATATAAGTATGTGTTTATCTATATATGTATGTTTATCCGTTGTCTAGTACCCATAGTACAGGCTTTGCCTAGTTTGGGACTAGGTCAATTGGTGTCAAGTTGTCCCGTGATATTTATTTATTTATTTATTTATTTATTATTTATAGGATCACTTTGTTGTCAGTCTGTCTGTCTGTCCAGACCCTTTTTCGCTGAAACGCGTGGAGGTAGCATGCTGAAATTAATATCAACCTTGAAACCGTGAAAAAATCCACCTTTTAAGTCAACGCAATCAAAAGATATAGTCATTAAAAAAGCTATTTCCATACAAATTGCCGAAAACCGACAGGGTACTTCCAGCTGTCCTAGAAACTTGAAATTTGGTATGAAGCTTGCTCTTGTAGCACAACCACTCCGAAAAGTCACAAAATCTTAAATTTTTATGTCTGTCTGTTAGTAAGATTTCAAAGACCAATATAAGTTGACCCCACACTGCGTACATTTTGCTTAGGAGCAGGGCTCTGCTAACACCGGACTTCTTAAAACACTTGGGAAAAGCGTTAAAATCTTTCTAAGGAACCCTCGTGCGCGAGTCCGACTCGCACTTGGCCGGTTTTTTATATCGAATTCTAAGTTAAATAGAGATGGTTCTTAGCTAAGTTTAGCCGTTGTTGAGATGTCGGACTTAATTTGAAATGAAAATAACGGGGATATTTTAACTTCTAAGTTTCAGTTATTAGGTTTCAATAATTGCGTAGGTAGTCTAAGGGTCAATTATGTGGTTGTGCTGTTAATAGAAGTTCGTTGAGACTTTAAAAGGAACTAGCGATTTCAAAGCTGAATGAATAAAACATACCTAGGCTCTTCATGTCCGAAGAAACCTCTAACTTAAGTGATTGAGAGTTGATAAATCACATCAATTGGTGTCCCGTAATAGGATATTGCTTCTAATAAATGGTATTTATATCTCTAAAGGCATTTATATAGAGACTGGATCGCAAAGCGACGTTTCAATAGGATTAAGTAAGGGTACGGTGGCGCGGGTGGTAGACTACACTGTGAAATAGCAATAAATGAAAACAAAGACGATAGCAATCAATCAGTCATTCAAATAACTTAATACAGGGTATTGATTAAACTTTCGCGATTTTCACACATTATTACAATAAAAGCGGGACTTGATCACGTTAAATACCTCGACGTTTCGGAGAGATTCGCAAAATTGGAAATTTAATAAATTGGGAAAAATCTTGGATTAAGTTTTAATCCACCAAGACCAAAACCAAGATAGATCAAGATTGTTCAAAATTCAAAATTCAAATTCGAAATTCAAAATTTTATTCAGCAAATAGGCAGTTGAATGCTCTTTTACACGTCACTTTTTTTGAGTCTACCAGCGCTTTCGGAAAGACCATGATTGCCAAGAAGAATGCGCCGCAAGAAACTTGGCACAAAGTCATTTTTTCTAAAAACAAGTTACATTAGCTCTTACAATACGCAACCACAGACAAACCACACATAGAAACCTCACTCTGTCATTAAAAGATTAAGAGAGAAAAAAAAATACCGCATTTTAGAAACAAGTGTAAAAAGTAATTATTAAAACAGCAAAACCAGAACACTTTACTTTACTGGCACGTTTTAATTGAGCAGGAGATGTATAGGGTCTCCAGGTCAAATATCTGTGAAAATTTAAATTACAAAGGGATGTATAGGGTCCCAGAATTAATACTATAATATAATACTTAATCTAAATGGCTTAGAGATGTATAGTCTCTAGGGTCGATTTAAACTAAATTTAAAATCAGCAGAGGTGTAAAACGCCTCCACGGTCAAATAATAAGTATAATAATACATATACATAAACTGGAGATGTATATGGTCTCCAAATGTCAAATAACAAAAATTGTTGAAATATACATTTCATGTCATCATGTCAAATAAATAAAACATTATTTTTGTCAATTGTATTACAATTAGTACGCAGCGGACAACGGCAACAGAGTCGGACACCATAAACGAATATCTTCGGGACGCAGCCAAGTCACATTGATGTCCTAATTATCTTCTGTTTTCAGCCTTGGCCAGGTGGTGCCATCACATAAGTATTCATCCACTTTGTAGTATGCTTTTTTCAAGAGAGCGGTCTTTATGTATCTTTTAAATGAATTGTGAGGCAATTGCCATGCATCTACAGGCACTTTATTGTAGAACCTCACGCAATTTCCCAAAAAAGACTTACTGACTTTTCGTAGACGAAATTTAGGGACGGCAAGTTTATGCTTATTCCGAGTGTTGAAACCATGCACATCCGACACTTTCTTGAAAGATTTGATGTTCTTGTGTGTATACAATATTACATCATATATATACTGAGAAGCTACTGTAAGGATGTCGATTTCTTTAAAGCGTTCTCTAAGTGAATCTCGGGAGCCAAGATTGTAAATAGACCGGACCGCCCTCTTCTGCAGGATAAAGATTGTCTCTATGTCGGCCGCCTTGCCCCAAATTAGGATGCCATAAGAAATAATGCTGTGAAAATAACTGAAGTAAACTAACCGCGCCGTTTCTACATTAGTGAATTGCCGGATTCTTCGTACAGCATAAGCGGCAGAGCTCAATCTACCAGCAAGACCAGATAGGTGTGGGCTCCATTGCAAATTTCGATCTAAGGTAAGCCCGAGAAAAACAGTCTCATCCACGAGGTTCAGTTCATTTAATCTGATAGTAGTGTCAACCTGTCTTACATTAGGCAACGAAAATTTTATACACTTCGTTTTAGCTGCATTCAATAGTAAATTGTTTGCAGTAAACCATTTCAGCACATCTCTTAGAGTCTCATTGATGTGACTTTGATCTTCCTGTTGCCTGTTGACTTTAAAAATGGGAGAGGTATCATCAGCGAACAGTACTATGTCACATTTGTGTTCTAGCAGCTGGGGCAAGTCATATATGTACACCAAGAAGAGAAACGGACCCAAAATAGAGCCCTGTGGTACTCCAAGCTTCACCGGTGATCCACATGACTGCACTCTATGTATGTCTACTTTCTGGATTCTCTGACTGAGATAGGACATAACAAGGTTCAGTGCATTAGTTGTGAGTCCGTAGTGTTCAAGTTTGCAGATAAGCGTCTCGTGTTCCACGCAATCAAATGCTTTGGAGAGGTCGCAAAATATTCCTATTGCATCTTGCGATTGTTCCCATGCGTCATAAATGTGCTTCATGAGATTTGCAGCCGCATCCGTTGTCGAACGGCCCTTCGTAAACCCAAATTGCTGACTGTGAAATAGTTCATTAATATTGAAGTGATGAAGCAATTGATTTAGCATAATTTTCTCAAACACTTTACTCAGTACAGCAAGCACGGAAACCGGTCGAAAGTTACCAGGCTCAGATGAGCTGCCAGCTTTGAATAAAGGAATAACTTTACTGTACTTCATTAAGTCAGGGAACACACACTCATCGACGCAGTTGTTAAACACGACGGCCAGATATGGTGCCACAATATGGATGACAGATTGCATTACTTTAACTGAAATACCCCAAAGATCCTCTGTGTTCTTAATTTTCAAAGATTTAAATGTTTTTATAATCTCTTCCGAGTTTGTGTGTTTAAAATCAAATTTCAAGTTACTATCCTTTTGAACCACATTTAAGTATGAGCCAGCCAGCGCAGTGGATGACTTTAAGTCACGAGTTGTATCTATAGCTATATTAGAGAAAAATCCTCAAAAGCACTCGCCACTTCTAAATCTGAAGTTACTATTCTTTCATCTATCTTTAACTTATATTGGCTATTATGGGGCTTTGATTTACCTGTCTCTGAATTTATTACGTTCCATACTGCTTTTACTTTATTATCAGCGGATTTAACTTTATTACTAAGATATTCCGCTTTGGCGGCCACACAAACTTTTTTAAATAGTTTCGAATATCTTTTAACATAGTCTCTAAATGTGGGGTCGTTATTGTAGCTTTTCATTTCATATAGTTCGTAAAGTTTAGTCCTACTCCTGTGAATCTCGACCGTGGCCCAGTCACTGAACCTTACCTTCTTACCATTTTTCTTGACAGTCTTAAGTTTGAAAATGTTCCCAAACTCTCGATTTATTACAGTAGTCAGGTCCTTATATAAGATGTTAGGATCATTCTTCTCCATGTTTGGTTGAGGAACCTCACTGATAATACTTTCCTTAAATCTTCCTATACGGTCTTCAGTTACCGGCCTATAAGAAATTAATTGCTCCTTCGTCTGCTTAGGCATTTTAAAAGCAGCTTTTTGGCCGCTATGATCGGAACTGAAGCAGTTAATAATTTCTTTGTTCGTAGCTTCACACTTGCAAAAAATATTATCTAAACATGTGGCCGTGTTGGCCGTGACTCTAGTCGGTTCCTCAAAAAGATGATGCAAGTTAAATGATTTAAAAAGGTTCAAAAGTCTCACGGAATTTCTATTTTCGGAGTCCAGTAAATTGACATTGAAATCTCCACATGCTATGATATATTTACTACTATTAAAAACTTGTTTCAAAGCATCCTCCATCACGGACTCGAATAGACTAAAGTCTGAGGACGGTGGCCTGTATACACATAATACGATGTGATTATCCAATTCAACACACGAAATCTCAATAACTCGTTCTAATGAAAGTTGAACTACATTTTTCCGTTCTTTACACTTATAATCATCTTTTACAATAATCATAGTTCCTCCATGTATTGCTGAGTTTCTAGTGTAGGAGCTGCCAATCCTATAATTACGAATGTTCGATATCAGCTCATGCTGTCTCAGCCAGTGTTCAGTAATACACATTACGTCTATATTAAAAGCATCGAGGAATAATCCGATTTCAATTGCTTTGCTGGAGAAGCCTTGTATACTTTGATGAACCAAAATAAAACTATGCTCCTCCGCTGTCTCACGCATCAGTTTAAAGACTGGCGGTCCGCGGGCGGCGCGCGCGCGGCGGAGCCGGCGCCGCCGCCGCCGTCCGCCGCGTACCCGTGCCCAGGTTCTATATTATATGCTAGTAGTTTTGCTGTTGCTAATTTACATTTTTTGGACAGATATTCATGTTTCATATTCATATTCATTCATTCATCAGATATTCATGTTCATGTTTCAAGTCATATTAGTGGGTCTATGGTCAATAGTTTTGACCCGACTGTCAGAATGTCTTTCGAAAAACATACCAGTGGCGTGATCTCCGAATCTTGACCACTTAGTCTGAGGTGTTATTCTCTAAGATCCGTTCAAGGGTATCGTATCGAGGGTAACTCCCATCCCTAAAGTAATAAAATCTAACGATGTGTTAACGCATAGGCCTATAGCTATCCTGTCTGTATTTGGTAAAGTTTTCGAAAGCGTATTAAACTGTAGTCTTATCAAGCAAATAAATAACCAGTTGGACGACGCTCAGCACGGATTCCGTAGTGCACGTTCAACTGTTACAAATCATGTTTGCTTTTTTGATTACGTGCTGAAACATATGGATTCACATCGACAAGTAGACACCGTATACTTTGATTTTAAAAAGGTTTTTGACCTAGTAGACAAAGATGTCTTGCTAACTAAATTCTCGGCAGTAGGATTCACTCCAAAGCTGCTATCCTTTTTCGCAGATTATCTAAGAGATCGTAGGCAATTTGTGCAAATATCCGCTTTTCAATCCGGTGACTATTTCACTCGTTCCGGTGTGAGTCAGGGAAGTAACCTGGGACCAACACAGTTCTTAGTCATGATTGACGACCTTGCGCGTTGTATCCCAGGAGCACATCCCTTGCTCTTTGCAGACGACCTTAAACTAATACAGCCCGTCAACTGCGAACCTGATTGCGCAGCACTCCAGCGAATGATAGATTCTGTGGCACAATGGAGTGCGGCCAATAAATTACAGCTTAACGTATTGAAATGTAAGACCATCACTTTTACCAGATCCAATAATCCAATTCAAACAACCTACCACCTATTGAACACCCCGCTCGACCGAGTCAGTGAAATTGAGGATTTAGGTCTCACTTTAGATGCCAGGTTAGATATGCGCAATCACATTGTGAAAATATGCAAAAAAGCCAATAAGATGCTAGGCTTCATAATTAGGACAGCGTCTCAATTTCGTGGCGATAAAGTGACCATATTGCTGTACAATGCCTACGTTCGTAGTAAGCTGGAGTACAACGCTATTGTATGGAATCCGCGAGAGGAAAAATATAACCTAATGGTCGAGAGAGTGCAACGCAAATTCGCCAGGTATCTCTACAAAAGACGTTATGGTTACTATCCGTTTCTTTACCCATCGCTGTTTGTTTCCGGCATGGTCGGTCTGGAGACCCTAGAGCTAAGACGGAAAGTTATGACACTTGTACACTACTGTTTGCTCTTACGCCATAAAGTAGATAATCCTTCCGTCCTAAAAAAGCTCAGCTTATTTGTTCCTGATCGGTACACTAGCGGGACGGGTCGCAGCGCGCGGCGCGTACGCAACTTATTTGCCGTGCCGGCGCCCGGTGGGGGGCGCACCCAGCAGGCCCGCAACGCACCCACAACCAGAGCCATCGTGTTACTCAACGAGTTCCTTGCTAAGATCCGGGGGGCCGACGTATTTGCGGACCACTGGTGTGTCCTAGTGGCGGCGTTCAATCGTTTTGGCAACCTTGTGTAGAATCTCTGAAATTGTGAACTTACTGTACTGTACTAATTTGTGGTAAGCAATTGGAGAATATTTGTATTGTATTGTGATTACTTTTCTCTTCACTTATACCTTTGTTCACTTAAAATTGTGTTGAGTTGTTAGTCCAGCTATCACCTAAATTAATATGTATGTAGCTGTTTTAAATTTTAGTTTAGTTTAAGATATCTTATCGGACGATTTGGTGTATGCTGTAAGTCCATGAGAAATTTATTTATAATAAAGAATAATAAAGAATAAAGGATGTTTCAGCGTCGGAATGTTAAATTTTCGATAGGTACTATATGACACCTTAATATGAGACTTCGACGCTGATACAGCGAATAATCTTAAGAGCTTAACACCCCATAATCAATGTGATCATCGGGCATAGTAAAATGAAAAATTAAAGCTCAAACCAAAAAAAAAAGCGAAGTTCGCCATAATAATACCTTAATTTATACAAAACATCGAAATTCATTCATGATTTTAAAGTTAGCAGATTTTTAGATGACTTTCTTTGGTACCTGACCTATTTGCTGACCGGCAGGCGAAGTTTAACTGTTCACACATGACGCGGGTGGAGTTCGCTTTGACAGAACCGCAGCACGCGGAGGCAGAACGCATTCACTGTTACAAATTACATCCGTCTAGAACAAAATATGGAAAACGGTGCGTGTTATATGAAGGTGCCCAGCTATATAACAAACTTCCTATGCGTATAAAAAAAGCCAAGACTATGTATAGTTTCAAAAAAATACTGAAACGGCATATAACTGAAACTAAACCTTAAGCTTTAAATAAAAAAAAAACTTTACACACACGAATTTATAATATAATAATAGTAATCTAATAACTGTATCTTCCAATTATAAAATAAAATGAATAATAGAAATGTATTAATAGTAAATAAAATAATAATAAATAAATATGACATAAATAATACAACTATATGTATACAAACATATCAAATACACAATACGAATAAAATATAGGATCAATATCATTAAGTAAATAACCGAAATAATAATAAAATTAAAATAAAACATACTTACCTCGGTTCATGATTCATCCTTAGTTAAGCCACTTCCATTCTACATAATTCAATGTCTTCGCATCTTGCTTTACTTAGCGCAGAGAAACCTACCCACTTTGTGAAAAAAATTATGTATCGGCAAATTTTGTCTCAGCCGGTATTTGACGCCTGCCGATTCCTTCAGCTTTGCATTGACAAAATCGCTGTATTCTGTTTCGTTTAAAACTCAATGATATTACATATCGACGGTACTCTGACTCAACTTCGTATATAAACTTTGACGAAATTGGAATAACCATCTCTAGACCGCTAACCTAAGGTGGTTATTCCAATTTCGACAAAGTTTATTTCATATACGCGGTTGAGTCAGAGTCGATATATAAACAGGAAGTAGATATGTTACTATCGCTTCCGCGTTGAAAATTCATAAAATACTCAATTCTTTCTGTCAGTTCATTTCAAACGACGTCACGGCCAAATAGTAACCTTATTCGTATTTTTACGTTGATGAACGACAAACTTAGATAAATGACTGGTCAAAGTCATATCCTAAAGAATTTAAGGCAATATCGATGCGAATCTAAATAGCAGTATTTATTTAATATCAAGGGCAAATGCTCAGTGTGACTCTCATTCAAGTTATCGTATAAATGTTCATGACGTACTTATGACTTAAGTACTTTATCGCATTAAAAAAATTACAATCTTGTATTAGTTGGCTAAAGCGTCGATGTATAAAACATTAAAGGCCACGCACCTGTTAAGCGCTGACAAAATGTGGCCCTCACTCATTACCTGTCATTACATTGACATAATCTCAAACATCAAGGGATACTAATGCCCGTTTTCACCAACGACTCCTAAAATTTAAGGGATCCCTTAGCTCTTTTAGGGGACACCTAAGATCAATTTCCGTTTCACCAACGCTTAAGTAACACCTAACTGCTTAGGGGGTCCCGTAAGTTTAGGGGGTCGAATATTGACCCCCTAGCGCTAAGTGACAGTTCGCGCAGTCGCAGATGCGTTTTAATTTTTATAGGTTATCGTGCATTTGTTATGCAAAAATTAACTTGATTGATAATATTTATATAAAATGCAAGGCTATCTAAATGATTTTGTAGAGTTTGGAAGCTGTTGAATAAATAGATTTAATATTCACATCAAAATTATTTAGATCAGACTGAAGATCAGATGATTTATTAAAGTATGATAGGTACTAAAGATTTTTCATAAGATATACCTACTCGTAGAATGTCGAAAGAAAACGTGCTTTTCATACTTGAAAAAAAATTAACATTAGAGGTATTTGGAATATAAGAATAACCCAAAACAGAAGAAGAATAGTTCTGTATAAAGTAAGGCCTCATCGCAGTTGGACGAATGCCTAATACTAATTATCCATCATCAGTCTATTCTTGACCCTCAGAATACAAAACAAACCAGAAGCCGAGTTCAATCATAACGCCGCGCACTGTGTCAATTTATTATTGATTTCGCTATCCGTTTACTCTTAAAATAATAATCCTATTCTGTTTTTTTATAAACGCAACGGCATTTCTGCATGTAGGAACCACATGAGAAGCGATTAATTAACATGCGCACTCGCGGGTTCTGGTCAGTTCTGTATTATACGGGTTTCAAAGAAATCGAATAACACAATACTTTGAAAATATGTACAGTTCATGAATAAATTATCAGATAACTAATCATTCCAGTTTCAGTCAGTGAATGCTCGCTAATAAACCACAATCATCGCACCGAAAGTTCGAAAAAAAATTGGTAGTTATAAACTGTTCTGATTTTTCTGGATGGCAAAGATAATGCCATACAGCCTAGTCAACATTTAAAAATAAGAAATAAGACGTCAATTTAGTATTAATTATATATCTGTATAGTTTTTCTATGTTTTTATAATGTTGGTTTAATTTTTTACAGACGATTTTTGAAGTTATTTTTCTTAAAAAAAATTATCGATACAAAACCGGTTTTAGAAATCACTATAGCTAAAACAAACCGTCACTTAGTTAAGTAACCCCTATTAAGGCGTTACCTAAGATGGTGAAAACGAAATTAGGTTAGGGAGAGATATAAGGGGCCACTTAGTATAGGGGTCCCCTGACTAGGTGATGACTTAAGTGTCGTTGGTGAAAACGGGCATAAGTCACCGAATCACCTAATCACCTATAATTGCTTGTCCGCGCGCGATGAAGCGGTGGCGTATCTGTCTATTTTTGCATATCAATGGCCTAAAGTTGATAGCTGTAAAGCGATATGGAATAAAACATTATACCCACAAAAATAGAGTTATTTTTCTCCCACTGTAGCAAAGCAACAAAAATAACCCCAGTTTACAATTTCCAGGACACGAAGTCAATTAATCGTACAGTTCCGTCCCATTCGTCCATTTCGAGTTTCTGTGTCCAAAAGGGCACAAGTGCCAAGTTATTTTTTCACGAAAGTGAGTTTAAGAGTGGATAACAAAGAGTCGCGCTGTGATTTTTTCACGAAAGTGAGTTTAAGAGTGGATAACAAAGAGTCGCGCTGTGATTTTTTTCACGAAAGTGAGTTTAAGAGTGGATAACAAAGAGTCGCGCTGTGATTTTTTCACGAAAGTGAGTTTAAGAGTGGATAACAAAGAGTCGCGCTGTGATTTTTTCACGAAAGTGAGTTTAAGAGTGGATAACAAAGAGTCGCGCTGTGATTTTTTTCACGAAAGTGAGTTTAAGAGTGGATAACAAAGAGTCGCGCTGTGATTTTTTCACGAAAGTGAGTTTAAGAGTGGATAACAAAGAGTCGCGCTGTGATTTTTTCACGAAAGTGAGTTTAAGAGTGGATAACAAAGATTCGCGCTGTGATTTTTTCACGAAAGTGAGTTTAAGAGTGGATAACAAAGAGTCGCGCTGTGATTTTTTCACGAAAGTGAGTTTAAGAGTGGATAACAAAGAGTCGCGCTGTGATTTTTTCACGAAAGTGAGTTTAAGAGTGGATAACAAAGAGTCGCGCTGTGATTTTTTCACGAAAGTGAGTTTAAGAGTGGATAACAAAGAGTCGCGCTGTGATTTTTTCACGAAAGTGAGTTTAAGAGTGGATAACAAAGAGTCGCGCTGTGATTTTTTCACGAAAGTGAGTTTAAGAGTGGATAACAAAGAGTCGCGCTGTGATTTTTCCTTTTTCATTTCGCCATGTTAGTTTAATTTACATGTCGACGAATTCCCTCGACGTGATATTCTGTGCCCTAAGCACGACTTGTCGAATCCTGCGTTACGTTACGGTTATCGTATCGAGATCGAGAAATCTCATACTAAATTTTAGTTCCAAATACGCTCACGGGCGGGCGCTGTTCCAAACGTCATACAAACTCGTTATAGTTTACTATTCGAGTTTACGTGACGCAGGATTCGACAAGTCGTGCTTAGGGCACTGTTGTGACTCACGGCTCTGAATTCAATCGAATAACAGATTGATGGCTTTATTTTTTCGCTTGTTCAATCCTTGCTATGAAGGGTTTAATTAAATAAATAAATAATAAATATCACGGGACAACTTGACATCAATTGACCTAGTCCCAAACTAGGCAAAGCCTGTACTATGGGTACTAGACAACGGATAAACATACATATATAGATAAACACATACTTATATACATATTAAACATCCAAGACCCGAGAACAAACATTCGTATTCATCGTTCAAACATCTGCCCCGACCGGGATTTGAACCCGGGACCTCAAGCTTCATAGTCAGGGTCTCTAACCACTAGGCTATTCGGTCGTCAGAAGTGAATTGAAGTGTACCTTGATTTTAGGAGGCGGTACGTTTCATCAAAGTTAGCACAAATTACTGATGTAGAGGTATTCGTATAACCTATGTCCGCGGGCACTCATACTAAGGGCATTAAACATAAACTTATATTCGAGTAAAAATGTATTCAATATTCAACGCAAGCGCGGCTATTTAGCATGACTATGCTTCACTACTTCGCGGTAGAGCTAAAAATTCAAAATTTTATTCAGCACATAGGCAGTTGAATGCTCTTTTACACGTCATTTTTTTTTTTGAGTATTACCAGCGCTTTCGGAAAGACCATGATTGCCAAGAAGAATGCGCTGCAAGAAACTTGGCTAAGTAAGTTTATTCATTTATTGTGATATATGATATGCTTCCCTGCAATGTAACTCCTGTGTCTATGCAATATTCAAGTCCTTTCACACACGCAGAGTCTTTCGAATTTCGCATCCTAATTGTTACAACTTACACCACAATATTATCCACACCTTCTATAGAAACTAAACTCAACATTAAAGGCTCAAACATTTTCGTGGACACTGCAAAGTGTAGATAGAGGCGAGTCAGCACGCCGAAGGCTAAGTGCGGCTTGCTCCACAGATATTCAAATGCACCCTCCAGGCCTCCATTCGCGATGAAAAGGAACCCGCCTCATAATCGAGCTATTTATATATGTACATGTACAATCAGCAGCAGAAGTTAGCTTAGCAACCGAAGCGGCCACAATGATCTAAGCGCGGCTCTATTGCTATAGACATAAGAGCTTGTGCAGATCATTGTGACCGCTTCGGTTGCTTAGCTACTTTTGCTGCTGACTGTACCCACATATTAAAGTCGAGCGAAATGAGATTGAGAAAGACGTTATTGGCATGGATTTGAGAAAAAGCATTTAGGTATTGCTTTCATCCGGTTTTTGGATTGAACGTTGTCGCATCAAAGATTTAAAATGAACTAAGTTATTTCGGAACGTGTGTCTTGATCTGTATTGCTTTTGAATATTGAATTAACCTAACCAATTTAAAATTAAACACAGAAAACCCGACTGCAATTCTGGGAAACAATATAACCTATGTCACTCCTACAACTGCAGAGACGAGTCCAATGACACCTCTTACGTTGAAGTTGAAATCCGTCAAACGGTTTAGGCTGTAGAGCGTGCCAAAGAATTAGACATACATACATACATACTTACGCTCGAAAAACATAACCTGATGATAAAAAAAACTGATCGTAGAATTTATATTCAAATTTAAAATGTTAAATACCAACCTTCAATTATCACTGAGCCCTTTGCTACGTTTTAGTCAGATATTATGTTATTTGTCAAACTTGCCGAGAAACGTACGAATTATTTACAGAAAATATGTACTATATCCGACCCTAAACCATTTTAAATTGTATCAGTGTTGTACAGACTCAGTTTGGGCAAGTCGTTAGTGCTGTGAAGCGCAACAATGATTCTTGAAGTGGAACCCTTTTAGATAACAATATCTGGGTCCCGCGTGCGAGGGGGGGGGGGGGGGGGGGGGGGGTCACGCTCCTATATTATCACGACATGACCCCGTCTCGTGTCGTTTAACCGTTATCCAGGCATAATAAATAAGCAACCACACAAGTGTAGTGACAATTTCAACCCTAACACCAAGATCTTAAAATTATTGCGAAATATGTTACTAATTGTGAATATACATTTAGTTTTTTGCTAAGCCGCCTAGATTGGTGCAGCTTGACCCCTATTTCCGCATCTTTACATTGACAATTCGAACTACATTTCTTTGCCAATATGATGAGCGCTAAAACAAAAGCTCTTCAAGTCAGCAGTTGACACCGAATTGTCATTGAAAACTGACTATTGTAAAGTTGGTGAAATAGGGGCCTGGAAAAGGGTTAATGTGGACCCGATTTGTCACAGTATACCAACGATTTGAGACAATTTTCAGTGGTCAAACTGTCTCCTATTTGAGACAATTTTCAGTGGTCAAACTGTCTCCTATTTGAGACAATTTTCGGTGGTCAAACTGTCTCCTATTTGAGACAATTTTCAGTGGTCAAACTGTCTCCTTTTATTAGATTATTAGGTTTTTGTTAGATTAAAAATCGTTATAATTGCAGTAATAAGTGACGCATCGGTTTTCTATGAGTATTTTCATAAGCTTGATAAGTGAAAATGTAAAATGATTTTGTTTTTACATCACTCAACAACCCTATTTTATTAGCCAGTCAAATTCCTCTTCCATCGTAGCGTTGCGGACTTGAGCTCGCTAAAAGCCTGTTGAGAGCCTGTTGAGTACCCCCCGAGACGAGGGAAGGGGGTGAGAGTGAGACGCACAGCTTATCCGTAACTTGAGACAGCACTTATTAGAAGGCGTCTTAACTTAACACTACCATGACACAGGAGAAATGTATTTTAGCTGTAGTATATGCAGCAAAATATAAAGAATGATATTTCTAAGGCATGAAATGTAGAATAGAAAAAGTAAAAATAAATTATTAAAATACTTCGACTATTTGGACGCGATTGTGCGTCCATGGTCTCGAAGGGGGACGTCGAAGTATATTAATAATTTATTATTACGTGATTATTTAAGTCCCGTGATTAACATGAAAAACGTGTGAAAATCCCGAAAGTTTAAATCAATACACAGAAAAAGTATTTAACATACTAGATATTTCGTTTTAATGGCTGGAAACTTATAATGCAAGTAATCCCATTAAATTTATGGGTGTCTACGTTCGGCACCATTTCTGTATTTCAATCAACAATAAGCCAGCTAGGTTCTATATTCTCGCCAAATCAGTTTACTTGACGTACTAACTATCCTTTGTTCATTTCACCCGTATGACCCAATTCTTCGTTCTGCCCAACTTTCACATCCTAAGTTGTTCCCAAGGGACCCCACAGGAACCAGCCCAAGTCTTTACAGCCCTCTTAGGTTAAACTAATATACTGTAAGGAGAACTATAACATCAGTAATTCTAGGGCAGTATATTTATCCAGCTAACGACGCTCGGTGGTCTATTTCGTTGGGGCGGCGGTAAATCATTTTTAGCGCCCCCCGCGGGCCCGTTATTATGTAAATTGAATTATTCTAGCTCTGCCTTTTAATAATTAGGAAAAATACTGTTTTTAAAAATAGGTGTTTTATGAGCAATTATTGCTAATTTACGGACTGGCAGTAGAGGCCGCGTGTCAGCGAGGTTAGGGTTTTGGTTTAAAAAATCGTGTAACTAGAAATGGTACAGTGCAGACGCTGGGAAGCAAGGGGTTTGCCGGATGAAGGGGTTAGACGGCCGAGTAACACGAGGCCGGCTATAGTACGAGTCCGGCATCCCCTGTTCTGGCCGAAGCTTGTATAATGCTTTTCTCAAACATTGTAAGGGAATAAAAAATATATAGTTTTAAAGCCCAGTGCTGTACGACTGGATAGCATGGATGATAGCGGTCAGTAATTTATTTTCATACATATTTTGCTGGCCTTAAGCCGGCAAAGAACTGTGCTATCCATAAGTGTACTACTTGGTGTCTTCTTTTTTTGAAAGTAATGCGAGTATTAACTTCTTTGTTTGAGAAAAACTTACTGTTTTAGGCCGATTTGCAATACGTACTAACCCGTGGTTAACTTTACTTATTACGATACTCTAACCCCGGGACAGCAGATTATTATTGTATTGTACTAATAATCTCCTACTACTACTATTACTATTCTACTCACCCATGGCAGCATAAACTGGCTGCTTTCCATTGTTATGTACATAGACTACTAACTGTACCTCTTTCGAAAGAGCATTATGATTCTGAGTTACATACTATATATCAGATAGCAACAACAAATGGTTATAGTACAGCAATGGTTAATAGTCTGGTTCAAAAGAAGCAGGGACGGATAGTGAATAGCATGCTTTACTCTGCGTTGCCATCTCAGCCTACTAACAAATTTAGATCTGGTATTACTTATGTTGGCCGGTTGTCTGACAAGATTTATAATATTTTAAAATCAAATAACATCAATGTTGCCTTTAAGACTACTAATTCTTTACGTTCTAGACTTTGTAATAACAAAGAAAAGGTGGATAAAGGGAACAGGTCGGGCGTATATAAACTCACTTGTGGCGACTGTAGTCAAGTATACATTGGACAAACCGGTCGAAGCTTTGATACTAGATTTAAAGAGCATGTCTCGTCATATAGGCATGATCATCCAGAGAAATCAAACTTTGCCAAGCATTTATTAGAAACGAATCATTCGTTGTTAGACTCAGATACGTACGAAATTTTACATTATTGTGATAAGGGTTTGCGGCTATCGGTTTTAGAACAATTGGAAATAATTAGGTACAACAACATGGGGTCTATTATTAATGAACAAGTTAATTTGGTTTCTTCGCCTTTGTTACGACTTGGTTCTAATTTTAATAATGTGTCATAGTAATAATGAGAACATGACTTCTCTTTTTACCGTACTCGGTTAAAAATAACGGGGTACCTGGCGTAGATTAAAAATAAAAAGAGTAGTTTGGAATTCATTTCTTAAAAAAGGGTAGTTTAGGACTTACATAAAAGGGTAGTTTGGAATTTATAAAATATTAGTGGGTACGTTGGTTTTGTCATTAACTAAGTTGAGTACATGGTTTACATATGTCAGTAGTGGAAGTGGTGGCATGTTGAGCGGTTGTTGTTGTGCTTCGTAAATGGCCTCGTGGAGAGTGCCGAAACGCGTCAGCGTTTAGTATAGTGGTGGTGGTGATAGTTGGGTCTGTGTGGCATGTGTTGATTCGTGTAGCAGTGGAGGTGGAGGTGTTGCATGGAAACATACATTTGCCGCACAGATATAACTATTTGTCATTAGTGGTCGCGGGTGAGCAAAGTAATTGTTTTTTAGTTCATAAATATGGACCTCCGCAAAGTAACGCCTGATTCAATAAATTCAATAAATAATCTCCTATTTCTTGTTTCAGGTAAGTAAAGTTTTATCGCCGATTTTAGAGACAGATGAAATCGTCCAAAGAAACGTTAGCTACGGTGAATAATGCTGATGATGGTAAGTCTATTTTTACGACCAGTCGACGATTTTATGGGGATTTTACTTATTTTTAGTACCGTTTCTCCTCTAGACGTTTATTGATCTATGATGACTTTTAAGGTGACTTTAATGGTCGTATGACGTTCTTGGAAGATTACCCTTAGCACTAAAGAACTGTCAATTTATTCCATTTGGCATGGAAGAGAGGCAGCTGGAAATCAATCTTATTTACTATTCCTACCAATATTAAAAACGCGATAGTTTGTGAGGATAAATATAGGTAAGTAGCTTATATCTCTGAATAACACACAGGCCACTTTTTATCCCGAAAAACTGTTTAGTTCCCGCGGGATGGCGATGAACGAAATCCACGCACACGAAGATGCAGGTTACGTGAATACATAATAAATATTCAGTCTGTTGTTTGCTAACGTTTACTAACGTACAATAATAACTATCAAAATTTATTACCTTACTAAGACTAAAAAAAGAAAAGCAAAAAGTTCGAACTATAGCTCGTACATGAGCTTTCACCAAGAATCGAATAGTAACGCTATGAAAATACTAAAATTGTATAGTGCGAATTTAGTACCGTCTACGGCGTAGAAGGCTTACGGCGTAGCAGCGCTACGCGCCGTAGCTTTTCAACGCATCGAATGCGTAGCACTCTAGATAGTTTAGTAGGCCGAGCGCGAGTTTTCACCAATGCCCTAAGCACGACTTGTCGAATCCTGCGTTACGTTACGGTTATCGTATCGAGATCGAGAAATCTCATACTAAATTTTAGTTCCAAATACGCTCACGGGCGGGCGCTGTTCCAAACGTCATACAAACTCGTTAGAGTTTACTATTCGATTTTACGTGACGCAGGATTCGACAAGTCGTGCTTGGGGCACAAGAATCGTGTAGTAAATGTTATCGTATCACCATCGAGAATATTTTTATGACGTTTGGATTGGAATAGCGCCCGCCCGTGAGCGTATTTGGAACTAAAATGTAGTATTAGGTTTCTCGATTTCGATACGATAACGTAACGTTACACAGCATTCGAATACTCGTGCTTGGGCTTCAGTTTTTGCTTCGACACGTTCAATAGAGCCTTGCACGCGGGCATTGAATAAACCCGCCACGGACGGATAATGGCGTTCCCGGACACTTCCGGCCCTTAGCGGGATAGTCGGACTTACGGCATCGAGGGTGAGGATGAACTGTTTAATTCAGTTTACTTAGCCTTTGGGCTAGATAATAAATGTGTAGCTAAATAACTGTTTCTATTTGGGCCGTTTTTACAGCTAAATTACGCAACGGTATCTGATAAAATAACCTAACCAACATAAAATCGACGACCGAATAGTCTAGTGGTTAGAGGCCCTGACTATGAAGCTTGAGGTCCCGGGTTCGAATCCCGGTCGGGGCAGATGTTTAATAATAATAAATATCATCGTTTGTATGATGAATACGAATGTTTGTTCTCGGGTCTTGGATGTTTAATATGTATATAAGTATGTTTATCCGTTGTCTAGTACCCATAGTGCAGGTTTTGCCTAGTTTGGGACTTGGTCAATTGGTGTCAATTTGTCCCATGATATTTATTTGTTATTATTTATAAAATTAAAAATAGAAAACCCGACTGCAATTCCCGGAAACAATATAGGGTGGAAAGTTGAGATGGGGCAGTAAGGACAGCTACTAGATCCCTCGCTGCCACGCGAAAATGCTCTCAGGAGACCTTTACTAACTTTTTAAGTGATGACAATCGACATTCACAGATTTTTGATAAAATGTACAGTCAGCGAGAAAATCGGCAGATTTGACTTTTTTTTTTAATGCCAATCGGTCCCATTTCTATCAATGATTAAAACACTCTTTGAGACCAACAGAGGTCAGAGTACTAAAACACCCACAAATCGAAGAACTAATCTGACTATTTTCTCGCCGACTGTATATTTTATCAAAAATCTGTGAATGTCGATTGTCATCACTTAAAAAGTTAGTAAAGGTCTTCTAAGAGCATTTTCGCGCAGCAGCGAGGGATCTAGTAGCTGCCCTTACTGCCCCATCTCAACTTTCCACCCTGTATAGTATACCCTATGTCACTCCCACGACTGAGACGAATCCAATGACACCTCATACGTAATTGAAATCCGTCTAACGGCTGTAGAGCGTGCTTAAGAATTAGACATACATACAATACGCTTTAAAAACAACCCTCCTTGGGCACTTGGGCAGTCGGGTAAAAAATATTTACGTATGTTGTATATTTACGTACAGGGAATCCGTTATTTTAAATTCTATTTACAGCCTTATATAGTTTTATTAGTGATTTTTTTGTTCTTAAAAAAATATTACGACGCTGCAAGCTGACGTAAACATATCTGTATCACAATATTGCATGATTGTGAAAAATATGTCGTCTACATGTAAAATACCCCGAACGTCCGACCATCTATTTATTTATCTATGTTGGAAGTTGCCGCTATTCAGACCAACTAAAAGCCTTTCAGATCCAATCTTCACGCGACTAGCGTAGCTCCATAGGGCTGTTATCTCATTACAGACTCGTTCTTTTTCAAAACGCGATCCTTACTCAGCTGCGATCAAATCAACAGGATTATCGCTAAAGCTGGGATATACCCACACAGTGAGGAAGTGATCCAGTAGGTACCGTTAATAGACCTCGATCAACTATGTTTCATAATATTTTAATATTATAGTATTTAAAATTTTGAATTTTGGGTGGTCCTTAGTCACTAGACCAGTTGATTTGATACATTGCATACCTACGAGTACAAGAACACAAAATTTAAGGAGAGAAAAAAGAAGAAAAATAATTAAAACTATATATACAGAAGCCCGAGTACGAATATTCGAATCCTGCGATTCCTGCGTAACGTAATCGAGTAGTAACGTTATCGAGTTTGTATGACGTCTGGAACAGCCCCCCGACTACGAAATTAGAACTTCGTATGGTGCCGTCCCTCTCAAGCTAATATTATTTAACACGAGAGTGAGCGGGGCGATACGATACGAACTTCGATTTTCGAATTTCGTAGTTTAGGGGCAGTATTTGCCTATTCGGAACTAAAAATTCGCATGAAGTTTCTCGGTTTCGATACGATAACGTTACGTTACGCAGGATTCGAATATTCGTACACGGGCCTCTGAATCACATTACAATAAACTTGTATCATTATTTCAATTTCACCCTGTAAAATTACAAGGACTTTTCGTTATTACATAGCTGAAAAGCAAGTCTCTGTGTTTAATAGTATATGTGATGCAATATTGTCCAACATCTAATCCAACAGGTCATTTGCGTAACTGTTTTGACACTCGTCATCGGATTGAAATGTCATTTTTTGTACGACTGTGACAGCTAGCTGTTTCCGATACCTACAAATTGAACGGGATTGTTCATGATTCTGAACGAGTTAGACAATAAGGCCGCAGCATCACACTTTTACCCTGGACAAATAAATATTTTCAAAATGACGGGCAAAAATGACACAAGTTAAGACTCAAAATACCTTGTACCCAGATTTATGCCACCCAATTCCCTTTTTAACGTTTGCTCAAATAACGTAGCAGAAGTTATTAAATACGCCACTTGAGTCGCGTCGCTCATCGCCTTTACGACCGTGTCATAATAACTGAATGTTTTTACGCCTCCAGTCTTGGAAATTGTTTGCCACAATAATTTAGATATTTTTATGTCAGCCGTTCGTTAGAGCGACGTGGGCGCAATGCGAATGAGACCACTTGATGTGGCAATATACCTGTACAGTCAGCAGCAAAGGTAGCTAAGCAACCGACGCGTTCACAATGATCTAAGCACGGCTCTATTGTTATAGACATAAGAGCTTGTGCGGATCATTGTGACCGCGTCGATTGCTTAGCTACTTCTGCTGCTGTCTGTACATGCAGATTAAATATTAAACTATGAAAAAAATACACAAATAGATAACGATGCAATTTTCTCTTGTCCATCGGTAACAGCAATCCTAGAAATTGTGAATTACTTTGATCGAAGATTTGTAAAGCCTAACGTACGAAAGGCCTAATACAATATCATCGTCCGACTTACAACAAGCAATAGTGACTTATGTGCATGTTTTACTGGACCCTGGAGAATTCAAATACTGATATAGTTAAAGTGAGAAAGCTTTCCCCTGTCAAAATGTTTGTGACATTGTCATAAGATTGATTTTTGCCTGGCCCGTGGGAAAGGTTCTTCTACTATGTCTATACAAGATTATGAAACTCCACATAAATATCAATTGGAAAGTTGGGACTCGAAGGACTCTTATTTGATTTCGTTATAAAATCATAACAGTGGCAGACATAAACAGTACCGTGTTTATCTGGAGTTTCCGATCCGGCTTACCCGGATCCGGTTTGGCGATATTGAATAAAATGCAATGACAACATTTACCGAATATAGGATATTCGATTTTCCGATGAGTTTATTTTTGGTCAATCGAGATGGATCGTTGTTAAACACTTGAATAAAGAAATATACAAAACTGGCTGTTGCCCGCGACTTCGTCCGCGTAGATTTCTGTTATCGCTACCTCAATATTCAAACTATCTTCTTACCAAATTTCGTCCAGATTGGTGCAGCGGCTTTCCCGTGAAGAGGTAACAAACAGACAGACAGAGAGACAGAAAGACAGAGTTACTTTCGCATTTATAATATTAGTTAGGATTAGGATGTTTTTTTTTTATACAACGAGGAAGGCAAGCGAGCAAGTGGGTCACCTGATGGTAAGTGATCACCACTGCCCATAGACACCCGCAACTCCGGAGGGTTTGCAGATGCGTTGCCAACCTTGGTAAGTGATCACCACTGCCCATAGACACCCGCAACTCCGGAGGGTTTGCAGATGCGTTGCCAACCTAGAGGGCTAAAATGAAATGCCTCTTGATCCATGTATTACACTAAAATCAAATAATAAGAAGCGTCTTTGCCTGTCACCATCTTGTCATGGTGTCCGCCTGAGTTCACGAAACACTTATCATTGAAACGTCTCCTTATAATTGCTTTTGCTCAGCATAGACAATATAGATAACAAAGATAAATTTAGACCAACTTTGCACTTTGTTTACCGTGTCCGGAAATGTTTAATTCAGTTATTTAACACTGCCCTAACCGTTTAGTTCACGAGAAACTTCAGAAGTTGGCGCCGACACCGGGCAGACTGATTTACAAGGATGTTGTGCCAATTTAAAGTGCCAAAGTACGCACAACACGAGTTTTGGCGAGTAGCAGACCTCGAGTTTACGAGGCGGCTAAGTGCCAAGCAATTTCTGTACGGGAACTGACAAGGAATTTATGGTGTGGCAGAGGTTAAAGCCTGAAATTGTACCTATGGATTATCGAAATCTTGGAAACGAGATAGATCTTTCATCATCATCATCATGTCAGCCGAAAGACGTCCACTGCTGAACATAGGCCTCCCCCAAGTCTCTACACTCAGACCGGTCTTGATATGTCGGTAACATTAGTTCTACTGCTGATATCATCATTTCTGATTCTATCTCACAGAGGAACCCCGAGGATAGCCCTCTCCATCACCCGATAGAGGTCCTTGCGGCTCTGAGAATCGGGACCTAGAAATTGTATTCGACAATCGTAGTCAGTACGTGTGAGATTTCTCGCTCTTGTAACATGAAAAACTTGAGTGAAACCATGCGTGAAGCAGCGATATGAACTTAGGATTGGCCGGTACGTCAGTGCTTCACGGTTTCACGTAACTTTGTTTGCGTTGTGACTCTACTTTAATAAGTAACGTCTACACTTCACTTTGTTTCTGAAATATACGTAAAGAGCGAGAATTATGTACATTTGAGTAATACAGCTGCGTTGGCTATACAAACCGATCGTAGAGATCTAGCTTGCGCATCGTAGCGATATCACTTAGACAGTTTTTAATAGAGATCCTGAGCGAAATGGGAGGAGGCGTCGACTTTAATAGCCCTGTTTGGGGGTTTTCCCGGTTTCTTGGAGCCAGACGGGATGTCTGTAAGTATTGGTGTCTGCGCATACATCGACAAATTGAATGAATTGTAAAGGAAATCAGTCAGTATATCTCGGACGTAATCCGTAACAGGTAGAGTCACAAATTATTTGTATCGAGACTTTAAATAGGAGAAAAAGAACCGTAAAAGTGGCTACTTTGATGGTATTTTTTGCAAATATGCTAGATGTTGCACGGTACACCTTGGATGATCGAAGCGGTACACAAACACTTTGATCAAGCGGTGTTTAACTCACCTATATGTATAGGCATTAAAAATTTACATCACAATTTAATTTTTATACAAAACCGTAAATCTAAACGCTATTAAATGCATTGAGTGCATTCTACGTACTTAATTCAAACCCTTACCGTTTCCACCGAACAAGCTTTTCTACTCCCACAGACCGTTTATGACGTCGTTAATATTTACTGCCCTAGCTACAGTAGTGCTATTATACTACTCTATGCGTGTGGCGGATAAAAAGCCAATTGGCTTATAAAGTTTTGAGAAATCAATCATTCTTACTGTGGGAGGACGGGTAACGTGCCACTACAAGTTTTTTTTTATACGACAAAGAAGACAAACGAGCAAGTGACTCACCTGATGGTAAGTGATCACCACTGCCCAGAAACATCTGCAACCCCGGGGGGTTTGCAGATGCGTTGCCAACCTAGAGAGCTAAGATGAAATGGCTCTTGTGCCCGTACTTACACCGGCTGTCTTACTCTCCACACCGGAACACAACAGTGCGTGCAAGCACTGCGCTTAGCGGCAGGATTAGCGAGAAGATGGTGGTAGCGATCTGGACAGACCTCGCACAAGGTCCTAGGTACCACCCGCAAGTTCTTTTTTAGTGAAATCTACACACCACAGACTATAGTAGGTAATGTATATTTTGTCTAAGTACACGTCGAATAATTGTCGTTGTCTCATAGTCGTCGCGAAAACCAGCAAAGGATTGCTATGGCGTATTTAAATTCCAGGCCCCTATTTTAACAACTTTCGGTGTCAGTTGATGACTTGAAGAGCCGTTGTTTTAGCGCGCTTCATATGGGCAAGGAAATTTAGTTCGAATTGTCATTGAAAACTGACAATTGTAAAGTTTGTGAAATAGAGGCCTGATGCTTCAACCAGTTGAGCGAGAAAACCGATAGAACCTGAATCCTCACACATGTGAAAGTTAACTTATAGATAGATAGATTCCGACTCTTAAATATGAAGCCAAGTCATGCTCCAATGATAATGAATACGTAACCTTGCCCCACATCTCTCAGAGTGACGTTTCATGAGTCACAAGAGGAACAACCACCTCTGACTTTTGCCATCGATCGTCGTCAACCCAAGACTTGGCTGTCCGCCAGTCTTTTGATACTACGAGTGTTGTCCGGTCGGTTTCTTAACATAAGTCTCCACTTTTCCATACTAACTAACTGTACATAAAAGTTGATACGTTAAATTATGTTAGGGCACCGACTGTATTTTATTAAGAACTGAAACCAATTATACTTCACTTGTTCTTCCGAGAGATTATATTAACTTGTAGTAGTGTCCTCGTACGGCCGTTGTCACAATATTTAGAGTATCTGCTCAAAAAATCAAAATTTAAATGCATAAAACGGAACCCAATTTTACGCATTGATAACAAAACTGCTATTGCATACATAAACAGGATGGGTGGCATTCAGTATCCACATTTAAATAAAGTCTCGAGAGACATATGGGAATGGTGTGAAGCTAGACATAACTTCATATTCGCTTCATACGTAACATCAGCTGATAATTCAGTCGCTGACTTTGAATCGAGGCAAAGAAATGATGATACTGAATGGCAACTCGATACTCTTGCTTACAGGACTATTGTACAGAAATTAGGCGAACCTGAAATTGATTTGTTTGCCAGCCGGTTAAATCACAAATGCTCAAAATATGTCTCTTGGCACGGAGATCCAAATTCGATAGCTATCGATGCTTTTACGATTAATTGGAAAGGGTTTTTATTTTACGCGTTTCCCCCCTTTTGTTTAATTTTAAAGGTATTGTCAAAAATTCTGTCGGAAACCGCCAGGGGCATCGTTGTGGCACCAAATTGGCCAAATCAACCTTGGTTTCCCTCGTTTCATCGTTTACTTGACTCCGAGCTTATCATACTAAATGCTAATCCAGACTTATTGTCCTCTCCTTCCCGAGTTCAACACCCGCTCCACAAAACCATGTCTTTGATGGCAGGAATTTTGTCCGGGAAGCGTTAATAAAAAGAGGAGCTCCTATAGAAGCGTTAGATATATTACTTGATTCTGTCTCTCAAAATCAATCATGTCTGAAAGAATGGTACATTTTTTGTACCCAGCAAAATTATGATTACTTTGATTCGTCACCATTAATTATTCTAAAGTATCTCGCATCAATTTATAACAAAGGTGGTAAATATGGGACTCTAAATACTCACAAGTCAGCTTTGGCATTTTTGTTAGGCCAACAAGTGAGTGATGATTTAATTTCAAGATTTTTAAAAGGAGTTTTCAGACGAACGCCTACTATGCCCAGGTATAATTTAACGTGGGATACGTCCACAGTGTTAAATCATTTGAATACATTAAATAATGAAAACATAACTTTGGAAACTCTTTCTAAAAAATTGATTACTCTATTTGCATTAGTGACAGCTCAAAGAATGCAGACTTTATCGATTATAAAAGTTTGTAATGTGGAAAAAACTGACACCAAAATATGTATTAAAATTCCAGATTTATTAAAAACTTCTGGTGGTAACAGAACTCAACCTGTTTTGGTGTTACCATTTTTTTCTGGAAAATCCGGAAATCTGTCCGGCAAAGACACTTAATTATTATTTGGATAGAACAGAAAATATAAGAAAACATAATAATGTTGAGGAGTTCTTTATCAGTTTTAAAAAGCCTCACGCCAGAGTATCATCACAGACACTTAGTAGGTGGTTAAAACTTATGCTTGAAGAAAGCGGAATAAACACATCCGTGTTTAACGCTTACAGTACAAGGCATGCTTCGACTTCAACAGCTCAAAGATTAGGAGAAAATCTTCAGTTAATACGAAAAACTGCTGGATGGAGTGGAACATCTAAAGTTTTTGCCAATTTCTACAATAGACCGGTCATTGATGATACTCTGGTCTGGTCTGGTCTGGTCTGGTTGATCTAGATCAATACTGTCCCAGGTTGATACATAAATTTAATTAATGTTTCCAAAATGTACACTTTGTATGATTAAATCAAGGTTGGGTTATTAATATTTATTTTATTTCATACTCTGAACATCTACAAGTTAATATTAATCTCTCGGAAGAACAAGTGAAGTATAATTAACTATTAAAAGAAACTTACCTAAGGGAAGTTCAATAGTAATTATACGAGCTTGTTCTTCCGAGAGATTATGACAGGATAATCCCACCCTGCCCGGCCCATATTGCATTAAATAAAATAAATATTAAGTGCAAGGATTAATTCTTTAAACTATATGACATGGCGGCTCATCGGTCGGCTAAGGGCAATCGGTGTAAGGTGGGGCAAAAATTGCGTTCCGTTTTATGCATTTAAATTTTGATTTTTTGAGCAGATACTCTAAATATTGTGACAACGGCCGTACGAGGACACTACTACAAGTTAATATAATCTCTCGGAAGAACAAGCTCGTATAATTACTATTGAACTTCCCTTAGGTAAGTTTCTTTTAATAGTTAATTATCGTACTACTAAATATACTTAGCCGTGATAGCCTTAGTGGTTTGACCTATGCCCTCTCAAGCAGAGGGTCGTACCTCTGTTTTTAGGGATTTATGTGCGAAGTCACATTTGTGATTTATCACGAAATCAGCAAAGCTGCACGCGCCTTTGAAGCAATTCAGTGGTGTGTAAAGTTCCCAATCCGCACTGGGCCCGGTGGGAAATAAAGCCCTCTCATTCCCAGAGGGTCGAGCACGACTTTACGAATGCTGCGTAACGTTACGGTTATCGTATCGAGATCGAGAAATCTCATACTAAATTTTAGTTCCAAATACGCTTACGGGCGGGCGCTGTTCCAAACGTCATACAAACTCGACAACGTTTACTATTCGATTTTACGTTACGCAGCATTCGTAAAGTCGTGCTCGACCCTCAGAAGTGAATTATTCTGAATTATTATTGCTAAAGACTGGATATACAGTGACTGTAATATTTACTTCTACATTGTCCATTGAACTATCTTATCTAATGATTATGAGAAAGAACGCGTCCTCCAAAGGCTGTATAATATAACTAGCTTATGCCACCGTGAAATATTTCAAAATGGGCTAGTTCCCTATCCCGAGGGAATTTAGAAAAACCCCTTCTTAGTACACCTCTAGGATACACAAGGTATATGTTTGCCAAATTTCAAGTCTCTAGTCCAGTGGTTTAGGCTGCGTTGTCAGTCAGTCAGTCACGGTAGGTACTGTTTTATAGATATAGATTGGCATGCCACTATCCTCCTCGCTAAACGCCGCCTCCCTGGAGACGTGTTAAGCGTAGCAGTAACTACCCACAATTAAGTTTCATGCAAATTTCGGTCCGTTGACACTCGAAACCGAAACGCCTAACGGGTCTTATTACGGCCCGGCCACAACTATGCGAAATTGTTCTCTTCATATTAATTTCTGTATTTAATGGTTGTTTGGTAGGGATCGCGTTTAAGCGATAAAAGCATCTAATGTCAACCTTGTCGGTTTTTGTCGGTACCCAAAGGGTAAAAAACGGGACCCTGTTACTGAGACACCGCTGTCCGTTTGTCTGTCTGTCTGTCTGTCACCAGGCTGTTTCTCATGAACCGTGATGTTAGACAGTTGAAGTTTTCACAGATGATGTATTTCTGTTGCCGCTATAACAACAAAACAGAATTAAAAACATATTTAAGTGGGGCGTCCATACAACAGACCAGGGACCGGAACCGGTTACCTTAATAGCCGGTAGCCCAAGGGTTTTGAACGGGTTTCTTATAACGCTGGGTATTAAAAACCCGTATATTACGGTAGCCCTTTAAATGGCTTACCGGTTAATACATTAACCACTTGCAATGGGTTAACCCGGGCTACCGCATAGCGTATCGAAACCCCAGGATTGGGTAGCCGCTTGAAGCGCTGATTGTGCGTGCAGGTTATTTTGAATCTTACTTCCAGCGCATAAGGCTTATTTTGTTTCGCCTATTTAAAAACCCTAACACGGAGGAGGCGGCATTTGTCAAAGACTTTGTAAGTCGCCGACTATTGAAACAAAATAAGACCTCAAGTCAACTGCAAACCTTTTAAATCTCATTTTTAATAATGTTGTGGTCGGATTGTTAGTTTCGGCGCGAACTAGGTATTTGTTATTAGCTAACTAGGAAAATAACATCCATTTTCAAATCCAAGATGGCGGACATATTTTTTTGTTGAAAATCGATATGAGTGTCATTTTCTATACTTTCAGGGGTGCTGATTTTGAAAATGACATCCATTTTCAAATCCAAGATGGCGGACACATTTTTTTGTTGAAAATTGATATGGGTGTCATTTTCTAGTTTTCCGGGGATGCTGATTACGAAAATGACATCTGTTTTGAAATCCAAGATGGCGGACACATTTTTTTGTTGAAAATCGATACGGGTGTCATTTTCTATGTTTTCTGGGGTGCTCATTATGAAAATGACTTCCATTTTCAGAATCCGCACCCGTGAAAACATAGAAAATGACACCCATATCGATTTTGCACAAAAAAATGTGTCCGCCATCTTGGATTTGAAAACGGATGTCATTTTCGTAATCAGCATCCCCGGAAAACTAGAAAATGACACCCATATCAATTTTCAACAAAAAAATGTGTCCGCCATCTTGAATTTGAAAATAAATGCCATTTTCAGAATCCGCATCCGTGAAAACATAGAAAATGACACCCATATCGATTTTGCACAAAAAAATGTGTCCGCCATTTTGGATTTGAAAACGGATGTCATTTTCGTAATCAGCATCCCCGGAAAACTAGAAAATGGCACCCATATCTATTTTCAACAAAAAAATGTGTCTACCATCTTGGATTTGAAAATGGATGTCATTTTCGTAATCAGCATCCCCGGAAAACTAGAAAATGACACCCATATCTATTTTCAACAAAAAAATGTGTCCGCCATCTTGGATTTGAAAACGGATGTCATTTTCGTAATCAGCATCCCCGGAAAACTAGAAAATGACACCCATATCTATTTTCAACAAAAAAATGTGTCCGCCATCTTGGATTTGAAAATGGATGCCATTTTCAGAATCCGCGCCCCTGAAAGTATAGAAAATGACACCCATATCGATGTTCAACAAAAAAATATGTCCGCCATCTTGGATTTGAAAATGGGTGTCATTTTCGTAATCAACATCCCCGGAAAACTAGAAAATGACACCCATATCTTATAATGAAATAAAAACGGATCACTCACGAATATAAGTCGAGCTTAGCGCGACATGTTTCGGACTAATTCGTAGTCCTTCCTCTGGGAGCGCATGACCCAGCGGCGGCGAGACGCACATTGCGTGCCGCGGCTCAGCTCGCGCGACTACTAACCCCAGAGGAAGGACTACGAATTAGTCCGAAACAAGTCGGGCTAAACTCGACTTATGTACGTGAGTGATCCGTTTTTATTTATGGTTATGATTGAGTCTCATGGTAGTTTCATGTTAAAAGACCCATATCTTACTTAATAAAACCGACGAATTGAGAATCTCCTCCTTTTTTGAAGTCGATTAATAGAAACTTTAAGTAGGTAAGTACATAATTACCTATATAAGTACGGAAAGATTAAAATATAAATTGATTGTTCTCTTCGTACATAGTTCCTTTCCGTTTTCATACTAATGTACAGTTTTGCTTCGCGAAAAAACGGGCGCGCGGCGGAGCGGGGTGAAAGGGCTACCCTAAGCCGAAGGTAACCGCTTAGCATATGATTAACCCAAACCTAATAAATACGGGTAAGCGGTTACCTCTTGTTACGATTAGGGCTACCCGAATATTTACGGGTTATACGGGTATTAGGGTAGCCCGTTGAAGGGGCTACCGTATCGATGCGGTAGCCCCTTCATCGGGCTACCGTTTCGAACGGCTTAGCCGAATGATAGGGTTTTCCGGTCCCTGCAACAGACATGTTTTTTTTTTGCCATTTTTTATTGATAATCCCTTCGTGCGCGAGTCCGACTCGCACTTGGCTGGTTTTTTTTTGTTATCTTACTGCACTGATTTGTGGTGTTCAATAAAGAATTATTATATTGTATGAGCGACCAGGCCCCTATTTCGCCAACTTTAATGTCAGCTTACAATGACAATTCGATCTACATCTCATTGCTAATACAAAGCGCGCTAAAACAAAAGCTATTCAAGTCAGCAATAGACACCGAATTGTCATTGTGATCTGACATTTGTAAAGTTGGTGAAATAGGGGCCAGCAATCGGTGAGCAATTTCTCTGAGCCCTTGGTATAAATTTCACGTCGCAACATCAACGACAAATACTATGAGAATAGTACGTCGTCAATACGTCCGCTGTTCACTGCCGATTTGCCCGTATTAGTAATTGAAATGTTACGCGAACGCGATCCAGACGTTTTCTTGTTACAAAAATTACAGTAACACCTCTATTCATTGCACGGTCGAAAAGCTAACCACACGGCGGATAACGTGCAACGCACGCAATGTACTAGATTATTAGAAAATCATTAGACATAATGAAAATGGGATATTCACTGCGATTACCTTATAATATGAATTTCATCAAACTTAACCAATGCAATTAACCGCGGATCATCTATTATGTATTCTGTGGAATAATTTGAAACTGTTATTAGGAAGTCCTTCGTCTCACTCACAAGAGATCGATGCAAGGCGTTACGCCGTTTCAACTCTAAAGCATCATTATCAATCCATTTACCTTTTAAAGGTACGGTAACCACTTTGGGGCTCATAAATTGAGCTACAACGGGCGAAAGAACAATGAGCTCTGCGGAACTAATATTTAAGAGCGCTTTAGGGATGGCCAATAAATCTTGTGCCCTTTTAACTGAACGCTTACCGGCGTTGATTGGGAACTTGGCTTGTTTACGTTTTAAGCGTTTCCCGACTTTCGCGATCAGCGGTGGCGGCCTACCGCTAAATACCGCGTCGAAGCCGCGTCAGTTTGAATCATGCCGAGGACTACCATCGCATACAATGACAATGCAAAGAAAAATCCGTTAAGCAGCTGGACTTGAACCAGCAACCTCGGTAATCCGTACCACGCTCCACCAATTAAGCTATACTTAACGTTGGTGTACCTAACGAATTTTTCAATGCCTTGTGTCATATTTCACATTTATTTATTTATTTATATTGTGTTGAATTTCATTCTATGAATGTTTCATAAAAATAAAAACAAAAATAATCAATAAAACTATTATTTTAATTTTTTTTCTACCATCGCATACCTACAACAGGCCACCACCACCATCTTCACAATTGTCAGTTTTATGTGACAATTCGAACTACATTTCTTTGACAATATGAAGCGCGCTAAAACAAAAGCTCTTCAAGTCAGCAATTGACACCGGATTGTCATTGAAAACTGACATTTGTAAAGTTGGTGAAATAGGGGTCTGCCAGGAACAGAGCCAAGGCATAGAATATCCTATTGTAATAGTAGATACGTAGAGAATGGCCACTTAATATTCGTCCTCTTCTGGCCCCTATTTCACCATCTTAACAATTGTCAGTTATATGACAATTTAAACTACATTTATTTGCCAATATGAAGCGCGCTAAAACAAAATCTCTTCAAGTCAGCAGTTGACACCGAATCGTCATTGAAAACTGACAATTGTAAAGTAGGTGAAATAGGATCCTGGTATTTGTGGTGTACACGTTTGGTTATTGCATAGACAAGTAATATAAAGACTGCCAATACTAACTTGCGTAGCTCCGAAATATAAGGTTCACTAGATGGCGTTGTTTAGCCGGGGTATTACACCCATACATGCTAAACAACGCCATCTAGTGAACCTTATATTTCGGAGCTACACAAGTTAGTATTAAGATTGGAATTCTTTGTATTACTTGTCTCAGTTGTCTCTGGTTATAATGATCTCGTAATAATGCCTATTATAGAGCAGTCGTTTTCTTTCTATGAATGCGTCCCGAAACACCCGAACCACCGTAGACGGTGTTGCCAGACACTCGATACACCCATATTTCTTGGAACGCCACAGTATTGGTTGATCTTGAATATTTTGTAGATCGCTACTCGGGGTGGTATTGAGACACACAGACACATGCACTCTGGTGTGTGAGTTGCAAGTATTAGATAGCAAAAAATTCAGGCCCCTATTTCACCAACTTTACAATTGTCAATTTTTAATGACAACTCGGTGTCAACTGCTGACTTGAAGAGCTTCTGTTTTAGCGCGCTTCATATTGTCAAAGAAATGTAGTTCGAATTGTCATATAAAACGGACAATTGTAAAGATGGTGAAATATTCAACCTATTAGATATTGGCTTCTTTTTATAGGTTCTTTGTAGGTGAGTAAGGTGCCAAATCAACGCATTGAATGGAAGAATGGGATCAATAACCGAATCTGCTCTGCGGCACTAATAAAAAAGAAGTACCTACCACACAGTTTATGTGACCCCTTGTCACATTACCTTTTCATCTGCAAGTATCCCCTCGTAATTCCAACTTTGCAGAGCGCCGGAAGAATTCCCTTTTAACTTTGAACTAAGAATTATTTTACGAGTTAATGCTCCGAGCGGTAAGAGATTACCGTAGTATTTTTAACGCCTCTCTTTCTCAGAGAAGTGAAGTAATAACTTTGCAATTGTCGGCTTGTCATAACAATTCGAACTACATTTCTTTGACAATATGAAGCGCGCCAAAACAAAAGCTCTTCAAGTCAGCAGTTGACACAGAATTGTCATTGAAAACTGACAATTGTAAAGTTGGTGAAATAGGGGCAAGAGAATGATAGAACTGCGCATGAGTGTGGCGGCCGATAACAAATCGGGTATAGTGTAATAGCGCTTAAATATTCCACGGATTGTCCGTTAACGAGCCTGCGCTAATGGAGACGCATCGCCGCGCTAATTATAACGAACGAGGGCATTTGCATAATTGGGCGCGCGCCGGCCGAGAGGGTTTATTGTTTGGGAGACGCGTAGAGTATCTATAACTCAACCAACTTAGAAAAGTTGAAAAACCCCCGATGTTTTCATTACAAAGTTCAGTATTAAAAAAAAAAACGATTTTAATGAAACTTAGCTATGACCCATCTCGATTAAACTGGCTTTCGATTAAAAAAAAGCGCATCGATATCGGTCCATCCGTTTGAGAGCTATGATGCCACAGACAGATACACAGACACTCAGATACACAGAACAAACTTATAACACCCCTGTTTTTCGTCGGGGGTCAAAAACACATTGAAGTTTAACCGAGCATTTTGAGCTGAACTTTTGTTCTACCCATGTTCTACCTATATTATACCCTTTATTTATTATTATTTTAAGCCTGGTGAAGTGTCCCACTGCTGGGCAAAGGCCTCCCCACATGTCTTCCACGCGTCCCGGTCTTTAGCGGTTTCAGGCCGATCGTTAAGAAAGACATCCAGGCCCCTATTTCACCAACTTTACAATTGTCAGTTTGTCATGACAATTCGAACTACATTCCTTGGCCATTATGAAGCGCGCTAAAACAAAAGCTCTTTAAGTCAACAATTGAATACGAATTGTCATTGAAAACTGACAATTGTAAAGTTGGTAAAATAGGGACCTGCTGACTTGAAGAGCTTTTGTTTTAGCGCGCTTCATATTGTCAAAGAAATGTAGTTCGAATTGTCATGTAAAATTGACAATTGTAAAGATGGGTGAAGTGGGGGCCAGATCATCCCTCCACTGTCGTCTGCCTGCCACGCCGTCGCCATCCATCCTGTGGCACCCCTCTGTGGCAACTCTTGCCCACCTGTGTGGATGCATGCGGCTGACGTGGCCCGCCCAGTCCCATTTCAGCCTGGCAGTCTTGGCACCCACATCGGCAATGCTTGTTTTGAAACGCAATACAGTGTTTCGGATCTGGTCAATCCCTTTCCCTCCTAACATGCTGAATTCAATTTATAATTAAAATAGCTGCAAAGTGCGAGTTGGATTAATTAACACGCGAAGGGTGTCGTAACAACATCCAGTTGCCATTATTAAGATCGAGCAAAAAAACTCCGAATAAAATACGTTTCCATACATCTGTTTTTAGAATTTTTTTACTTTTTGTTTTAGCGGCCATAGCAATACACATTGTGTGACAATTTCAAGTTTGTACCAATAACGGTTTGAAAGAAGACTGACAGACGGGCACACATCGGAGCCTTACAAAGCCCCGTTGGCACCCTAAAACCATCTTTTAATGCCAACAGGCGTATGGTCTTGCAATCGCAAAACGTATATATTATTTACGAGCCCATTCCTACACCATTAACATATCCATAAGAGACCTATATTCGGTCGTATAATGTGCCCGGCCACGATTGCGCGCTTCCGGCGGCGCGACTAGCGACTTTAATATCCATTGCGTGTTTTGTCAGATACCCGCTGTGCGTTGGGCATGTTGACCCCGCAATGAACATAGAACTCTGTCGCGTATAGCCGTGGCTGGGTCGTTAAGGCTACGCAGCAGCCTCGCTTTCACGGCCTATAAAACGTATTGTGGACTGATTCGGAGGCTTCCATATGCGGGGATGATATAAACCTGTTACCGCCACATTGGAACTTTATTTTATACACACATGCGACAATAGGTCAAAGGTCAAATTGGGAATGTCATTTAAATTACGCTTAAGATCAAGCAACTCATTCGAAACATTCTTCAAGGACGGAAGACGAATACATCAATTGCTATATCAAGAAATATCTTTTTAAAACTGGCATACTCTCCGTTTAGTCTTTAAAAAAGTGTCGCCGTCGCCGTCATAGGTCTACGAACTATTTAATTATGGTTATAGTCATAAATAACTAGGTAGGTACCTGGGGTAGAGAAGCGACGGGATAGTTGCGCTGGAAAATCAACCAATAGGAAAGCTGCGCTCAACGAAGCTAAAGAAAATCCACCAATAAGATAGCTCCGCTGAGCGAGGCTAGGGTAATCCACCAAGAGGATAGCTGCGCTGAATTGATTAGTTTAATACTGTACCTACTACTACTACTATTTACTAACTATACATAGCTACCTTGAACGTGTGATCGCATAGCATGATAATTAGTTTAAGTTCAATCGTATAGAATCTTCACGCAATCGCATTAGTTCAGCCCTAATAGTCAGGAGAGTCCTGGATGGCACGTGCACACTCAGCCTTATACAGGTGATGTGTGCTTCGGGAAATCGACTTCCCCCGCGGCACATCAGTGTATAATTCGATTGCTGTCGTTTACACATCGATGCTTACGACGCTACGATATAACTAGATGTAGTTAGTGTTGATTGTGTATTTTTTTTTTGGTATGTCTGATGTATATTTCATTAAGTTTATTATATTACCAAGGTCTCGGTCTAGCCAAACACAATACTCGTCTAATAACTTTAATTCCATATGAAACTCTTATTCCGTTCCTAATCAACGGTATTATTCAGCCTTCCAAAGGAATTAAATATCTTCCTTTTGTCTTCTTACAATAGGGAAATGTTAATTATTTTGCTTCCAGTTTTAGATCTTGCCCGGATATTTATCTTTTCACCGACTTTGGTAATATCAAATATCATTAATTGACTTCTATTTGACATTTATGATGACTTCTCTTTGTTTGATAGTATTGATTTATTTATATGGTGCAGGATTTTGTATTTGAATTTCATTACACCATCATATACTTAATATAATCTTCCATGAAATTTAAATTACACGGTTTCTAAGCAATAGAAGTATAAAGTGAAGTATTGCCAGTAAACTGTCATGAGAGGCATCAGTTTGTCGCGATACTAAATAAGAAATCTCTACCAGCAGTAGTTAATAAAGTTATAAATATAGCAGAACCCTCTCCAATGTCACCAGCCGAAATTAAAGTCTTTTCCCCATTATTACTCCAACCAGCTTCCTCGAAAAGATTAAATTTATATTCCCAAAAAAACGGCTCTTTGTGAAATATTCTTCGTCATAAAGTATGATTTTCAGTTATTAATTACATCCCGTCTGGCGATTTATGATCCCTCATCTGTGTTATTCTTTATCGCGTTTACTTACGGTTATCGTTTGCGGTTCTCTTACGTCTCCGGTACTCGTAAAGACATGACAGTTTACCACAAGTTGAGTATTATTATTGTGTGTATTTTGTTTATTTTCTTCAATAAAATTGCGTTTAGTTGTACATCACCTGGAAGCTTGATAGTTCCGGCTTCTATAGATTCAGCGACACATACCTACTCCTGATGCCCAGACCCAGATTTATTGAAAGTATAATGAATAAAGTTAAGTGCAGCCGGAGGGGGGCTGGCCTCTATTTCACCATCTTTACAATTGCCAGTTTTATATGCACATTCGAACTGCATTTCTTTGACAATATGAAGCGCGCCAAAACAAATAAGCTGTTCAAGTCAGCAGTTGACACCGAATTGTCATTGAAAACTGACAATTGCAAAGTTGGTGAATTAGGGGCCTGATGCGTATTCACTTCCCCTTATAGAGTTTGACGCGGAATCAAACATTTTTTTAATTAATAGTCAATGTGCCGTGCTACTTCATTTTTAATTTCCAAGTAAACAGAATATTTATTTTTATTTAAAAAGCTCTCCATAAATGCGAGTGCAATTTCCAGTAAATTCAAAAGCTTCACTAACTGTGATAAATATTGGAAAACTGTGACCGCGAGAACTTGTTTTAAATTTGCAGTTTGCATATTTCAATTTGCAGAGTTGTCATTCCCACCGCAGCTTATAGGAAACCAAATGAATAATGAAATTACATTTCAGTATTAAATATGACTTCAAATATTTAACTATTCAGACCAATGCTATTTGAATAGTTGAACGGAATAGTAAATTATTCACCTCGAGTCCGCCAGTTTCCATTTGGGTTTGGCTCCTGTCCCAATACTAAGGTCTAGGAAATTCTCTTATTGTTTATTTGAGACGGCGAATCTTTACATGATTCCCCAGTTACACTGGGAAGGGATTTGGGTACGTTTTTGAGTCTTACTTTGCCCTAACCAAGCGCCGGAAGGAAAGGAAATTGAAATACTAAAAAAACGAGTGCTGTTGAAGAAGAAGCTTACACAGATGAAATTTCGGAAGGATTTTGAAAGTAGAAGTTACGGTCAACCAATTCTTTTATTGACTCGTCTGGACGACACAATCATTGAATGAAAGTTGGTAACCACTATGTAACCATAGAGTCGCTCTATAAATGACTTACTTAGTGAGAAACTTGTGATACAAATATTTAGTACCGACCTGCTACGGCTTCGCTCGGTTTCTCTACTACTTATAAATTTTATTTCAAACAAATTATTATACACTAGCTGTTGGGTTGGTTGCGACTTTGTCGGCGTAGTTAGTGCTATCCCGCGGGAATTATACAATTTTTCGGCATAAAAGATAACCTATGTTTTCATCCAGGGTATAAGCTACCTCCATTCCTTTGAACCAAATCCGTGCACTCGATTCAGCATAAGGAAGTAACAAAATTTCGCATTTATAATATTAGTAGGTATATACCCTATTTTTGACGGTGAAAACAGCATCAAAATCTGTTCGATTATAGGTATTTGAGTTTACGAGTATCGCATTCAGACAGACAGACGCGACGGGGGCTAGTTTTATATGTAGTATAGTGGTAGTGATACTTGACAATCTGTCGTCACGAACTTGTTATCCAGCCACGTAGATTTGTCCAGGGTGTCTGGTGACTTAGGCCTCTCCTTGACCTACGAGGGGCAAGGACGATGTTTATTGACGGATGGCAACCCCCGCAAAGGCCTGTAATGGGGTTTCCAGACATTAATTCAATTGTATCAGCCCTGATGGAATTTATATTCCATGGATGACATGAAGCTGATTTATTTTGATTTTGGTGGTTGAGAGAATTATTGACGTATAAATTTTGTTAAAGACTTTATTTAATTTCAGGTTACGTTTGATGACAAAACCATCAATATTATACCTTACAGTACGTTAAGATTAAGAATTTGAAATGCTAAAGAGATCCAAGATTTTATGACCATTAACGACGATGAGATGGGCTTATCTGATTTCAACAAAAGGCCATGTAAAATGAGTAATCTGTATCCGTAGTTATCTATTTGCGAATATCAAGAAAGTTGTCCCACAACGTTACATGCTACAAACTGACTAAAACAGACAACAGCGCTTGTGTAGATAACGTAGAAACATTTTCTAATGTACTTAAACGGCATCACAATTCACAAGCAACTTTACCCCTCAATAATCAAATAACAACCCCCAATCAATCTCCCGATGATGGACGAGGTTCAGCCGGTAGAGATGTTTGGCTCATTACCGACGCAAGGCGGTGCCCTGATAATGGCGGTGTGGGATCATTAGCCACTGCATGTGATTAAGGCCGAAACAACACTTAAACATCGTAAAAAGGTAAAATTTGAAACGGCCTCGTTTTTTCACTTTATATAGATACTAAATTAACTTAATTATCTATCAGGTGGACGCAGTTGTTGAATTCGTTAGTGTATTGTATTTGTACAGGCTTTGCAGAATGGGCTACGAAAACACCAGATGTAGTTTGCAGCCCAGAGGGTCGAGCACGACTTTTCGAATCCTGCGTCACGTAAAATCGAATAGTAAACGTTGTCGAGTTTGTATGACGTTTGGAACAGCGACCGCCCATGAGCGTATTTAAAACTAAAATTAATATGAGGTTTCTCGATCTCGATACGATAACCGTAACGTTACGCAGGATTCGACAAGTCGTGCTTGACCCTTGGTAAATTTAACTGGCTCACTTTTTATTTAATCTAGCAAACGTCTCCACTCAACTGGCTGTTCGATTTACAGGCAAACCATTTTGACCCAGAAAGTTGGCCGTAGAAAAACAAAGTCGCTTATCCCACATCGTAATTTCAATTTGTCTCCGTCAAAGAGTCGAGGTAATGACATTTCGTTTCATCGTCCATAATCCACGATTAATGTGTACTTGATAGCAGGGATCTCGTTAAATTTGAGGTGTGTCAGTTAAATACGAAATGTTTCTTATCTGTTAAACGCACAGGGAGCTTGGCCGTTATAAGGTTTTTGTTACCTGAAAGTAATGAGGGGAACCTTATGGTGATGATCGTGAAGATTAAATTATGTCGTTAGGTTTGATGATTCATTATTTTGGCTCCCACGGACAAACCAGACACTGGTGTCGCTTGAACAGACTGAGGACAGGACGTGAACGCTGTTACTACTTCCGTCACAAGTGGGACTGGCGTGATTCTGCCCTCTGCCTCTCAAATCATAGAGCATCGCTGTCCTCTTCACTACTACCCAGCCCCCCTCCCCCTGACTTAACACCTGACACGACACAATCTCGTGGTTAGGGACCCGGAGTGTAGATTTATTTATTTTGTACATTACTTGTATTGCATCAAACCAAATACAATAAACTACTTAACTCTTTGTAAGACTTAAACTCAATTGCGCCATTTTAACATACTAACGTCCCTCCCTAACCTAACCTAGTGAACGTTTAAAACCTTTAACGTTCAATTCAAAGCCCACCGTGGCGCCACTAATGGCTTGCGACACAGTAAAAAGCTCCCTTTTTTCCTCGGCGAAGAAAGCCCTTTCATGGAACACAAAACCTTTGGCAAGAACAAGTTGTTAGGTTGTTACGTAAAATCAAAAAAGCCATCCTTTATTTTTTACTTCCTCCCAATCCCAAGCCATATTTCTCGCACGTTGTCAACATGACGGCTAGCCTAGCTTTGCCCGAAAAGATTTGTCACTTTGCGTAGGTGTCTAGGAATGGGCGATGTATTCCATCGGGTTGTATTATGTTACGTGAGCGGGCTCCGAGGTACGAGACTTGGCAACTATAGCGTGAGGACGTGATTATAGCCTTGGAGGTATACGTGATGCGTTGTGGAAGGTGGAAATAATTAAACCAATTACCAAAACCGACTTCTGAGATAGCTGCCAGTATTTTCGCATCGTTGGTTTTTAAAATAAGACAAAACTTAAAAGTTGAGTGACAGGTAGAAGGACGGCTTTCCGAGCTTTCCAATTATCTTACTTGTCCCTGTTTATGTCATATCTCTTGAAGAGTTTCCGGTGTTACCATATTATTTTCCCCAAAGAATATGAGAAGTATAAAGCATCCTTCAACTGTCGTACATCTGTTTGTGTAGAAGAATGGCTTAACACAAAGTAAAACATTGATCCATTTGAAATTCATAAACCTCCGTATGATCTGTGCTCGCTTTCCGCATCGACGGTGATATTATACATGTATGATACCGCGACCGGAGTTTCTTTTGTCTGCCCTATCGAGCGGCGAGTCAACCTTTGTCCTCTAACGATACGCGACTTCGTCCTCTAAGGCCCGGCGGGACAAGTAATTTTGGAATACATTGCCTGTGCTGTCGGTTAACCGCTGCATGGTAAGCGTCTCGACCGTGCAATGAACAGATAAACGACCCGTCCCATAGTCGTTGCCTGGCATTTACGAAGCACATCCAACCGCGATCTTTCTTCAAACATTGGCGAGAAAAATGTCTTTTATAAAGGCAGTTTGTGCGCGCGCAAGTTATTGTTGCTTGGAGCTGGGTATTGTGAATGTATTAAATATGCAGTTGTCTGTGGCACGGCGACAGTTCGGAGGTAAAGCGACATCACACTAAGAAATCTGGGACCAAAACCGGAATGTTTGTTGGTATTCGGAGTGCTTCCGAAAGAATGTGTCACAGCGGACGACTTTGACATCCAAATGTCTTTTTCCATTCCTTACAAATGGATTTCAGAAGGTTACCACATGGTTCTCAATGGAGACCTCATGAGATGAATGGTGCTCTTTCTGAGTGGTTAATTCTAGATTCGGTTTTCGTGTCAAATTTAGAAATACAAACATTATACAACGTGCGTGATCATAACTCGCACCCGTTCAGGTTGTTAAGTTTAATGTTTGTTTTTATCGGTAGCTGAGCTGATACCTCGTCCACGTGTGACTGATTACGAATCATTTCTTCGGTTTACCTATTCTGAGCTGCGTTACATGTAGGCTGTGAAAAAATCAATTGTGTATGAAGTCACCTGGCAATTAAAGGAAGTAACGTGATCCAACAATATGATCAGCAAACAAACAAGAGATGGCAGTTATCATCTCTCTTTTCTGGATAATGAGCTGGTAGGAGATGGGGGGGGGAAGAAGGGTGACACTTGATGCATGTGTGCTTACCTCGATGACGGAATCGAACTGAGTCTTAAACACACTGGAGCGATATTGTCAGTTTTAATTTTAATGTAACAGTTCCCTTAGTTAATGCCTGGAGCTGACCAATGAAGGTTCTGTTGTGGCGTCAATGTAGTAATTCTTCTTTTCAAAAATATTCGAACTCTTTCAAAAAGTAATATTCAATGAGCCAGAGTCAAAAATCCGCTAAGATCGCTATCGAGTGAGATCTATCTGTCATTCTCCATCAATGAGAGACGAGCTACTGGCCTATGATTAGTGAAATCGACAGATAAATCTCACTCGACACACGCGATCCTAGCGGATTTTTGACTCGCGATAAATAGCCCTCATTGCCACAAAATCTAGAGACTCTGTGTTCTCGTTGCTATAGAAATCCTAGATCGCAGAACTATTTAGATCAGCAAACTGCCACACTAGGTAATATTTTATCTAACATACAATGACAATGCAAAGAAAAATTCGTTAAGCAGCTGGATATTTTATCTCTCACAATGTTGCGATTCCCGCAGCACCCACATCGGAACTACTTTACATTCAGCGTCCACAGGAGACAACCGAAATACTATCTCCGACCACCAGCCTCCGAACAAAGTTGTGTTTTGTTGCTTGTGATGGCGAAACGAAGTTGCCGGTTGCAAATAAGTTGGGTTTTGTCTGTTTGCATTTTGCGACCAAGTAGATACATTGTCTCTGTTTTTATCAATAAACTTACTCAAATTTAAACTCTTGTAAGTTAATTTTGACCCTCTTCTTGTGTCGGATTGACTTGAAATTTTGGTATGGATATGTCAATTGGATGTCAAGGCAAGTACGGTCAGCAAAAAAGCTCGAAATAAAAATGCCACACTTGCTATCGATGCGAAGGTTGTTACTAGTCATTGCAGAGCTTAAATATAATGGTTTGAAATATACGAGGACAATGAACAGACGAAGATGGCCGATGGATATTTTTTAACAAAGAAGTTCTGTATTGGAATTTCAATGAAAAGGAACAATTAAAGCGCGATGTAATAACCAGATAAACTTATCTATGTCTACTTTCAAACCAGGTATATTAATCTGGTTCCTTTGTTACACCACGACATTCAACGCACCTTTTGTTATATCTAGAACTTGTCGAATGTCGATTTATCCCTCCACGCTCCGTGAGCGGCGTAAGCGGATAAAACGTTAGAACAAACTTCCAATATTTGTCTACGTCGTAACAGCTAAAAAAATCTAAGTATTTCCTCCTTTACCGAGATTTCCTCGACGCTGGAAAATCTGACGTATTGTGCAGGTAATAGTGTTCGGGACCTTCAGCTAGTTATATTACTATATGTTTATTTACATCGGTTGTCCCTTCGGGTATTATCCTCGGCAGCGATTTCGAGTGCCATTAGGCCTTGGTTTTCGCTCTGAAGACGCGTAGAAGCGATCCTAATGGATCGAAGTGCATGGGAAATGAGGACTGCACTCAAACATCACTAATTAACGGCTTAATAAAGACGTATCGTGTCATTAGGATGTGGGAAAAGGAGTAGGTCACAAGGTGTTACGTTATACTTAGCTAAACTGAGAGACCTCCCTTGATTACCTACTAAGATTTTTGTATAATATGAATAGATTATTTTAAACTTCAGCAATTGCTAATCCCACTCCCCCGTGCTTGCAGTGATTCAAAGTTTTCTATTATTTTCTTAATTTATTGAATCAGGCGTTACTTTGCGGAGGTCCATATTTATGAACTAAAAAACAATTACTTTGCTCACCCGCGACCACTAATGACAAATAGTTATATCTGTGCGGCAAATGTATGTTTCCATGCAACACCTCCACCTCCACTGCTACACGAATCAACACATGCCACACAGACCCAACTATCACCACCACCACTATACTAAACGCTGACGCGTTTCGGCACTCTCCACGAGGCCATTTACGAAGCACAACAACAACCGCTCAACATGCCACCACTTCCACTACCACTTGCGGGTGAGCAAAGTAATTGTTTTTTAGTTCATATTATTTTCTTGCTCACTGCTTCTGCTCGCTGCTTGCTCACTGTTCCACTGCTTGGTAAACGCCTTACTGTCATCAGCAACTTGTCCTTGTTGATATTGCTAAATGATTTATATCGGTCAACTTTGTTAACTGAATGAATTACCCAGTTGCGCAACTTTCAGCGCCAATCAGCCGGTAATCCTTACGATATAAACTGTTGTCCCCGCCTTGAACTAACCGAACTTTATAAGGATAAACGAAACTGCCCTCATTGTATAAGTAGGGCAGGATGAACCCTTAAACCGTCCATTGACCTCGCCATCCGTAACCTAGCAATGTGCTTGGATTACAGATAACATGGTCCGGAAATACGTTGTCTCGGGGCCACGTAGTGACCCCTGTCCGAGACTAGACGTATTGCCTTGTGGACTCGCCTACCGTTCTTAGCGGGAACGACGAATTTCCTTATATTCTTGGACTTTACCTTAGGTACCCCAATCGCTGTCTTTCCTACCTTAGAGGCTATGTTAGAAAGATGAATTTCCTGAAACACTAAGAAAAGTAAATACGTCTTCGTTCGTTCCGTCTTATTGTGGTGGAAGCAGGCTCCGGAAAATGCGCGGTACACAACTATTCTTGGAAAGAGGAATCTTTTTATTAAATTGGAGGTATTGAGCGGTCCGTTTTGTCTTGCGATTTGATTATTGTATCGGTAAGGAAGCGCAACCTAAATATAGGGATTGGTCTCTAGGATCTATTGATTTTGCAGGAATTTGTTGCTCGTGGAAAGTGCGTGAATGGGCTAATTAAAACAGTATCATATGTGATTTCAGAGATTTGTGATGTTCAGTTCAGTTCAGACCAGAATAACTGCTTTCTTAAAATTGGCTGTAGACATAAACGGACGGAACTAATAAGCTTTTGTTACCTAATTAAGTAAAGCATTGAATATTTATAAATGGTAATTTAGCTAAAGATTTGATACTCAGGAATGTCAAGATAAAATTGTCATTAAGTAGACAATAACCAAGTGCAAACGCAATTTAATTTCATGCCAGATACAGGAATAATGTAACAAAAGCCATAAACGCTGGCCGTAAACAAAGACCTCCAGATCCAGATTAAATCTGCATTCCGTTCTGTTCCGGCAATGGACAAATCCGCGATCGCTGCGGCCCGGATTATCCCGTCCGGTCATCAGCAATATTCCATTAAATACTGCTATCAGCAGTTGCCGGCGGAAAGCTTAATTCAACTCAAAAAAAAACGTAGCTTTTGTCAAATAAAAGTAAACATACATTTGAGTCAGAATCAGAAATGATAATATCCGCAAGTGAACTAAGGTTACCGACATAGCCCGAAGAATTGCGAAACTTAAGTGGCATTGCTCGCAGAACTGATGGCCGATGGGATCAGAAGGTTCTCGAATGGCGTCGGTAGGCCTCCAACAAGATGGAGCAAGGACCTAGTAAAGATCGCGGGACCGCGGTGGATGTGGAAAGCACAAGACCGGTCTTAGTGGAGAGCCTTAAGGGAGGCCCATTCTGGCCCATGTCCAGCAGTGGACGTCTTCCGGCTGACATGATGACACATTTGAGTTCCCCATCGGAGTTTTATTTGGGTTCTTTAGGCCCCTATTTCACCAACTTTACAATTGTCAGTTTTCAATAACAATTCGATGACAACTGCTGACTTGAAGAGCATTTGTTTTGGCGCGCTTCATATTGTCAAAGAAATGTAGTACGAATTGTCATATAAAACTGACAAGTAAAGATGGTGAAATGGGGACCAGGTCATTTGTTTAATGAACAGTCGCCATCAGTAGGTATCTTTATTACAAGCATTTATTACATTAAAAAACTAATTCCGGTCTTCACAGACCTTTTCTCAAAATAAGGAACGTAATGATTTTCAAATCCTTTTATTTATTCAAGATGACCTAATTAAGTTTCCGGCGAACCCTTGTCATGTAACTTTGGAACCAGGAATGTTGCTGATTAATTGTCTGTTTTAATTGATTGCTTTCTCAATAATTTAGCGTTTCGTTTAGACGTTCCGATTTGTCTGTATAGTTTGTTTGCTCAATGTGTATCACTGTCTCGTTTGTTTTTGAAGTTGCATCAAGTTGACGTAATTTGGTTTTGGTAGTGATTTTGGCTTGTAAAACAACGTTAGATGTCCTATAAAAACATATCTTACTGTTTTCCTATTAGCTAGTAATCCCCTACTCCTACACGATTTTACTAACCGACATATTTCATAAACACGTCCGAAATATCCTCCTTTTTAACCGACTTCAAAAAAGGAGGAGGTTCTACGTTCCACTGTATGTTTTTTTTTATAAATAAAAAATAAAATAAAAGATCATTTATTCACAAAAAAATAATGTAAATAGACCAAGTAACAACACATGAAAATCCATTACAATTTTGTGAAAAGGCGAGGACTCGGCAGAGTGCTGGTTTTCAGTCCTCACCTTGAACGTGAAAAATGGTAGTGTGGCTGCCAATTTATTAACGAAACACTATTGAGTATATTCTCTTACTTAAACAAAACAATATCCCTTCCAAATTAAACAAAGCAATACAAGTTTTGAAGTAGCAGCAATCCCTTAACTAGATACCTATTTCAAATTAGCCTGACTATACACATACATTGTTTGTAACTTGTATTTATTTCTGTATTTTCTGTACAATAAAGCGTTTACTTACTTACTTACATTATTTATTACACATTTGAAGAGTAAAAAAAAGGGTGAGAGAGAAAGGTCCTAGTTTTACAGAAGCTTGATCTGCCGAAGGTTTGTCCAGCAGCTTGCAGTTTTTTGTTTATCAATAATCCATTTTTTACAAGTAGATCTAAAACTGTTGACCGATACACATTTGTGAATGGGTTTATTACCACTAAAGATTCATAAATCACATTCACTGATTAGTATTCAAGATGGCTTGTTTTTATCAATTTATGATATCAGCTGAGCTAAAATTAATAAGTCGAAGATAGCTAATCTTCAATTAGGTTTCATTTTTCAAATTTGGAGTCGGCTGATGAATAATTCAGTTGTCATTAGTAAGGGAGGTGGGTTTGTTTCGGGAAGGTTACTCTAATGGAAACAGACAGCTACCTAATTGTACCCACTGAGAAGAGGATAAAAGTTCAAATTATGTTCTTCTAAGATTTCGATAGGAATTGCTGAATGAATACACGTGGTACATACGTGGTAGAAAACCTACAAAATAATGTTAAATACAAACGACCCACAGTGAAAACCAATCAGAAATTATTCAATCAGCTAATCTGGGTCAACAATTGCGCGGGTCCCTTTCATTAAATAAATCAGCACTCGTATTAATTTCACCACGTAGCTAACAAACAAAACAGAAAAAAGGTAAAAAAAATTAAAGGCAAGGTAAGTACTAGTTACTGTTTTAGGACGTGCTACTGCTTTGTTCAACATTAAGTTCAACATACATCCATATGTTCATGTGTTGGATATCCTTCAGAAGGATAACATTTCACGCAACAAAGTAATCTTTATTCATTAGATGCAACGTTGCGTTGCTATGAAAATAGTTGGAATGATGTTCCCGATGTTATAGTTTCGTGCAGAGTTGCAGACCTATACAGCTGTTCTTATAGTGTAAATATTCTTGTACATTGTTACACCTGTGTTTGCTTCTTGTTGTAGTTAAACGTCTATAAACATTTACCTGGTTACCTAGTCAACGAAAGCTTGAACATCCTGTCTACAGTTTCTATATGTGAAATCACCAATTACCAAACCATTCCAAACTTATGCTTAACTGTTGCCACTAACGTTGTTTCAAACCTCGCCATCAAATCTAATATTAGCTGATTCGTTTGCGTCGGTATTCATAATCATGGTTCGCCTTCATTAGTTGATTACTGAATACCCTGCCTCTGAGTGACTGCCTCTGACCTAGTTAATAGTCGGCATAGAGAAATCCAAGCCATTGTACAAACACAATGAAGCTCGTTTATTAGCAGTGACAGAGTTAGCGGAAACGTTTCAGATTACAGGGTGTAATTTTGGTGAGTGTGGATTAGAATTTCCGTTTGCATATCTTTAAAGATCAGCTATTGACAAATAACTATCACTTGATGGTAAGTGCAGTGGGTTGAAGTCTCTTGTTTCTATCGAAGTGCTTCAATTATCACTCTTGATAATCGAAGACGTCGCTTTAATCAACGATGCGATCATCGCACATTCCCATGCCATTCGCATCCCGTCGCGCGAACGCCAACTAGGACACCTTTTCGAGATTTGTGTTAAGTCGCATCGCTTGTTCTCGCGAACTAGCGTTGATCGCGTGATCGCTTACAGTTAGGACGTCGCCTAATGTATTCTGAAAAACCTGTTAAATTGAAAACTAAATGAGATTTTGTTATCTGGGTTGTTTTCGGATTTTGCATCGTCATTGTAATTAGTTTAAGTATAGTTTAAGGTTGTACTGAAAATGAGCGTTTTGACTTGCTGCAACGTCATGCTGAGTGTGGCCCCTTTTAGCGCTATTTGGTTGTGGTACAAGTTGAGAATCTAGTTGATTACTGTTATTGTTCTGTTTATTTGTTAACATATTACTTAACTATTCACTATTATTTCACCGGTAATATTAAGCTTCATTAAGCAGTAATGAGTGTAGGCATTCTCTGACATCGTTAATTTAAAATGTTGCCGAATCCAATGGTTACTCAATCTCATTAATATTGTAACAAGATCTGCCTTGCCTCAGTCCCAGTAATATTGCGCGACCTTTCCCAAACTTTTCCTAATTATATAAAAGCCTTACCTTGGAAGGCATCCAGAAGGATTTTAATCAAATTTAGCAAGTTGAAACTTAAGACCTTACCTTGTTTTCGCTCCGCCTTTGCGATGCCGTTACCGTCCTAAGCACACTGAGATGGTCAACGTAGCGTTATCGTTTCCGCGTATCAAATAAGTTATAAAATACAGACTTAGCGCCCATAAATTTCAAATAACGCAGACAGCAACGTTCACGTGTAGAAAGTTTTACTCAGAATTCAAGGGAACAAAAAATTATCTTAAACAAAACTTAAGATTTATAAGAGTCGACCAACGCGCAACATAAAATTAAATTAGACAAAAGAAACCTGACTCGCTTTCTTAAAACTAAGTCGTAAAAATGACGCTTGACAAGTCGATACTTAAGAACCCATTATAGACAAAGGACTTTGTGCAATCTTTCAATTGCTAGGATACGTAAATTGCTTCCACGTGTTGCTTTAGACTCGAGTGAAACCAGTCAAAAAAAATCATAGCAAGCAAAAACATCATGATGCTGATGATGATGTTTTAAGGGCGGAGCTTACGCTCTAGCATGACTATCGTCCAATCGCAAGGATCGGTCATAGTCATTAACCAATCATATGTACGGAATTACTCGTGGGAATATTTTAAAATTACAGAGACAAGCCCACAGCTCCCGGAGAGAGGTGGAGACCCGGAGGATGACGCTGACGGGAGTGGAGGAGGAAGTTGGGGCAGTTGGATCTTGGCTCGCTTCACGACAAGAACCTAGAAAAATCTTAGCGATTCTCTCTGTTAGAACCTATGAGCTAGGGTTGTTGAAGGTCCTAACATATCGAACTAAAATCTAAATAAATAAGTTAGTTTGTAATTTAGCTAGGGAGTGAAAAGTGCATCCAGGAGTTATTCGGTAAAGTACCCGATTTCAGTTATTAATACAGGTTATCAAATGAATCCACTACTTGTTTATTACTGTTCTGTATTATAGAAAAAAAATGAATCTAGACGAACTATATGAGTCTTGTTATCGCCTGATTCAGGTTGAATATAAGGGTTGGAACTCAATAGAGGTCATAATGTTGATATTGTTCGGATTAATGATCATGGTTCTATTGATCTTAATGTGTGAGAAATGTGGGAGTATTTGGAGGTGTTTGGGCTTGATTGTAGTAGAGAAGTCACACCTAGAGTTCGAGGGATTGAGATGACCGACGTTGGAAATTGAACTTATAAAGGGTCATGGATTTATTTGACAATACTGGAAAGAGTAAATTTTAAAACGTAATTTTATGTGTACTAAGTTAATCTGTGTGAAATGAATAAGAAATCTTGTAATTCCCTTGATTCATAGCTTTCGATTTACTTGCCGATCTTTGATACTGTTTTCCTAATTGTTTTAAACCTTGATAACGAATAAAGAGCGAACTTCATTGTCGCACAACAGCTAATAAGTGTGCAGTCACAAGGGCAACCCGTTGCAAGCTATGTAAATATAGCACCATTCACCAATGTAATAAGGTGGAGAGTTGAGGCTAACGTAAATTAGACCCTCAATTAAAGCTCCTTTTCACACCAACTAAAAGCGAACCTAAAATCTTAAGTCTATTCATTGTACTCAGATGAACTAATTGTGTATATATTTTATTGTGTGATTATTTGTGTTTATTGTTGTGTGATATGTTTATTAGCCACTGTGTGCATGTGTGTTAGTGTGTAAATAGCCAAAAGGGTTTTTTATTTGGGGGTTCGTTTTCCCTTTATTAGTATGGCTCTGTAGGAACAGAATCCTCGATTTTCATTGAAATCGTATCATCAATGAAGATCTAAATAATTGAAATAGTTTCTTTTGCTTCCTCAAATGTATTATAAGGTAGATCTTCCTATTGAATAAATTAATTGATCTACTAAATTTCATGGTTTTCGTTATATTCTAGATAAGTTCCCTAACTCGGAACTATTTAATAATGGAGATTTCTCATTAATAAATTGAGCGGATTAAGCTACAATGAGATTTCTAAATCAAGAGCAAGTAAAGTACACTTCGTGTAATAATTAATCTCCACTATTGAAGATTTCCACACTACATCTCGATCACAGATTTTCTATACAGTTCGATCTCGATGGCATTTTACAGATAAATTATTAACCACGTAATAAATACGGGTTAATAAATTAAATTGATTGATGAGACTTTATATTGTTAAAATTATGCCGATACACTAGTAATTTTGCTTCAAATTGGTAATTTAAGCTTCTTCCAAGCAAACTGAGAGTTAACGTAAGGTCCATGTTTTGATTAAACAGACCAAATATGCATTTCTGAGACCAGAGTTGAGAACAAGAGTCACAAGTTATTTGAGTAATAAAATCCTGCGTACAAACGCTAGGCGATGTCCTAACGGATTTTAGTGGCTAAATGTCACGTGTACCGGGAGACACAAATGGCAGTGGACCGAGAGCGGCGGAACCAGTGGGTATTGTTCGCATCGGTAGATGCAGTAAAGGTAACGACCCTGTAAGTCACAGCTGGTCTTGTGAGGCTGAGTTAATTGAGTTGAGACATTGAAGTAACGGAGGTTTCAGCAAATAAGCTGATTTGGGAAGGTTGACCCTATATACTCATGTACATGATTCGGTGGCGATCTGATAGCAATCCTGGGTACCCAATACACGCCATATCTTACAGATTGACCTCCGACCTTGGTTTGGCCAAACCATATCAAATATTATTGAATTTCATAAATCCATGGTAAAAGGGGTAGGTGCCCGCTGGGCCCCAACATTGAAAGTACGCATCCTCGGATGTTGGAAATGTAAACGCTTCGCAGCGCAAAGGAGGTCAACTGTCACCCCAATAACCTGACGACAGGGCCAGTTACTGGCGTAGGGATCCCCGTACCAGAGTGAGATTGGTCATTTGGTTCAGGCATACCTGTTTCTAGTATTTTCACTGTCTATCACGCTATCCGAGCACTTACTTTATTCCATACAGCCAACAATAGTACAAGCGAGCTTCACTAACTTGTATTGAATGAGGCTCGCCTCATTACAATAAACCCTTTGTCTACCCCGGAACATAAAGGTTCCAGGTAAGCGGGTGGAATGAATGACAGTCGGGGTACTAGACCACTCAATCCAATGTACTGTATAAAGCCTTGAAATTGACAAATAAGCTGCCTCCTTGTTACCGAGATGTGCTCTAACTCTACGATGTTTTCCTGAATAAAGTCTAAATACATTCGATACACTAAATAAATAAATATATAGACGATCATAGCCGTACCATCACAACACACGGCTGCAAACATTTGCTTGGTAATCAAATCAAGTCGAAGGCTGTGAGAAAACGGTGAGGCTAAACTTTTTGTGATTTGACAATGACTTTACTTCGCTGGACTTCGGCTTAACTGCTTGTTGTAACTGCTTAATTTATGATAAATTAGCACTCGCTTTTAGCCCATGTACAATAGTACATTGTGCATGAAGGGCGGTAAGAAGGGTATTACTAACGAAAGTCTATTAGAAGGCCGACGCCGAAGGCGGAGGGCTTTTAATGACTTGAGTTTGTAATACCTTTACTGCCCGTGATACACACAATGTTTTTCATCACATTTGCGAGGAAATAAATACATACAATAAAAGGCAAAAAATCTGTTTATTAAAAGTTTGGTCTTCACATACAGAAGACGTATTTTACTAAGTACAGGCAGTACCTCCATAAATATTAGATTAAGTATAGACGATTATAAATATAAACTCAGCAGTCGGCAACAAATAATAGTTTTGAGATTGTCAACTTTTTTCAATGGAGACTTCAGACTTCCAGTACTTCCACAGATAATGATAAAAAACGCGTTTAGAAACTGGAAAGACGAAAGCCCATCCATACAGCCAGTTTTTATCGTTTTCAAAATAAAATTCACTGAAATAATTGCAAAGTAAACTCAAATAGTTTTAAAATATAATAATAACGTTTAAATTAAGTAATACTTATTTGTAGAAAACGTAAAAAAACATGTTTGGTTTAAAACCTCCTTAGTGTGGAATGACATATTATACCTACTTACCTACGAGTGAAAGCCATATTTTTTGAAAACTAAACTCATTACTCCCTTGGGAAAATTACAAATTACCTATTACTCCCGTAGGAATAATTTAGGCCGTTGTCCTTCAGTATGCCTGCGTACAATACGACGCTTTACGAGCAAGTGTGATGAAAAGTATTTGACATGCGCAGATGACTGTGTACTGTGCGTAAAATATACTTGGTGTGCATATGCACAGGTTATTACTTTATTTGAGTTGTAGTACCCGACGTGACGTTTCCATTGTGTGAATACTTAGATAAAGACGTATGATGTCAAATTGTTGTGGCTTGTCTTTCTTTTTCCGAAGACAGCTTCTTTTGAACGAGTCTAAATATAACGTACCTAGAGATCCCATGCTATTAAAAAAGCCTCTCCTCTGGGTTTCACAACTCCCGATCTGGAAGAAACAATGTTACGTCAGTCCTTTTAATTAGGTGTCGAAGGCTCTTTCTTCGTCTGCCCTATCCTAGTTTCTCAACTAAGTTTCTTCATAATGATGTATATTCAATCGTCCTTGTTCTTCTTGTCCACAGAGCATCCTTGGCGAGTTTAACCGCGAGCAAGACGCCTTCATCAAGGGCCAGGCGGGTGCCGGCGGGGCGGCCGCCGCCCCGTGGGTGGGCGCGCCCAACGAGGCCGCGCTCAAGGAAGAGTGCCTCTCGCTGTCCACTGTGAGTACACCTCTATCTTATCTTCTTTTGTACTTATTTACAAGCTCGGCGCCACCCGAACCACCAGGAGACGGTCAGTTGAGATAGAGATCTCCCAAGTCGAGTATCACTGGCCCTTGAAGCCACAGCATAGGACCGTGATGCATGGACGTCCCTATGTCCGTGCTGAGGGATTACAGGAACACATCATCCTCATGGCTAGCTGGGCGCAGTAATCAGAAGTGGATCTTGGCCTCCCACACCAGACTACGTCATGCCTTGCGATCTTAGGCCAGATCTGGGCAGCCATAGACTCCAAGACCCGAAATATCCTTCTGGACTTCATTCCTTCAGTGGTCCAACTGGCCTACAAAGATTATAGGCTACAACCTCTCGGTCGTCACAAATACGCCCTCTTCACGGCTCGATCCGCTGCCAGTTTTAGCAAAGTTTAATTAAAATTGGTCAAACCGTTACAAAATAAAAATGACGGTGGTTTGTCAACTTTTCTAATTATTTCTCAGTGTCCCGTGCTCGAATCCTACGTAACATAATCGAATAGTACTTAACGTTATCGAGTAAATGTGACGTTTGTAATAGCGCGCCTCGCAAGGGTATTTGGTGTTAAAATTCAATATGTAATTTCTCGATGGCGATACGATAACGATACATACTGGATTACGTTACTGAACTGTAAGTTAAAATGAGGATTCGTTGAATGTGTCAGGACCGGCGGAACTTCGTGCGCGCGCCGCCGGCCGGCGTGGAGTTCGAGTTCGACTACGACAAGATGTACCCCGTGGCCGTCGCTATCATGGGCGAGGACCCCAACCTGGAGAAGATGCGCTTCGACCTCGTGCCTAAAGTGTGAGTATGAGTATGAGTATCCACCTCAAGGTGCTGGTACCTCGTCATCCTCCTTGCATCGATACTCCAAAGGTGGAGGTCGTGGCTACATCATGGTATAACATTCTTTCCTATATAATTTCGCCATTTTTTCCCACTCCCAACAACGTTAATGTTGAGTTTTATTAACCCCCGACGAAAAAGAGGGGTGTTATAAGTTTGATATGTGTATCTGTGTATCTGTCTGTGGCATCAAAGCGGATCTACCGATTTCGATGCGGTTTTTTTTAAATCGAAAGCTAGTGTAATCGAGATGGTTCTTAGCCAAGTTTCATTAAAATAGATTGACCCGTTTTTGAAATATTGAACTTTGAAATGACAATGTCGGGGGTTTTTCAACTTTTCTAATTAACTGTCTGGTCGAACCATCGCATAGAACTTCTTCCTCTAGTTCTTTTGCTTTTAACTTTTCCAGTAATAGTTATCTGTTGGAGGTCATCTCTGGGACATACGGTATGGACTCAGCCTAGTTTAGGATACACCGGATACCGCCAATAGTAATTCCATAGTCTTGTAATAATGAAAATCTTTTAACAAGATAGTAAAACCGCCTTCAAAAAAAAAACCTTAAAAAAAAACGTACAATAATCCTCTAAAATAATGATAAATAAATGAAATAAAATAAAATGCGTTTATTTCGGACAACAGAAACTAAAGCCTAAAGTTTTATGGCCTAGCACTAAGCAGCAGAAATATGAAGTCGGTGCGGTGCGAGCGGAATATTCTTTGAATGAAGCACCGACTTCATATTTCTGCTGCTTAGTGCTAGGCGATAAAACATTAGGCTTTAGTTTCTGTTGTCCGAAATAAACGAATTTTATTTTATTTTATTTTATTTATTTATCATTATTTTAGACGATTATTTTACGTTTTTTTCTAAGGTTTTTTTTTTGAAGGCGGTTTTACTTTTTTGTTAAAAGATTTTTATTTCACAATTTTACGTTGATTTAACATTTTCAGAATTATCCTCCAACTCCTCACCGCTAAGGAGTTGTACCTTCCATCATCAGCTCATCATCATGAGATGATGACTACTAGACGCAAATACTTGAATAACCTTAGAAAATATATGAAACACATAGTACGTGCCTGTAAAATTTGAGGGTTGCCCTCGATTTCCCTGGGATCCCATCAACAGATCATGACTTGGTGACAATGGGACCACCTCAGGAGTATACCCTTTCAAATAAAAAAAAAAATTGAAAATCGGTCTACAATTGACGGAGTAATCGATGTACATAAAAAAATAAATAATAATAATACATACAGTGGAACGTAGAACCTCCTCCTTTTTTGAAGTCGGTTAAAAATACTCCATTTTGCGGGTGGTAGGACCTTGTGCGGGGTACGTCTGGATAGCTACCACCATCTTACTCGCTAATCCTGTCGCTAAGCACCAGTGCTTGCACTGTTGTGCTCCGGTGTGGAGAGTAAGACAGCCGGTGTAATTATGGGCACAAGAGGCATTTCATCTTATCTCTCTAGGTTGGCAACGCATCTGCAAACCCCCCAGAGGTGGTGACACACTTGCTCGTTTGCCTTCCTTGTTAAAAAAAATTCACCCGTAATCCCTCTGACATTCCAGCATCACGGAGGAGAACTTCTGGCGGAACTATTTCTACCGCCTGTCGCTGATCTGCCAAGCCAACGAGGCGGACGCTGTCGCCGCCGGCTCCCGCCAGCAGAGCGCCGACGACTCCCAGGGTACGCCGACAAAATAACACACTTGCACTCAATACCCACCTGGGTCTAAATCCTTCAGCCCTGGGGTCTATTGTTCTGAATACTCCACGGGGGTCTAAATCCTTCAGCCCTGCACATGTAGCCATTTTGTCGCTTGTCGCGCAGTGCGTCCCTTTCATAATGAAGGACGCACTGAGCGACAAGCGACAAAATGGCGCGCGTGCTTGCCCCCGTGGGGTCTATTGTTCTCAATACTCCAAGGCTAAATCCTTCAGCCCAGGGGTGTAAATTCAAAAGCGTGTGATTGAGGCGAGCTTTACCGCGGATTTGTGTTCGCGGGGTGAAGTTCCCACGTGGATCGCGGCAAAGCGGTCTTGGGGAGCGTCCGTTGATCACGTGAGGCTCGAGGAGGTGGGGGGGTGGGGGGGCGAGAAAAATCACGGGATGTCACAAGGAGCGAGGGGAGGCGAAGTGAGATGTCACGTGTATTTTTTTCTGAATTAAATTAGATTGGTAACTTAGGTTAGGTACTTTTTTTAAAGAAAGTATTCTGATTCTTTTTTAAACATGTGTGCCAAAGAAATACACGTAATTTGTGGTTTCGGGGGGTGGCGGGGGGGGGGGGGGGGGTTATATTAAATCCTCACCACGTATCACCAGGGGGGAGGGGGGGGTTAAAAAGTTAATTTCAGCCAGGCTCGCAGTAATCTTTACCGCGGTAAAGCTCGTTCGTCGATCACACTTAACTTAAAAACTATAGTGTCAAAAAGGTCGATATGCTAACATACAGTAATGGTCGGCCTTTTTACCTATTAAAAAAAGTATAAGAGGGCCCTAGCGTTTTTGTAGAGATAGCAACCACGCGTCCACACAAGTGTTTTCATTTTTATTTGTCGTTTTTTTATTGTCACACTCATCTGTTTTTTTAATCCCTCTGCTATGGCTCTGAGATTCGTTTGCTATTTTTTTGTTTTTTATATGTTGGTTTCATTTGTTTTCCCTTATCCTGAACCTAGATGAAAAGACAGCGAGCCAGGGCCTCATTGCCAAAGAGAAGTCATCTCAGGAGTCGATAGATGACGCCAAAAGACGGATAAAAACGATGAAAGTGGAAAGAGAGAACGATGATGGTAAGATGACTTTGATTTGCGGATAGAACCTAGTTACTTCAGAATTACTTTATGAACTAGCTGTGACCTAGCATTTATAATTAACCCGCGGCAACTATGCAATTTCCCGGGATAAAAGGTAGCGTATTTATTATTCTGACTTATAAGCTGTATTACTGCGATGTTTCGTCAAAATCCGTTCATTAGTTTTTGCGTGAAATATAACATTCAATCATATTATCTGTACGTTCTCACTTCGCGGTTATAATATTAGCAGGATAAACTCGAAACTATTGTTGTGACGTTATTTATTATCCGATTGGCTGTTTTTGTTATAATATTTATAATATGCAATACTAATTCGCAGTAGTTTGTTAAAATGATAGAGATTTTCAGACGATCTAAATATGTAGATCGATGTAAATTTTCGAATAAAATTTCGGTAAATTTGCGTCAGAAAAGATAAAACAGAATCTCGTCGGCTTAACTAATTAAGTAGGTCGAAATAAATTAAGAAGCCATCACAGATATTGATAAGATTTTTACGAGATTATTAATTTCTTACCGACTTTCTTTAGTTAGGAATGTTTCTGGCAAAAAAGTCCGCACCGGAAGTCGCAAATTGAATTAAACTTCTTACATGTTTTTTTTTAATGCTATGCGTAGTGATTATGCTGCTGTTCCTTAAATCTCCTCTTTATAATTTTGTTAAACACACATTAGCCATTTTATTTAGTTACATTCGTTGTACATTTTAGCTTTACTAATATCGTGAGTATAGTCGGAGACCAATAGACGGCATCAACTTTCATACTATAAAGTTTGACGTTCATTGCAGTTTATTGATTTCTTATTCTTACTAGAAGTTTGATTCTGTAATTAACATACCTATATGGAGTCCTCAGCCATCTGATCATTGATGATGATTCACATTAGTGATTGTGTCGCGATATTTTAAGATGTTTTCACAAAATGACAAACCAACTTTGAGAATTCTTGCATGCTCTTTGGATCTAACGATTTTTGTTATCGCTTTATAATTATTATGTTTTATTTAAATAGAATATTAGTTTCATTATAAAATGAGATTCAGTGGATCTGTCGTCAGATTCAAGAGTATACTTACCAAAAAAAAAAACTCAATCCAACACGGTAGCAACGCCTCGCCTCAGAAAAGAATTCATATTCTTTGTTACTTACAACTTACTCTCCGAGTGACATACAAAATTTGCTGAAAACCGCGTACCTAATAAACATATTCAGGAAATCTAATGAATGTACAGTTCTTTAAAGAATTAAGTTTTAGTTATGATTTCAGTATGCTTACTTAGTTTTTTTTCTGCATTAAAAAAAGGTAGACAGGCATGGTCTGTCTTTTTATTGAAAAGTACTTTTACAAAATAAATTACAGCAAGTGACAATTAAGTAATAATGACATGTAATTATTTACATTGTTATGGTTTTATACGCAACGGTTACTTGTTTTTTTAAAAGAGTTTTTCAGTAAAAATACGTCAACATTGTTCACCTTTTTTCTAATGCTGAAAAAATCTAAGTTTGAATACTATTGAAATAATGAAAATTACAATTTCGAGGCGTTATTACTGCGTCAGATGGTCTTACTCCTCCATATGTGATGGTACATCTTCACACTTAGACAGCATTCAGACTTGCAAGCCATTCCTTACAATTGGGGCTAAAAACAGACAAAATACCGCTAGATAGCGTTAGTATCGTGAGGTATCTTTGACATTTGTGTCGCGTTTGGGATTGGCTAATTAAGCTATAAGCCAATCACAAACTTGACAGGAAAAAGTTTAACGACCGGATAGCCTAGTGGTGAGAGAATCTGGCTATGAAGCTTGAGGTCTCGGGTTCGATTCCCGGTGTGGGCAGATGTTTGTGTGATGAATACGAATGTTTGTTCTCGGGACTTGTATGTGTAATATGTATATTAAGTATGTATTTATCTGTATAAGTATCTGTAGCCGTTGTTCAGTACCCAGGCTTTGCCTAATTTGGGACAAAGACAGTGAGGGCTGTGGCGAGTCAAAAATCCGCTAGGATCGCCAGGGTCAAGTGAGGTCTATCTGTCATTCTCCACCAATGAGAGACGAGCTACTGGACTATTCAAATCAAATCATTTATTTAACTATTACAGAACAAATGAATAATGGTTAGTAGGTATTTTAGTTAACTAAGTTACAGATTTATTATAGCTAGGTATTAAACTAATGGCTCATCATTATTAGCTACGCCTGCTACAACTTAACTTGTGCTAATTACATTAGAATGCCTGAACTAGGATACGAAAGTAGCCTGTATCTACTATGATAGATATATGATACTGGACTAGCGATAGCGATTCGCGGTAATGTTTCATTTCATCACCAGCCTTTTTTACGTCCCACTGCTGGGCACAGGCCTCCTCTCAGAATGAGAGGGCTTGGGCTATAGTTCCCACGCGGGCCCTTGCGGATTGGGAACTTCACACACACCATTGAATTGCTTCGCAGGAGGGTGCAGGTTTCCTCGCGATGTTTTCCTTCGCCGAAAAGCTCATGATAAATTACAAATGTAATTCCGCATATAAATTCGGAAAAATTCAGAGGTGCGAGCCCACGACACTCTGCTTGAGATGCCATAGGTCGAACCACTAGGCTATCACGGCCTTTTGTTTATTTATTTATATATAAATAAATACTCTAGTGATAATTTGTCTGTCAGTAAACCCTTATTGTACCTGCGTTTGTATTTTATACATACACTAGCTGTTGCCTGCGACTTCGTCCGCTTATATTTCTGTTATCGCTATCCCGCGGGAACTATTTAATTTTCCCGAATAAAAAGTAGCCTATGTTATTCCCCTATATTCAAACTATCTTCCTACCAAATTTCATCTAGATTGGTGCAGCAGTTTTCCCGTGAAGAGGTAACAAACAGACAGACAGAGAGACAGAGAGACAGAGTTACTTTCGCATTTATAATATTAGTTAGGATGGACGGGAACTTCCAAGCGCTTGCAAGGAGTCTTGCTTTGATTTTATGAGGGCATTCACCTCGCTCGTCGAAGTGTGTAGAGCTACAATAACAGCTGTTTTAAATGCATTTTCTCTCCTGGAATGCAGCTTAAGCAACGCATGGACTTCGGGGCAACACTTATAACACCATTGCACGGTTCTATGTCTTATTCACTATAGGCTCCTACCGTTATGACAAGTATATATTATAGTCTAACAGTTGTTGGCAGCACAGCGGTGGTGCCTACTTATTAATGTATATGTATGTTTATTGGACATTGTCATCGATTTTTTTAAGTTGTGAAGGCTTGTCACTAGGGGTGGAATTGACAGGTTTACATGTTAAGTTGTGCATCTGACGATAGTGAGTCATTGTCAGTCAGGTATCACATTTTAAATGTAATGAAATGACAGATTGCGAAAATATATAACAAGGCTTAAAGGTTTTTATAATTATGTTTGATAACCCTGTTTTTAGACTCGCGTCTTACAGTGCTACTGAGAGAAAGACATCTTCTCTCTCACTTTGAACGAGATGGAGTAATGGTTAAAGTAGACTCCCAGAAACGCAACTATCAGTGCAAAGATCGCACATTAATTGTTCCAAATACTTTGCCGGTTCTTGTGTAGGGTTTGCAACGAGAGTCAAGAAAGTGTTCAATGGCTCTTTCTCGCTTACACTTATTAAAGTTGAGCTGGAGGCCAACTCAATCGCAACTTTTTAAACTAAATTAGATATAGTCACATGGAGATTTAGGGTCATAGATCTGACATACTTAATTCAAGTAGGTAATAGGTAACATGCGAATTAAACAATCAAAATCATTCGTGGTTGCGATCATTTCCATGACTAATATGACTATGTTAACTATACCAAATGCATTTGTGCAGTACCTTTTAAAAGTTTAGTGCGAAAGAGACACACAAACATACACTTGTATATGGCAGTCAAAGTAGATGGATTTCGTGATAGGTAGATAATTTAAGGCCTAAGGAGAGCCATAGATCATAGAGAGGATATCGTATAGAACCGGCAATTCCTAGTTGATACGAAGCTTGGAAGCAAAATGTATAATGCGATGTTAGGGCTCTTCTAGAGTTAATTATGGTCGTGTCTCGTCGAATAATGCCGTTAAATCGTGACTGAAAGCGATAATGACAAACGTTTGTGCATTAAATTGTATGAAAAGAATATCGAAACGGTCAAATGTTGAAGTAAAGTGATACTTGCTCCAAGATACATGACAAGCAAAATATGAAGCGAAAGGTAATGAGGATTCAAACTCTGAAGACAGCAAAACAAAGTTTGATCATTTGAAAATTAGGAAATACGCACAGTTAATACATGTATGCGTTTAAATTGGTCTCTAGGATTAATGTGAATATCTTTAAGAATAAGATATGATAGCACTCCTGTCTATATGTATGAGAAGAAATGGTATTAGCGTTTTTTAATGGCATTATTCGATCACGACGTATCACTGTTTCACTGTTGATTCAATCACTATAATTTGTGCATATATCTATAAAGTATTGCTGTTCAAATTGTTTATATATTATATTATATCAGCTCCATATCTCAACGTTGTTATCTATCATATAATTCATATATAATGAATGTTATGACAATATCGCTTGTCCTGCCGGACGACTAATTGTATATATTGTCGTGTCTTTATATATCACCTGTTGTATCACAAAGTATATAACTAGGTATGTATTTCAATAGCTATATTAAAAAATACTCAATAAAATTTCGAAAAAAAAAAAGCTATTGAGGTACTCTGTGTACTTGTCTATCAACTTTTCAACGGAACCTATTTTAATGTCTACTGAATGTTATATATATGTCTAAGTATTGATTAAATTCTTGTACTAAGATTCTGTAGCTACCGTCACATTTTATCCGCTCAGTAGTGTAAAGATAAGTTTCCGGTTTTGACATTGCTACTTGAATTCTAAACTGAATGACATCGCTTTGGATACTGTGTAAGTTTGGCTTGTCCCGTGCTTTTCGTTTCGCTTGCCTCTCAAAGTTGGTTTGGTTATTTCGAACTGTAGCAATGTTGAAACTTTATATGTTGTAAATATAAAGTGTTGTCAGTTTAACTTCGCCCCAGCAACTCCGCCAGCCGCGACATATCACTTATGTGACAGTCAATTAAAAAAAAAATCTTACTGCCTCTTTTGAAAAAATAAAAACAGGAAATTATCCTAAAATGAAAATAATCGATTTATTGATTATTTTTGTTTTATTTTTATGAAACATTCATAGAATGAAATTCAACATACAATGACAATGCAAAGAAAAATTCGTTAAGCAGCTGGACACGAACCAGCTGCCTAACGCAGCTGCTTAACGAATTTTTCTTTGCATTGTCATTGTATGTTGGAAATTATCCTCACTGGCAACACGTTCCGTGAAGTGAATGAAAAAAAATAAATGAAAATAATCGATTTATTGATTATTTTTGTTTTTATTTTTATGAAACATTCATAGAATGAAATTCAACATACAATGACAATGCAAAGAAAAATTCGTTAAGCAGCTGGACTTGAACCAGCAACCTCGGTAATCCGTACCACGCTCCACCAATTAAGCTATACTTAACGTTGGTGTACCTAACGAATTTTTCAATGCCTTGTGTCATATTTTATTTGGAAGATCTCTCCTCAGCGCCATCTATGAGTAGCTTAATCAAGCGGCTCACCCACTACGGAACTTCTACAGTTATGAATGTTTCATAAAAATAAAAACAAAAATAATCAATAAATCGATTATTTTCATTGATTCAGAAAATAGCTCCATCTCTTGCCACTAATGCGTAACTGTAGAAGTTCCGTAGTGGGTGAGCCGCTTGATTAAGCTACTCATAGATGGCGCTGAGGAGAGATCTTCCAAATAAAATATGACACAAGGCATTGAAAAATTCGTTAGGTACACCAACGTTAAGTATAGCTTAATTGGTGGAGCGTGGTACGGATTACCGAGGTTGCTGGTTCAAGTCCAGCTGCTTAACGAATTTTTCTTTGCATTGTCATTGTATGGTGAATGAAAAAGTATTTACTCAATAATCTTTAAGTGTTTTTTAAAGGAACACTTGGAATTTTTAAGAGTTTTCTTTTTGTTCACTGTCACAACACTGTCTCTTCCTTTTCTTTTGTAATTAATATTTACAGTTAGATTAGGTCGTTATATTGTATCTGAGAAATATCCAGTGTAATTAAAGTTGTGTAGAATAGTTGGTATTGAAATTAAATCATCTAATAATAGTGTAATATGGACTGGGATGACTCTGGGTGCAAAACGATTGAAATAACACTTCAACAGATTAAGTTATGAGAATATGCCATGAATAATTCTTAAAATTGAATTTAAAATACCTGAAGCAGAAAATATTCTCTCCCATTCACTATAAAATTAACTATAATTTGCCTGCAAGACCCAATTAACTGTTTAAAATATAATCCGGTAAATGTCTCCACCAAGTTGTATTCCTTTGCTTCTTAATTTACAACTACAAAAAAAAGGTTCAACTTATCTTACAACTTACATTGCACCCAGCGCCCTCTGGTGTCCGAAGCTAATGACAGGAGTCGAACACTGGCCTATGTTTCCTCGCAAAACCCTACCGCAATACTGCGTCATAGACGATATAGGGGTGAGACGAGTGGGGGGCCCAAGGCGCCATCTATTAACACCAATCAGCGACTTGTATGATGTTTTACATACACTGGAGGGTAGAAGATTTATAGGACGTGGAATATTGGTAAAGTTACTGCCAACTGCCATTACGTGACTCGGAAGACGAACTATACTGCGTTCGTATTAAAGTTGATTTTTAAAGATTGCGTTCCAGATAAAGGTCGGTTTACTAAGCGAATATCGGTGGGGGAGGTCCATATCCAACGGTGGATGTCTTCCGGCTGAAATGATGAAGCGGAACCCCACTCGTCTACTCAATAATAAAAATTACGGATAATGCAGTCTGTCAAACTAAATAATCTGGCTGTTGTGTGTTTTGATATTTTCCGTTGTCATTAAATAATTGCGTTGATAACGCTCGGTACTTCCATATAACTCATACTTAGGGAATGGACTGTACTGTAATCACCAACCGCACCATCTAAGCGGCTGGTGTGGACCCGGGACAGCTGAAGCCATTATTTTGAAATTGAAATGTAGAGTGACAGCTGCCTTCCGTGTAACTAGGTGGCGCTGCTGAGCAAATATCAAGTGTAACAACAGCCCGAAAGATGTCGCACGTTAAAATATGATCTGCTTTAATCAGTGTTTGTTTCCGGTACGCTATTTTAATATGTACGCGTTAACGTTTTTGTGTTAGCCAATAAATGTGCCAGTGGCGCCGCCTAGTGACAGAGCCGCAAGGTACAGTGGCATTGTGCAATAATTCAAACGCGCGGCTATATTCTTACCTCTTACCATGGAGGACTGAATCTGAATATTGGTGTTTTTAAAAGGCTTAACTGCATGACGTACGACTGAGACGACTGATTCGCTACTGTATTTTGATAATGGCCTTTATAAAGGACTTGTTCACGGTCATATCGCGATATTTGCGATTTTAAAGTACCGTTTGCGACTCCATCGCGATATCGGCATTTTTGAAGGACTGAATCGCGTTTGCGTCACTGCAGAAATGCGCTGCAGCTTATGGCTCCAGAGAAACATCTAAAGCAGCTTTTTCCCTTCGAAAGCATACAGTTGTTCGTTATTTAGTTTCTAAACGACTCGAAAGTGTATTCTAGCCAGTTAGCGTAATTCACTCATACAAGAACAATGTTTAGCGAGCGACGTAAACATTACGGAAATTGGCATTATAGTTAGATATTACGAATTGAAATAATTATATTATTCTAAAATACATCGGCCTTGTTATTTGGTGAGATATTTTGAAGAGTTTCGAAGGTAATTATAATATACCAATTATTATTATTATTTATTTATGTCGGACATGAGAATCCATAACGAGTTAGTAACAATTAAATAGAAATAAAAATCTTAAAAACTAAACATCCTACTCAGCTCTTGCTGACAGATGCAAGGCATCCCACGCCCTCAGGAATGGGCCATCGACTCTCCGCAACAGTGGCCAGGAGGCTGTAAAATGAATGCTAACGATAAAAATGTATGAAATTTATAAAATGCTATTTTTAACCAAATACACACCCTACTATCGTGACGTGCGTTTGCCATATTTGAATTTGAGTGAAAGTTGTCAATCAATTGAGTTAACTTATAATGTAATCTTAGCGAAGGTACTAAAAGAAAACGACTACAACTAACCGCCAGACAATACTCTCATTGAAACGATATAAAAACAATTGATTGATTCAGGCATTACCTACTTTGTGGATGTGGACCTCCCCACATCGATGAACTACCTAACCTAACCAACATAGAATAGTTGAAAAACCCCGACATTGTCATTTCAAAGTGCAATATATCAAAAACAGCTAAAGCAATTTTAATGAACTTAACAAAATTCAAATTCGAAATTCAAAATTTTATTCAGCAAATAGGCAGTTGAATGCTCTTTTACACGTCATTTTTTTTAGTCCATGATTGCCAAGAAGAATCCTGCGAAGAAAATGCGCCGCAAGAAACTTGGCACTAAGTATTTTTTTCTAAAAACAAGTTACATTAGCTCTTACAATACGTAACAACAGATGAATTACACAAAGAAACCTCACTCTGTCATTAAAAGATTAAGAGAGAAAAAAAATACCGCATTTTAGAAACAAAAGCCAAAGCACCATCTCGATTAAAATAGCTTTCGATTAAAAAAATCCGCATCGAAATTGATCCATCCGTTTCGGAGCTATGATGCCACAGACAAATACACAGAACAAACTTATAACACCCCTCTTTTTGGTTGGGGGTTAAAAACAGCATTTTATACTCTCTTCCAAAAAACATTATTACAGCTTAGACATAATGAAAACGGGATGTTGACCGCGATTACCTTATAGGTTTGATGAGCTCCCGATATTTCGACGCAGTTATAGTTAAAGTGAGAAAAGCTTTCCCCTGTCAAAATGTTTATGACATTGTCATAAGATTGATTTTTGCCTGGCCCGTGGGAATGGTTTTTCTACTATATCTATAGGCACATGCATCATGATCAAGATGCATGTGTTGTTTGTTGCCGTTGATGTTTGAGCTCATTAAACCTATAAGGTAATCGCGATCAATGTCCCGTTTTCATTATGTTTAATAGCGCTTCTAAACGGGCAACGTTTTTCTGCAATTGGTGGCCGGCAACTATTGCTGTCTGACTTATTAAGAAAGCTAGACAACGACTCACGGACCAACCACCATCTGGACACCAAATGTCAGGGCGAACGTGTCCGAAACGCATATGCTCATTTGCACCTATAAATATCTGTGGTCTCGAATCGCGGCTAACTTCCAACCAGATGACAAGCTATGAACCAATCACGACGCATTCCCCCGGCCCGCTCGCCGCGGCTTTTTTCGTAATGACTTTCCAAGTAAATTATAGAAGATGCGGTGTCCAGAGGGTGGTTGGGCCGTGCAAAGACTTATAGTTGCCGGCCACATATTTCGGCAAAAACATAACCCATTTAGAAGCTCCATTTAAAACTGTTATTATTCCAGCTTCTTTCTAACACTCTTCCCTAAATTGCAGAGCAATGGGAGAAAGAGTTAGATGCAGAATTGAACGAGTACGAAGTAGTGGCAGACAAGGCTGATGACAAGCAGCTGGAGAAGGAATACGAGGACCTCCTTGGAGACGGCGAAGATCTCAAATAAGTACCGCAGGGGAGTGCTTTCGGGCTCGCGTTGTACCTATAGTACATTGAGTCTGGAAGATGGTTCACATGCTAGCAGGTTTTGAACTGGAATAAAATAATGCTTTTTAGTGACTAGAGTCGTTTTTTTAATGTACCGATTAAATGATATTGTTACATGATAAAACGTGCTAATACAATATTGTAGCTACAGTGTGCGTTTTGAAGAACCCTCAATAATTTAGCCATGGGTTGAGTAAGTCTTAAGTGAACTACCCTGTAAAGTTTTTTATTTGTTAAAAAAAAAACAAATACAGCCTCTGCTGCTTGACAATATGTATGGAAGAGTGATTAATTTTATTTCATTAGAAAAAAAACTACAGGGGTGCTCAATTACTCAACCCCTGGCTGTATTCTTGACGGTTCATTAAAAAGCAGCCTGTATAGACACAACATCAAATGTTTTTAAATAATCTAAACTATGAGAAAATTCAACATACAATGACAATGCAAAGAAAAACCTGTTAAGCAGCTGGACAATAAAGCCATACTTAAAATTGGTGCACCTAACGAATTTTTCAATGCGTCCTATTTTTTATTTGGAAGATCTCTCCTCATTAGAAAATTGGTTTTTAATGTACAGTCAGCAGCTGAAGTAGCTAAGCAACCGAATCGTTCACAATGATCTGCACAAGCTCTTATGTCTAATAGAGCCCTGCTTAGATCATTGTGCATTTTGTTAGATTTACCTAAACATATGTTCTAACTTGTATTGTAAGTAAATCATACTTTTCAAATAATACTATAAATAGTATTCTGTCCACTATTGAACCCAACATGTATTTTAAATAACTGCTGACATGTGACCCAAAAAAAATTTGTTATAATGATAAATGATAAAATAACATACATAGAAGCTTCGAAAAGCTCAATTTTGTTCTTATGATGAGAAATAACATTTAATCTAAGACGGTGCAATGTTGCATTTACTTGAAGCAGTCGTTCATAGTGTTTATAATAATGTTGCGAATAACTATAATCATAGTGTATAAACAGATAATTCATTTAACCATTTCGACGCCAACGACTCATATCAGCACCACAGAGGGTCGAGCACGAAGTTTACGAATCCTGCGTAACGTAATCGAGAAATTTGTATGACATTTGGAACAGAGCCCGCCCGTGAGCGTATTTGGAACTAAAATTTAATATGACGTTTCTCGATTTCGATACGCTAACCTAACGTAACTTTACGCAGGATTCGAAAACTTGTGCTCAGCACCGCAGGATCAAAGCCAACGACTGATACATGGGTCAAAAGAAGGATAGCATTTGGTTTCTTGCAAGAAAACGGTTTGGCGTATGGTTAATATAAGTCGAATTTGACGACCGGATGGCCTAGTGCTTAGCGACTCTGACTATGAAGTTTGAAGTCCCGGGTTCGAATCCCGGTCGGGGCAGATGTTTGTATGATGAATACGAATGTTTGTTCTCGGGTCGTGGATGTTTAATATATATATATAAGTATGTATTTATCTATATAAGTATGTTTATCCGTTGTCTAGTACCCATAGTATAGGCTTTGCCTAGTTTGGGACTAGGTCAATTGGTGTCAATTTGTCCCATGATATTTATTTATTTATTATTTTATTTAATTAGCCCAACATGATGGTGATGATGTGTTCCTGTAGTCCCTCAGCAGGGACATAGGGCTCCCAGTAGGGACTTCCATGCATCACGGTCCTTGTGGCTTCCACATCATCACCAGCCAGATCTAAGAGGGGCTATAGTTCCCACGCGGGCCCAATTCGGATTGGGAACTTCACACACACCATTGAATTGCTTTGCAGGAGTGTGCTGGCTTCCTCACGATGTTTTCCTACACCGAAATTTTCTGATTTCTGATTTCCTACCCTCCTATCGTATCCTCCCTATCCTTCCTATCTTCTTATCTTCCTGTTTCTAATCGTATCTACCTTTATCTGGAAGAGCACGTCTCGGCGGCACTAACGAAACGAACACCAGATCGAATCACACATGTCGCGCTAAGCTCGACTTATATACGTGACTGATCCGTTTATTTCACTATGATTGAGTCTCACTATAGTTTTATCTTAAAAATAATTATAATGTCTAGAGGCCTAAAAACTTCAACGTGTTATATTCAACAAAAAATATTATTCTTGTGTAACCGAAATACTCTTATTCAAACTGTGCATAATGCTACGCCATATTTGCATTTTAAGTGTATTTACCTATTTATTGGATATAACTTCAGCTTAATACGATACCACCACAAAAGTTATCATTATGAGGCGTTCAATAAAGACTTTTTTTATTAGCCTGTTGTAGCGTCCCACTGCTGGGCAAAGGCCATTTCTTTATATTATATAGTACAAATAAACGCGACTTTAGACATTAGACACCTCGGGACTCGTGCAAAATGACACACTTTCCGCACTTGCATCAAAAAATACTATTCATTGATTTCGAGAATAATCTTCGGACTAAAAATAGGTGTTTTTAACGGTAGCCAGTTTATGCGTTACGGATACAGTGTGTTTGTTGAAAAAATGACGCGAATAGCAAGTTTTAGTGCAATGATAATTATATACTTACACCAATGTTTCAAAGTTAACATTTACTAGGCAAGGCTGCGAAGTTCTGTGTATTTAATAATACTATTTAGCTTTGATTTAAGATGTTGAGGAAAAAGTCGAATTAATTCATTATTGTCATTTTCGACACTGCCAAAAACCTCATCTAAAAAAAAATCCGCCGAACTGAGAACCTCCTTTTTTGAAGTCGGTTAAAATGATGATATAAAAAGTACAGCTAACATTTGTTAGAGTGAGAGCTCTATACACCTATGTTGCTTTCATGCGCCAACTCTTATATCATTCAATTGTAAATATTTGATGTACTTATAGAAATATTTTATCTAAATTAAGTATAGGACAATTATTTGCTTAAAAGCAGTGAGCTGAAAAAACGTGTAATCATTTCTTGTAATGTATACCACATTACATGCCATATTTATAAACTAAACACTCCGTGAATTTTAAGAAAATTATCGATTAGTGCTTTTTTTATAAATACGGTGTACAATTCCAAAGAATTATTCCATTGTTTTTTTGGTTACTGTTTAAAACAGATTTTTTTTTCTGTTTTTTTTTTTTTTTTCAATATAATTGATTGTTTTGGTTTAGCGTTTTTTTAACAAGGCCAAGGAGTGTGTTTTATCCTGAGAGATATATTTGAAACTGTGAGCGTGTGTGCGTGTTGTTTTTTTTTGTATTTCTTAAAGTAGATATTATAAGCTGTTGTTAAGATACTATAGAATTATTGCCCTTTCAATGTCAACATAAATAAACATTCCTATGTGATAATTCAAATAAAAACTTCAACCAAAAAGCGTTTTTTTAATTCTTCAGTCAAGTAAAAAAAAAAACATGGGGCAATTGCACGGAACAACCACCCTCTGGACACCACATCTTCTATAATTAACTTGGAAAGTCATTACGAAAAAGGCCGCGGTGAGCGGGCCGGGGGAATGCGTCGTGATTGGTTCATAGCTTGTCATCTCGCTTGTCATCTGATCGCAAGTGAGCCACGATTGGAGGCTACAGAGATTTATAGGTACAAATGAGCATATGCGTTTCGGAAACGTTCGCCCTGACATTTGGTGTAAACGAGATTATAACCTATAGAGACCTAATATAAGGCGACCCGACCATGTGAAGTGGTCTATGATTTGTCATTGATATATTTCGCAACCTATTTGCTTTCCGTCAGTTTCGACTAAACTAGAACCGAAGACGGTTTGACATTTCAAATATAAATCACCGTCAATTAACATCATCATGTCCTGTTGTGCCGTTAAGTGGTGCGAAAACAACAGGAAAACATGTAGTGTAACAACAAATAATATCACTTCATCGGTAAGTCCATTTCTTTAATTTAAGAAAATATTTTCAAAAATTTGATTAATGCAACGCGGGTCAAGTTAAACTGGTCAGGTACGTCACGTGTCCACTCCCCGTCCTTTTTGCTCTTACTGTAAACTTGTATGTCTATCCCTTATTATCGTAATTACCCTTATGACGCCAATGCCTAGAGCGGTGCAGTGCATTTATTTTGTGTTGTCGATAATTATCCACTTTTTTATTTGTGGATTTTATTTACTACTATCAGTATGTACCCAAATACTTCATAATTTTAATCATAATTATTCTTTTCGTGTATGATTATTGGATAGGTAATGATAACAAAACAATGTTGTTTTATTTAAACTGTATGTTTTAACCCCCGAAGCAAAAAGAGGGGTGTTATAAGTTTGACCGCTAATGTGTCTGTGTGTCTGTCTGTGGCACCATAGCTCCTAAACGGTTGAACCGAATTGAATACGGTTTCATTTTATTTGAAATCAGGGTTTCAAGCGATGGTAAACTAAACGAGTTAAAAAAAAACTTTTATTGATTTGTTGAACTTTAGAGGATCATGTGAAATAAAACGGATCACTCACGTATATAAGTCGAGTTTAGCTGAACATGTTTCGGACTAATTCGAATAACTCCCACTCGCTGTCTCGCTGCCGCTGGGTCGTACGCTCCCAAAGGAAGGACTACTAATTAGTCCAAAACATGTCGGGCTAAACTCTACTTACATACGTGAGTGATCCGTTTTATTTCACTAGATTCTCTAAAGTTCAACAAATGACCAAAAGGATTTTTAACTCGTTTAGTTTACCATTACCACAAAAAATTTCGAAGTTGGTGATAATATCTTATTTTATCTTATACTACTTGAAGATGTTAGTTCCTTTACCGGGTCATTTCAAATTGCATTTCTTAGTTGCAAAATTAAAGTCACACGCAAAAGCTAGTTACTGATAAGCAAGCATAAAAAATGCAACACCTTTTATCGATATCGATAGAAAGCATTAAGTCATTAGCGTACGTCCCCTAGCGATCGGGTTCGGAATACATAGGGATACTTCGGAGTACTCCGGAGCGATCACAACTCCCCCGGCACCGCAGCTAGTTGACATAATCGTTTTCTTTCAAATTCGCATGTATTTCGTCTCTAAGGGATATGTGCTCGTAGTTTGGTGTACAGAGGGTGGTTGGTTCGTAGGCAATTGACACCAATTGACTTATCCCCAAATTAAGCAGAGTTTGTGTTATGAGTACTAGACAAAGGATAAATAAAAACATACTTACATAGTGGAATACACTGATCACTCACGTATGCCAGTTTTGGTTTCACTACGTCGAAGCGTGTGCGGAGAACTACGGATTAGTCTGAAACATGTCGAGCTATAACCGACTGACATGACATGCGTGATCAGTTTATCACTATGATTGAATCTCACGATAGTTTCATGCTAAAATATATTATATAGAGGAAACCCCCTCCCCTCCCTCCCCTCCAAGACTAAAATATCTGACCCGACCGGGGATCGAACCACAATAATTATAATGAAATAAAACGGATCACTCATGTCACGTATATAAGTCTAGTTTAGCCCGACACGTTTCGGACTAATTCGTAGTCCTTCCTCTGGGAGCGCACGTAACTGTGGGCGGGTTTTCTGGCTCTGGGACTTATGCCCATAAGTGAAACTGACTGTACAAGTTTTTGTGACATTCAATCATGTGTCACATGTAAATTTGTTCGTCAAATAAGCCTTATTTGCCTGGATCTAATACCCCGAACTAACATTTACACCTTTTGTTTAGTTTACTACAATTTGATAGTTTATCATGATTTGAACTAATCTATCGAGTGTTAACTTGACTAGTGATACTTTATTGTTATAACTAAAGTAATATTTTGTTGTCAGTGTAAATTTGCGACGAAACAAAAGCGAAAAATTGCCGTAAATGGTTAATTTTAAAGAGTCCATTTACAATATTTCAAACGCTGTATGAAACAAAATTTTTCAATGTATGCAAACCCTAACCCTAAATTTTTACTGGTTATTTTGTAACACGTTGTATACTTTTAGTTCAAGTCATGTTCTTTTTTAGGGTTCCGTACTTTAAATAGAAAAAAACGGAACCCTTGTAGGATCACTTTGTTGTCCGTCTGTCTGTCTGTCAAGACCTTTTTTCTCTGGAACGCGTGGAGGTAGCATGCTGAAATTAATACCAAATACTCAAGCCTGCGATCCCTTGAAACTGTGAAAAAATTAGCCTTCTAAGTCAACGCAATCAAAAGATAGTCATTAAAAAGGCTATTTCCATACAAATTGCCGTACCCCGATTGCCGTACTTCCAGTTGCCCTAGAAACTTGAAATTTGGTATGAAGGTAGCTCTCATAGCACAACCACTCAGAAAATTCTCAAAATCTTAAATTTTTATGTCTGTCTCTAGATTTCGCTGACCAATATAAGTTGACCCCACACTACGTAAATTTTGCTTAGGAGTAGGGCTTTGCTAACACTGGACTCTTGTGACTCTTGGGGTTGCTGGTTCTCATGGGTGGCGGTGATTGGTGAACGCTTACCATCATGTGACCCGCTTGCTCGTTGCCTCCCTCTTTTAGTAAAAAAAAAAGCGTTTTTTATGTTAATGTCGACTTGCGTTTTACCGTGCTATGAAAACTCCTAGCCGTGGTGAGTTCCATCTAAGCATTTCTATTGCGAAACTTCAGCGTTTTGCAAACAGGTAAGATTTTCCACCTCATTGTATCGTGTTTAATGTTTATGTGTTCATTGTTAACGGCTAAAGATCGGGTAATTATTGACTTTAATCGTAATTAGCGGTCATTGGGTCCAATTATCACATTATAGGCCCTGGAGATTCCTTGGTGTGTATTGGGTCCAATTATCACATTATAGGCCCTGGAGATTCCTTGGTGTGTATTGGGTCCAATTATCACATTATAGGCCCTGGAGATTCCTTGGTGTGTATTGTATTGGTAGCATTTAACAATGTCAGCTCTGAAATTGCCTTTAAACAAAGAGTTGTTTTCTTGACGACCGTATAGCCTAGCGGTTAGAGACCCTGACTATGAAGTTTGAGGTCCCGGGTCCGAGCCCTGGTTGGGGCAGATGTTTTATGATGAATATGAAAGATTGTTCTCGGGTCTTGGATGTTTACTTGGACCGGGAGACGGCTGTCTGTAGGCCTCCAACAAGATGGAGCGACGACCTAGTAAAGATCGCGGGACCGCGGTGGATGCGGAAAGCACAAGACCGGTCTGAGTGGAGAGCCGCGGGGGAGGCCGCCGGCCAGCAGTGGACGTCTTGAGGCTGACATGATGATGATAGTTACTACCCTAATAACTTAACGTGATACTAAGTGGATCGTCTCATCGTAAACACGACGGTCGAGGTCGCAACTAACAAGATTATGAAGCCGAGACACGACACGCCACAGTTGGTTGTCTGCGCGCGACATCAGTGCACTGAAAAATTCAAAATGGATATTTTTGTTAAGATATTTTTTATCGCTATGGGTGAGTATTTTTTTTTAGAGACTACAGGACTGTGTGGGAACGATATGGTGATACTTAATAATGATAAATAAACAACGTCCAATTAAACATAAATAAATCCTTGTGTGAAATTTTGTCAAAAAAATATTTACGGTTGAATTTAGACTTATGGATTTTTGCGCGTTTTAATGAACTGTCAATAATTCAGCCAGTAAGTCTAAAAAATCATACCTGTGATTTTTTTTATAAAGTAAAAACGTCCTCCAATACATATCGTCAACAAGCAGAGGCAATGAGTTGAGAGAATGTTTTGTTTTCCAAATAAAAACTTTAAAAGTGTAAAAAGTGAACACCCCTGTTCACTTAGACTAGCTCAACCCCTGGTTGAATTCTTGAGGGTTCATTAACCCTTAGGGTGCCTTTCCACCGGAGATGTGCTATGCTATGTTGCTATGGACGCGTTTGATATCCACCAATCGTATTCATTGCACCCGTTTCTACCACTGCTATGCTATGCGGAGCAATGAATATGATTGGTGGATATCAGCGCATCCATAGCAACGTAGCAAAGGCACCCTTAAGCAGGCCCCATTTGTTGGAAAACGTACTACCACCGAATCAATTGCACGTAACGAATAGAAAGTAGCCTATATGTTATTTCCCAATATTCAAACTTTCTTGCTACCAAATTTCATCTAGATTGATGCAGCGGTTTTCCCGTAAAGAGGTAACAAACAAACAGACAAAGAGACAGAGAGACAGAAAGACAGAGAGACAGAGTTACTTTCGCATTTATAATATTAGTTAGGATTAACAAAACAACATCGTTTAACTGTTAGCTGTTTAGTTTAATCGACGTTTGTGGTCGCGGGTGAGCAAAGTAATTGTTTTTAGTTCATAAGGATAATAATTATTGCAACAAAGTTTAAAAAGTTACTTCCAACACTGTTGAGGATTTGAGGATACTAAAAAGATGTGGGATTGTTCGTTGCGGATTTTATTAAAAGTGGCTGACGAATGTCTAAAAAGCCGTGATAGCCTAGTGGTTTGACCTATGGCCTCTCAAGCAGTGGGTCGTGGGTTCAAACCCAGGCTCGCACCTCTGACTTTTTCAGAATTTGTATGCCATATTATGTTTGCAATTCATCACGAGCTTTTCAATCAATTTGCGGGTGGTAGGACCTTGTGCGAGGTCCGCCCGAATCGTTACCACCATCTTACTCGCTAATCCTGCCGCTAAGCAGCAGTGCTTGCACTTTTGTGTTCCGGTGTGGAGAGTAAGACAGCCGGTGCAATTACGGGCATAAGACGCATTTCATCTTAGCTCTCTAGGTTGGCAACGCTTCTGCAATCCTCCAGGATTGCGGGTGTCTATGGGCAGTGGTGATTTACCATCAGGTGACCCACTTGCTCGTTTGCCTTCCTCGTCGTATAAAAAGAATATTCAGTGGTGTGTTAAGTTCCCAATCCACACTGGGCGCACGTGGGAACTGTAGCCCCAAGCCCTCTCATTTTGAGGGGAGGCCTGTGCCCAACAGTGGGACGTATATAAAGGCTGATGATGACGTATGTTCGGCAGTGGATGTTTCCGAACGAAGTATCATGACTATGATTCTATTACTCACGAAGTGATTTTATGCGTTTTTAGGGTTCCGTACCTCAAAAGGAAAAACGGAACCCTAACAGGATCACTTTGTTGTCCGTCTGTCTGTCTGTCTGTCTGTCTGTCAAGACCCTTTTTCTCTGGAACGCGTGGAGGTAGCATGCTGAAATTAATATCAAATACTCAAGCCTGGGGTCCCTTGAAGCTGTGAAAAAATCAACCTTCTAAGTCAACGCAATCAAAAGATACTACTAGCCATTTCCATACAAATTGCCTTAGAGGGTACTTCCAGATGTCCTAGAAACTTGAAATTTGGTATGAAGGTAGCTCTTATAGCACAACCACCCCAAAAAGTCTCAAAATCTTATTTTTTTATGTCTGTCTGTAGATTTCAGTGACCAATATAAGTTGACCCCACACTGCGTACATTTTGCTTAGGAGCAGGGCTCTGCTAACACTAGGCTTCTTAAAACACTGGGGAAAAGCGTTAAAATCTTTCTACGGAACCCTCGTGCGCGAGTCCGACTCGCACTTGGCCGGTTTTTTATAAACAAGCGTTTTATCATAAAGTAGGTAAGTACTTACATTGTCTTTCTGTAGTATGATGTCGTTATATAAGCGAGTGGCCGTGACTTTCACGTTCAATGTTGCGATTATGGTTTACGCGTTAAAAGTACATTTTAAATGAAATTTCAAGGGTTACTTTACTTCCGTGGTGCAATGATCAAGATACATTTTTTTTTACATTGTCACTACCTACTTGTAAAAATGGCTTGGGTAATAGAACAGAATCTGATGTAGAGAAAGAGGAACGTCTTACACAGTTATTACCATTAAAAAAAGCCTAAGTTTATTTATTTGCAACAATCATGGTATACAGTCAAGGGCACCAATATGTAGGTATGTATACACCACAGTCTCACAAATACGTTCACATACTTACCGCGGCAATAAGGTTGATGAATACATATTTTATATCTTTGGGTGAATACATTGCTGCGCTTGACTATACAAAGTATAACGACACAATTCACCATTGCAGCGGTATGCAAAAATTTCAAATCCATGCAATAGCAAAATGACTCTTAAATAACCTCACTAGTGGCATAAGAATAAATAATAACATAGTAGAACGGAAACTCCCGCTCCGGACGGGCTCAAGGTCACGATATTAGAGTATTCGTTAAACAGACTACTCAGTCAGACTGTCACGGCCGGCGTCGCCGCACGCGCGTTTGGTTGTTTATAATTTGGTTGTAATAGTTTTACGTGAGCCTGTATGTACTTTATTTTATATTTGTAGATAAGTAATACTTACTTAAATCACCTTAAATAGATTCATTTGGTGTGGCACTTATAATAACTTCTTATTTAGAAGTGTCTATAATATCTAGACCTTCGTAATGATTTATAAATCTCATATTTTGTAAAACTAGAATAAAAATAATGATTTCAAAGTAAAGAAAAACTTATGTTTTAGCGATATTATCTTTAGACGTAAGTAACATTTAACAGCAACCAACCCTAGCAACACGCCTGGACGACAGAGGGGTGTAACGACGTGAAGGGGGGAGTACGTATATAAATGGCGCCGTTTTGGACTCGGTCAAAAGAGATTCCGTTCTACTATGTTATTATTTATTCTTATGCTAGTGGTGTTGTTTTTCTCTGCAGACGACTGAACCGTCAATTAAAAAAAAATTAGGAGTGTGATACAGACCTGGCTGTTAACTAGGTATTACACCAACTTTACAATACAAACGTCACTCACCTAACCGGCTACAGCTACAGCTACGACGTCACAGACAGATACACAGATAAGTACGTCAGGGGTTAAAAAAATAGAGACAATTTTACAGTACAAATAATTAAACTACTTCTGTTTTAGTATCGTTGTCGTGCGACGGGCAAAGGGAGCCCAGTTTGCCGCTGTCTTCCAACAGCTTCCAACAGATCCTTCGCAGTAAAGTTTCAGGTGAGGTTTGGTTAACACATTAAATAAATAAATAAATATCACGGGACAATTGACCCCAATTGACCTAGTCCCAAACTAGGCAAAGCCTGTACTATGGGTACTAGACAACGGATAAACATACTTATATACATATTAAACATCCAAGACCCGAGAACAAACATTCGTATTCATCATATAAACATCTGCCCCGACCGCGGATCGAACCCGGGACCTCAAGCTTCATTCATAGTCAGGGTCTCTAACCACTAGGCTATCCGGTCGTCAAACATTCATCATCATCATATCAGTTGGTCCGAGCCAGGAGGAGTTACGAGAGCCACAAACCTTTCCAATAAAAAAACACACCTTCATCTGGTCGAAAGTGAGCCGCGATTGGAGGCTTTAGGAGAGATTTATAGGTGCAAATGAGCATATGCGTTTCGGAAACGTTCGCCCTGACATTTGGTGTCCAGAGGGTGGTTGGGCCGTGTTCAAAATTTTACGCCTCAAAATCATGCTGTGAATCTCTTGTCCCTTCTAAATTAAATTAAAAATTAACTTAAAATCTTTTATTTCAAACTCTTTTTTTTTTCATTTAAAAATTGTTTGCAGTGCCACCGGGTCGGTCTATAAGCCTCAGCGATATTATCATCAGACATTACAGGTAAGTTAATATAGCATAAAAATATATCAAAGAAATTATTTTATAAGTAAATATCAAACACTGAAATATACGTACCTATAGTGATAGCCCAGTGGTTTGACCTATGGCCTCTCAGTGTCGTGGGTTCTAATCCCGGCTCGCACCTCTGAGTTTTTCAGAATTTATGTGCGGAATTACATTTGTTATTTATCATGAGCTTTTCGGTGAAGGAAAACATCGTGAGGAAACCTGCACACACCTGCGAAGCAATTCAATGATGTGTGTGAAGTTCCCAATCCGCACTGGGCCCGCGTGGGAACTATAGCCCAAGCCCTCTCATTATGAGAGGAGGCCTGTGCCCAGCAGTGGGACGTAAAAAAGGCTGGTGATGATGATGATGGTGAAGCAAAAAACAATCTCATTTCAGTTTCATGAAGACCATGACTTGGAAAAACTTTCTTGAACTTTCTAAGTTCTGTAGCGACCGTGGTGTCATCTGTCATTTAGTAGGAGAACTTGTAACGACTCCCAGCGCCATCTAGTCATCGAATGTAATAACTACTAAGTGCTTTCTAAATTACGCTGACGAAGTTTCTAAAGTCGATTGCATAAATACAACTTCCAACTCTCCCCAGGTATAACATCTGCTATAGTGAAATAAACGGATCATTCACGTACATATGTCAGTTGAGTAAAGCTTGACATGTTTCGGACTAATTCGTAGTCTTTTCGCGCGCGCAGAGCCTTGGCACGCAGTATGCGTCTCGCTGCCGTTAAGACCTGCGCTCTCAGAAACACGTCGGGCTATACCCTACTGACATACATGAGTGATCCGTTTATTTCACGATGATTGAATCTCACGGTAGTGTCATATAAAAAAAATCAACGACTGTACGACGACCATAAATCCTATTAATACATTGCCTGATAAAATTCATACAAAACGGTATGTTTTTTTAGTACTAACACGACCAAGCCTCGGTCGTATCGCATCAGGGACGTCAAACGGCTGCTGGCAGACCCAAACTTCGACCCTGAAAAACCCACGGCCCTGTACGCACATGGGTACGTTAAAATAACACTACAGCGAATAAGTAACTTTTTGGGAAGGCTTTAAAATCAATGTTATTGGTACCTAAGCTTCCATTAATAGTTACAACTTAGATGTGTATCGATTTTGCAAAATGCACCTGTGACAGTACATCGAAAATGAAGTTCTTTTTTCCGTGCATTCAAGTAGCAGCTACTTTATCACTATACGTAGTGACTAGCGCCATCTGTGTGAAATACCTCGCAGCGAGATGACAGCGACACTTCTTTGGAACGAATCAGCTCTCCTGGACCGAGAGATGGCGCTCTAAATCAACTCTTGATCAATTCATGATCTCAAAGTATCTTTTTGCATTTTTTTAATTTTTTTATTATTACGGTTTTACCCTTAAAATATATTATTACTTGCGATGTCGCAGTAGTCTCTCGCACGCCATTATGTACCTATTTAATTACGTGTACAATAGTAGTTTATGCAACTGCTACATAATGAGGGTCCTTAAAACACGAGTGTGTTTTTACGAAACGAGGCGAAGCTGAGTTTCATAATAGGATCACACGAGTGTTTAAGGCCTAATTATGTGGAGTTGCATACATTACTTTATCTACACACATATTATAAGTACCCTAAGATGGGTTCAGAAGCCGAAGGCATCTATCATACCCATACCTGTCACGAATTTGACTGTTTTTTTTCAAATCATAGACAAACATACCGAGCTGACTGAGTAAAAAATATATATATCACATTATTATTTATACATGTCGGACTGAACTCGACTTATATACGTAAGCGATCCGTTTTATTTCACTATGACTGTAAATTACGTTGGTTTTCAAATTTGAAACATCGAATTCGATGTCGCAATGACTATTACTTTACTGCTGGGGTGGTGGTTGGGCGGCACTGTCGGCGAAGGCGTCGTCGTGCTGCAATGCTGGTCATTTTCTACGGTTTCTGAACGCATTATAGAGGACTTATGATATGTGTGTAGCTAAAAGAGAATAAATGGAGTTTTACCAGCAGTCAGTAGATATCATTTGGGATAGGACTTACTATCCAGTAGTAGCCGATTTACCCTACTCCTTTGCGATCATGCATTTGTCAAGTTTCGATCCATTTATGGTCCTTATTACTGTTTTACCAAACCGTGTTGTTTATCATGATTACAGTTACGTGGAGCTGTTCACGGACGAGAGCGTACGGACTGTCACACAGGCGTACCTGGATAACGGAGGATACAATGTACTACTCCTGGACTGGTCCAACCTAGCCTTCGGGCATTACATACTCGCTGCTATCGGAGTGGAAGCGGTTAGTGCGATGTATCATAAATAAAATAAAATAAATGAATAATTACCTAATCCTATTTATCATCATCATCATGTCAGCCGAAAGACGTCCACTGGTGGTCATAGGCCTCCCCCAAGGCTCTCCACTCAGAGGGTCGAGCACGACTTTACGAAAGCTGCGTAATGTAAAGTCGAATAGTAAACGTTGTTGAGTTTGTATGACGTTTATGCTCGACCCTCAGACCGGTCTTGTGCTTATCCTAGTAAATTGAATTAAATGCATTTTTTTTCCATACAAAATTCATTAGATTAGGCCGACTTACGGGTACGAGTGGTACCGTAGGACTTTGTGCGAGGTCCGTCCGGATCGCTACCCACCATCTTACTCGCTAATCCTGCCGCTAAGCAGCAGTGCTTGCACTGTTATGTTCCGGTGTGGAGAGTAAGACAGCCGAGGAAATCACAGGCACAGGAGGCATTTCATCTTAGCCCTGTAGGTTGACAACGCATCTGCAAACTTGGCAACCTTCTGAAAAGCGTGCGGGTAGCGGGTGTCCATGGGCAATGGTGATCACTTACCATCAGTCGATCCAATTGCTCGTTTGCCTTACTTATTATTACTGTTAGCATGATCTGTCCCACTGCTGAGCAAAGGCCTCCCCCCAATACTTCCACTGCTTTCGGTCCTTAGCAATCAGTAGCGGCCAGTCCTTTAAGAAGGAGTCCAGTTGTGCCTTACTTATCACTTTCAACGACCTGGGTTAAGCTCTAACTCAGGGTTATCTTGACGCATTGGCATTGGCTGCTTCGGCCCTCTGCTTCGTAGAAATTCTTTAGTCATAATCAAGGATCATGGAAAGAAAACGAATTGACAAAGCCCATACTTTGAATCGTTCTTATTTACATTCAGCGCCATCTACCTTGCTTGAGCGACACATTAGAACCGCTGTTTTGTTATTATTTGACCCGCTGGCTACGACCTTGGCGCCATCTAGAAATTGCCTGAATTTTAATATGACTGCGGGGAACGATTGAAGTATGGGCTTTGACATTCCGTATACTATCCTCCTTGGTCATAATGTAATATTTGGTATAATCTAATCAATCACTAATCATGATTGTTCTTTTCTCGGAAACCGTAAATAGTGGCTTGACCTATGGCCTCTCAAGCAGAGGGTCGTGGGTTCGAGCCCCGGCTCGCACCTCTGAGTTTTACGGAATTTATGTGCAAAATTACATTTGTAATTGATCACGAGCTTTTCGATGAAGGAAAATCGTGAGAAAACCATCACACTCCTGCGAAGCACTCCGCACTGGGCCCGCGTGGGAACTACAGCCCAAGCCCTCTCATTCTGAGAGGAGGCCTGTGCCCAGCAGTGGGACGTAAAACAAGGCTGGTGATTATGAGGATACCTATTTTTAACCCCCTACTAAAAAGAGGGGTGTTATAAGTTTGACCTGTGTATCTGTGTACTGTCTGTGGCATCATAGCTCCCAAACGAATGGACTGATTTCGATTCGGTTTTTTTTAATCTAAAGCTAGTTTAATCGAGATGGTTCTCAGCTAAGTTTCATTAAAATCGGTTTACCAGTTTTTGAAATATTGAACTTTGAAATGACAATGTGTGGGGTTTTTCAACTTTTCTAAGTTTGGTTAAGTCATATTCTTCGAGTAAACAATTGATTTAAACTTCCAGGTAGGCAACGAGACCGGCAGGGCGTTGTGGCGGATGGTGAAGGGCGGGCTGTCTGTGGGCGGGCTGCATCTGGTGGGGCACTCGCTGGGCGCGCACGTGCAGGGCGCCGCCGCGGGGTTCCTCAGCGCCAGGGGACTGATGGTTCCGAGGTACTGACATTACTTACGTTTATTGCAATGTAAATAAATAATCATGGGACTACTGCACCAATTGACCTAGTCCAAGCGTAAACTAGGCGAAGCCTGTGCGTCGAGCGAGCGAATGTCGAGGTATTTAAATTCAAATTTAAATATATGTTTTTTAATTTATTGAATCAGGCGTTACTTTGCGGAGGTCCATATTTATGAACTAAAAAACAATTACTTTGCTCACCCGCGACCACACCGCGACCGCGACCGCGTGTGGTCGCGGGTGAGCAAAGTAATTGTTTTTTAGTTTATATGTTTTTTACGCGATCAAGTCCCGAGTATCATGATAATGAAGCCTGTGCAGTTAGCAGAGGTGCCCTTAGTGTAATCAAAAACCGCCTTCAAGAAAAACCTTATAAAAAAACGTAAAATAGGTAATTCCCTAAAGCCTAAAGTTTTATGGCCTAGCACTAGCAGAAATATGAAGTCGGTGCGGTGCGAGCGGAACATTCTTTGAATGAACCACCGACTTCATATTTCCTCTAGTGCTAGGCCATAAAACTTTAGGCTTTAGAGAATTACCTCTTTTACGTTTTTTTATAAGGTTTTTCTTGAAGGCAGTTTTACTTTTTTGAAAAGATTTTTATTTCACACTTTTAAGTTGATTTTACATTTTCAGAATTATCCTCCAACTTCTAACCGTTAAGGAGTTGGACCTTCCATCATCAGCTCATCAACATGAGATGATGACTACCGGACGCAAATACTTGAATAGCCTTATATGAAACACATAATACCCTTTGCCCTCGATTTCCCTGGGATCCCATCATCAGATCATGACTTGGTGACAGTGGGACCACTTCAGGAGTATACCTGATAGTATAATAACGTTTTTTATTTTTATTTGTGGCTTTCACCCTCGCTAAAAAACGATTTTGAAAATCGGTTCAATTGAGTCAATTCAACGAATCAATTGACGGAGTCAATTGTAGACATACTTACATAAAAAAAACATACATACAGTGGAACGTAGAACCTCCTCCTTTTTTGAAGTCGGTAAAAAGCACAAAATAGGTGAAGTGTCGGAACTTATGTGCGGATTACATTTGTAATATATCATGAGCTTTTCGGTGAAGGAAAATATAGTGAGGAAATCTGCACACTCCTGCGAAGCAATTTAATGATGGGTGCAAAGTTCCCAATCCGCACTGGACCCGCGTGGGAACTATATATAAAGGCGATGATGATGATGTTTAGGTTATTTTGTAGAATAAAGTGTGTAGGTACTTATTAGTAGATTAATGCCCAGGCATAGGAAGTGAGCTATTGCTGGAGCGAGAACTTAGTTTAAAAACACGAACCGCAGGTGAGTGTTTTTAATAAGTACGAGTCCAGCAATTGCTATTCCAGCCGTGGCAGATATAGATTTTTTCTCAAACCTTAAGAGACTATAAGGAATTTTAATTATTAATTAACTCTTATAATACAGCGAGTCAAAACTGCCATTGTTGTTACTATAATTGTGGCAGTGTCTGGAATATTATTTGTTGCAAAATATTACAATATCTGAGTCATTATTAATATATTATAAGGATACAACTTCCGGTTCCGTCGGTTCCGAGCGCAGGCGCACCTCCGCCCGCCCGAGTCTATAAAAGACGGCGCGCCCCGGGCTCGGTTTCTTTTTCTGTGCCCTAAGCACGACTTGTCGAATCTTGCGTCACGTAAAATCGAATAGTAAACTATAACGAGTTTGTATGACGTTTGGAACAGCGCCCCCCCCCCCCCCCCCCCCCCTGTGAGCGTATTTGGAACTAAAATTTAGTATGAGATTTCTCGATCTCGATACGATAACCGTAACGTAACGCAGGATTCGACAAGTCGTGCTTAGGGCACTGAACGCGCCATCGTGGAGTGAACAACTCCTCTACTATACTGACGTATCGTAACTCTGCTTGTCTGTTATTCTATCTGTCTGTTATTCTATCTGTCTGTTATTCTGCGTTTGCATCTAATTTCCCTTTCTCTTACATTGCTATTTAATTTGATTAATTCGTTTCAGTGATAAGTTATATAAAGTTATATAAATGATATGAATAGGTTGTAGTAACAAAATCGTGATCATTTTGAACAGTGTACTATTTGTTGTAAATCTCTTTGTGCTGAGGGCGGTGATATGGGTTAAATTAAAAACTTTCTGAGGACTAATTGCAGCCGTGTATTCCACCATGACAGTCAGGTAAGAAGAAGAAGTGTTACCACATTGTAATATAAAATGTAACAAATTTGGTGTTGCTATTGCATTGAACAATTTAGTATGCAACATGCTGCGGCCTGTAGAAGAAACTAATACATATTTTATGTTTAAACTGAACAATATAAGATAATCTCAACCTTATTACTTTTACAGCGTTACATTTTCTATTAAAGTACTAAATCTTTTGTAGGTTCTAGTTACGGAACTGAGAAGCAAATTAACTTGTAAAGAAATCAAGAGTTTTCTACTATAATAATTAAAGTAATATTATGTCTTTACAACATATACAAACATGTTAACATTAATTGAAATATTGCAAATATTTATAATTTTAGAGCTTGCATGACTTAGCACAGTTATTTAGGTTACCCTTTTGGGGTACCGTTTAAAAATTAATAATACTCATTTGGAGCAATCATAGTACACATAAAAATATTACACTTAAAGTAATAGACACAGCCATACAACTATAAGTTAGATGCCTTGACTTAAGCTTAAACAAAGAAATCAAAATTAAATATTTATACCTCTATTGGTAGTACACATATCTTATGTATAGACCTTTTGTGAGTATGACCGTTTGTTGTTCGCACCTCGACTGCACGCACCAAGCCATCTTTGCCTGGGAACAGGTTAGTGATTCTGGCCATGGGCCACTCGAGAGGAGGCGAGTTATCATTAATTAATATAACTAAACTGCCAGTATCCACGTTTGGCTTGGTTGACTGCCATTTTGGTCGGTTTTGTAGTTGATTTAAGTAGTGCCTGCTCCAATACTTCCAGAACACCTGTTTCATGCTAGTTATAATTGACCAAAATTTTAACAGGTTTATAGATTTGTTGCTGACATCTTGTTCTGGATAGGTATTGAGAGGGGCACCGGTGAGGAAATGACCTGGAGACAGATATGACAGATCATTTGGGTCGGTCGTCACTGCTGTGAGCGGCCGGGAGTTCAAGACGCCTTCTATTTCCACCAGCACGGTGTTCAGTTGTTCGTATGTAAGCAGCGCTTTTCCAACAGTGCGCTTTAAATGGTGCTTTGTAGATTTTACACCACTTTCCCACAAAGAACCGAATATCGGACTATAGCTAGGTATGAAATGGAAATTTATGCCTTTCTGAGACGCGTAGGCCTGGACATCATGCTGGTGGTCTTGGGAGGCGTGCAAGCGAAACAATCTTTCTAGCTGATTATTTGCACCTTTAAAAGTAGACCCGTTGTCAGAGTAGACGTCGCTGGGCCTGTTACGTCGCGCAATGAAGCGTTTAAAACAGGCAAGAAAGCACTCGGTGGTCAAATCGCTGCAGAGTTCAAGATGGATAGCCTTTGTGGTAAAACAAACGAATAGGGCTATGTATCCTTTTCCGATAACTGGTTTTCTAATGCGACTGTTCTTGACTGATATCGGCCCGGCGAAGTCCACTCCGACCCTTTCGAACGGGCGGCGTGCTGTGACTCGCGCTGCAGGCAGAGAGCCCATCAGCTGAGTCGTCGCAGCAGCCTTCAATCTGAAACATATGACACACTTATGTATTATGTTTTTTACAGTGCGTAAACCATCAGTTATCCAAAATCTTTGTCTCAAAGAACTTAAAACTAGCCTCTGTCCTGCATGTAATAGACCTATGTGCTCGTTTCTCACAATCAAGTCAGTAATTACTGATTTCCTCGGCAAAATGGCCGGGTGCTGTGCAGCATATGGTAGCGGCGCATTTTGCAGGCGGCCACCAACTCTCATAATGCCTTCACTATCGAGGAAGGGAGTCAGCGCTTTTAAGTCGCTTTTGACTTGTTTGTGAGATTGTAGCAATTTTATTTCTTCTAGGTAAAATTGAGCTTGCTCTTGTTTGACTATTAGCATGAGTGCTTTATTCAGTTCCAATGTAGTAAGAAAACCTTTTATATTTTGATGAGTAGGTTTTACATTATTGCAAAATCTAAGAATGTATGCAAGCACACGAATCATTTTTCCTATCGTAGAAATTCCTTTCAAAATGTCAAAGAGACAAGAATTATTTACTGTAGTTGTCAAGCACAGAGCTCCTACTTGCTCAGGCTTAGACTCTGGCAGCTCTGTGGGTGCTATGGTCTCGTCTGGAAAATTGTATTCTTTATTATGCAAGAAAAGTGGACCATGCCACCATAAGGCGTGGCCGTTGATTTCTTGGGGCTGAAGGCCTCTGCTAAGACAATCTGAGGGATTGTCGTTAGTGTTGACATAATGCCAATTATAACCCGTTGTCAACTGACCTATTGATCGTACTCTATTCGAGACATAAGTCTGTAGTTTTGTGACGTCAGTCCTTAGCCACGCTAGAACTATTTGCGAGTCAGAGAAAAGGTGAGTTGCATCAATTTTTAATTTTGTGGCAAGTGTGTCATGAACCCGTTTTACCAAACTAGACAGCAATAGTGCAGCATTTAATTCAAGCCTCGGAGTGGTAAGTTTTTTCTTACAGGGGTTAATGCGAGACTTTGAACACAACAATTCAATGCGTACATTACCATGGGCATCTATAGTGCGTAAGTACAAGCAGCAGCCGTAAGCGACTGATGACGCATCTGCAAATCCAATTAATTGGTTGGCTACAGTTTGCTGCGGTTTGACACAACGCGGTACAATTACTGGGTGCATTTCGGGGAGATCCTTAATAAAATCAGTCCACATGCTACGAATATCATCTGGAGGAGTTAAGTCCCAGCCTATATCAGCTTCCCATAATTTTTGCATAATAACTTTCGCGCGAACAAAAACTGGACCAATTAATCCCATTGGATCGTAAAATTTGCTAATGTAGCTTAGAATGTCGCGTTTAGAGTCTTTATTGCTGATATACGGCTCAGGACATGTGCCCCTGAAGACATCAGACTTCACATCAAAGTGAATACCTAAAGTCTTCACAAGCGCATTGTCTTTCTGGAGCTCAACTTCCCCTATGTGGTGACTGTCTTTATCTATGTTATTTAAAATGGTCTGGCAATTTGAGGCCCATTTGTGCAACTGAAAACTTCCCATACTGAGCGACTGAATTAACTGTGACTGTGTTTGAGTTAACTCTTGTTCTGTTTTGCAAGATACCAAAATATCATCAACATAAGTATTGTTTTTTATAGCTGATGACGCCAGTGGCATCGAGTCTTTATGCTTCTCAGCGAGATCACTGAGACAGTGAGTCGCCAAGTACGACGATGGCTTAAGGCCATAGGTTATTGTTTTAAGCTCTATGCATTTAATGTCTTGATCTGGAGACTCTCTCCAGAGAATGTTCTGCAATGATCTCTGAGCTGGGTCTAAATCTATACAGCGGAACATAATTTTAATATCGCATATAAAAAATAACTTATCTATTCTGAATAGAATAAGAATATCGAACAGATCTCTTTGTACTACTGGACCGTTAAGCAACATCTCATTCAATGATACCTTTTTATTAGTTCTCATAGACCCATCGAAGACAACCCTTAGCTTCGTTGTGCGGCTGTCCTCTTTTATGACTGCATGGTGAGGTAAGAAATACACAGGATCTTTATTTAAGTCAAGTTGATCGATTTCGCGGTACTCACCATGTTTTAGTTCAAGATACTGATCTATGAATTTTTTGTATTCACTGAAAAGATTTGTATTTTTGTGTAGTTTCTTTTCTAGGTTAAGAAACCTATTTAGTGCTAAGTTGAAAGATTCCCCTAACTCAGAGTTCATTTGCTCCAAAGGAACTTTTGTGGGCATTGAAACTTGGTACTTATTGTTCTCAAGTTTAGTAGTTTCCTTAAAGAGGTTTTCACAATAATCATGCTCTGGTAACTTTTCTGGGAAGATTTCAGGCACTTTCTCAGCTTCCCAAAATGCACTCATTTGATTAGAAATAGTGTTTTCACACTCTCTACAAAACAATGACACAACCTGATTTAAGTTTCCTGCAGGTAGCTGCGTGCGGCCGGCGACGACCAGGCCGAACGATGTGTGTACTAGTGATGGGCTGCCCGGGATTGCGTTGCACGATGCTGCAGTGCTCTCATTGCCAGCAGTTGCGAGGCTCTGGCTGCAGGCTGCTGTGCCCTGATCAAGCTGCGGCTGCGGCAGCAGAATCTGAAAAAATACGTCAGCTCCAAGCAACAAATGCACATCACCGGGTTTATCAAAGCTTTCATCCGCTAGCTTGTAGTTAGTAGGGAACACCATGCGTGACATGTCAAACTGAGTTTGTGGCAATTTGGTTGTTATGTTTTTTACAATATGGCAATTGACATTTATTTTGAATGGATAAACTGCAGAGTGCACATCAATGTTTATACATTTGTCAATAACTTGTTCTGCATTTGTGATGCCCATAATAGTAGTGTTAGTTTTTTTTGTTGATTTCCCTAACATATCCACCACCTTCTGTGTAATGAATGATGCTTGTGACCCGCTATCAAGAAGTGCTCTGGCATAAATTACCATCCCCGACTGAGCTATCAGCTTTATGCGTGCAGTGGGCAATAGTACCTGGCCCTGGTGTGAAGTGGCAGACAAGGTTACGGAAGGGCTTGCATGTTGGGTGGATACATCTCGATGCAATAACGTGTTGTGCTGTAGCTTGCACACAGCACAGCGAAAGTGAAACTTGCATTTGTGCTTGTGTTGAGACAAACAAATGTTGCACAAATTGTTGGTTGTTGCAAACTCCAAGCGTTTGTCAATTGCAGCCATTTTAAAACTCTGGCATTTAAATAATTTGTGTTCAGTTGACTTACAGTAAATGCAGGCGGTGACCTGATGGCTCTGCGCAGCTACAGGATAGCTGGACAGACGCTGCGATTGCACCTTTTGGACATTGCAGTCAGTGTTCTCGATGGCCAATGCACGCTTCTCGATGAAGTCAATGAACTCTTTTACCGTGGGAGGAGTTGCATTGTCACGCTCCATTTGAAATGCTCGATATGTCATTGTATCAAGTTTTCTTGACAGGATACATATGATGATGGAGTCCCAGGTACTGATCATCTCACCTAGGTTTTTTAAAGCAGCTAGGTTCTGCTTGACAACTGAAAGGAATGCACGCAAGTTAGTGACATTTGAGCGACTTATAGTGGGCATGTCGAGCAGTACACCTATATGTTCGTGTGTAATTCGCACCTTATTGTCATATCGTTCTTTTAGTAATTTTAGGGCTTCAGGATAGCTATCATCTTGCAGTGGAAGGTTATTAATTAAAGCCAGCGGCTCGCCACTCAAAAAACCCTTTAAATAATACAGCTTTTGTACGGACGAGAAGGTAGTGTCACTATGAATCATTGCTGTAAACATACTCATGAATTCGTAATACTCTGTGTACTTACCAGTGAATGTTGGTATAACAACGCTGGGTAATTTTATTTTGCCCAGGCCCGTTGATGATTTGGAATCAGGCGGCGGATTGCTTTTACCTTCCTTCAATCGCTGAGTGTTGATAATGGTGTCGAGTTGCGAGAGTAGAAACAAATAGTTGTTTTCCACCTCCTCGTCAGAGATGCCAGATTCTATCGGCTCAGAGCTTAGTGCAGAGATGTGCGCCGACAAACGTTCATAGTCGCTAAATGCAGCAATTAACCTCTCTCTTTTAACTAATATTAATTCTAATTGCGAATTAAGGAGTGCATTTTTATCGAACGCATTTTTAAGGCGTGTTATGGAGCCCTTTGCACGACCTCTGGCCGCAATGCTCTCCTTCAATTCTAATTCCGACATTATTCGATACACTAAACACTTTTGTGCAAACTACTGTTACTGTTATACTTCAAAGAACTTAAAAATTAAATTAGTGTCCTGTACTGCGAAGTGAACATAGAACAAAATGGCGAACGAAACGTGTCTTGAAATCGCAGTTTGTTGGTTCGGCGTCGTTTTATTTTGTTTGTTGTCACACTTGTCAGGTTGTCAGTCACTGGATCCGCTGCTGCTGAAAACGCTGTCAGTGTAGCCACCCGCACAGATAAGATTTCGCTGGCGGGTCGATGCTAGCTAGTCCCGATTGGCTCTTCGTGGCGTTGAATGTTGGTCAATGGCGCTAGTTGGTCGCGGCGACGTGGCGCTAGTTTCACAAACTTGACGACGTTGCGCTGCTAATTGTGGCAATAGCCAATGAAGTTTTTGCAAGCGTGGGGTGTCAGTTGTTCTAGCTTCCGGCGTAAATATAAAAATGGCTGACCTCTGTTTTTTTTTTCAATCCAATTGCACCGACTTCGATTTAGTTTTCAGAGACACAGGTGGTTCTTGCTGTTGCTCGTTCGAAGGACCAATGAACAGTGTACTATTTGTTGTAAATCTCTTTGTGCTGAGGGCGGTGATATGGGTTAAATTAAAAACTTTCTGAGGACTAATTGCAGCCGTGTATTCCACCATGACAGTCAGGTAAGAAGAAGAAGTGTTACCACATTGTAATATAAAATGTAACAAATTTGGTGTTGCTATTGCATTGAACAATTTAGTATGCAACACATTTATTGTATTGGTGTCCACCATGATGAAAATAAATCTATACAACCTACTACATACCTCCAAAGAATGAGACTTCCATGACATATCACTATCTATATAGAGCCCTAAAAATTTCGTTACATCTGTCTTAGCTATGACCTTACCATCAAAACTTGCGGTCAATTTTGGAACTGTCTTTCGTTGCGAAAATTGCATTACACACGTTTTTGCTAAGTTAACCCTTAAATTATTGGTCTCCAACCATTCAATAATGTTACTTATTGTAGTATTAACCTCATTTTCATAGTCATTGTCAGTATCAAGTTCCAGAAATATGGTGCTGTCATCAGCGAAAAGTATCATTGGATGCTCGCTGTATTTGGTGATGTCATTAATATAGACCAAGAACAGTAAGGGTCCCAAGACATGGACAGTGTTTCACTGGTTTTTCACTCGTTCTTAACTTTTTAAAATGAATCGAGTCTGCAATGTAATGCGGCCGTCAACAAGGCCCTTCGTGTTCTGTTACTCCGAGTAAAATGACAACATTTCCGACAATGTTTGAGAAAACTTACTTGCAGGTTGACAGCCCTCGACCCAGCTTACCCCGGCTTCTACCCCCCGCTGCTGGGGCGGCCGCTGTCCGCGCGCGCCGCGGCGTTCGTGGACGCCGTGCACTCGGACGCGGGGGGCTTCGGGGCGCCGGCCGCCGCGGCCCGCGCCGACTTCTGGCCCAACGGGGGCGCCGCCAAGCAGCCCGGCTGCCTCTCGGCCACCATCCCGCTCACTTACGAAGGTTAGCCCTTTAAGACGCTTCCCTGAGAGGATGACCTTGAACGCTTCGCGCCTTCCTCACCCCACCTCACTTCTACTAAACAACTTCGTTTTAGTGACGACGTCTATTAAATATCGGTCTAACTTCATTTTGCAGTGTTATCACAAATAACGCGTCTTTTTAAAAAAAAATTTTTTTTTCAAAATTCGCACCGATTACGTAAATTACTTATTTAAAAAAAAAAGATGTTCTAAATAAAGGCCTGGTGCCCAGCAGTGGGACGTAAATAGGCCGATGATGATGATAGTGATGATGATGATGATTATAAAAAGGTATCTTAATAATGTTAAACATAGAAATCCTAGTCTATTAAATTCTCTATACATTGGTGTATGTCACAACTCAAAATAAATTATGCTTATGATGTAGTAACAGAATATCAATTGCAACTTGACTTCCTTGTGATGCAGATATCATAAGTATTAAATAGGAAAAAAAAGAAACATAGAAAAACAAGTTAAGATGTTATAGATACTTCCCTGTTATTCATAAACCTATATTAACTAAAATGCCGTTAAAGTTCGTTTGTCCCTTTTTGGCGTTAGTAAGAAGACGGCAAAACCTATTTTAGCTAATAGAGGCTTGAGTGACGTAGTATATGAATAAGGGCATTAATGTATTTATATATTTTGTTTTTATCGTTTAAATAATTTACGGAAAGGCTCTAAAAAGCAGCCATTTCAGCGTCTGGGTCAGGGAAGCGCCTTGATTTTGACGACCGGATAGCCTAGTGGTTAGAGACCTGAAGCTTGAGATCCCGGGTCGATCCCCGGTCGGGGCAGATGTTTGTGTGATGAATATGAATGTTTGTTCTCGGGTCTTGGATGTTTAATATGTACATAAGTATGTATTTATCTATATAAGTATGTTTATCCGTTGTCTAGTACCCATAGTACAGGCTTTGCCTAGTTTGGGACGAGGTCAATTGGTGTCAATTGTCCGATGATATTTATTTATTATTATTATTTATTAATAACCGCTATTTTCGCGTTACGTGCCGTTCATAACGTTATCTTACACAATTGCCTATCTATCTATCTTTTTATGATCACTTTGTTGTCCGTATGTCTGTTTAACTGCCTGTCTGTCAAGACCCTTTTTCTCTGGAGCGCGCGGAGGTAGCATGCTGAAATTAATATCAAATACTCAATCTTGCAGTACCTTGAAGCTCTGAAAAAATTAAACTTCTTAGTCAACGCAATCAAAAGATAGTCATTAAAAAGGTTGTTTCCATACAAATTGCCGAAATCCGAAAACCTAAAGCGTACTTCCAGTTGTCCTAGAAACTTGAAATTTGGTATGAAGGTAGCTTTTATAGCACAACCACTCAGAAAATTCTCAAAATCTTGAATTTTTATGTCTGTCTTTAGATTTCACAGACCAATATAAGATGACCCCACACTGCGTACATTTTGCTTAGGAGCAGGGCTCTGCTAACACTGGACAAATTAAAATGATTTGACAAATTGAAATGAAAAATGACTTTGTGCCAAGTTTCTTGCGGCGCATTCTTCTTGGCAATCATGGTCTTTCCGAAAGCGCTTGTAGACTATAAAAAATGACGTGTAAAAGAGCATTCAACTGCCTATTTGCTGAATAAATTTGTTGAATTTGAATTTGAAAACACTGGGGAAAAGCGTTAAAATCTTTGTACGGAACCCTCGTGCGCGAATCCGACTCGCATTTGTCCGGTTTTTTAGAGTTTATTCTGGTTTCAAAGTACTTTTCATTCTCTGTGTTTTGTTTTCCAGATTTCTGTAGCCATTGGAGCTCGTGGCGCTACTGGGCCGAGTCGTTGACTGGAGGAGAGTTCTTTGCGCGGCAGTGCGACGATTACGACTCGTTCGTGCGCGGGCAGTGCCGGGACGCGCCACTAGTACAGATGGGGGTCAAGGCTAGCCCTGAGTATGTTATTTCAATTATAATGACAGATACACTCTTGAATAACGCAAAATAAAGTTGCTTAGTAGTTTGTAATTTCTATTGCTGTCGCTAGATGGCGTTAGTAGTCCCACTTTTCGAAGAATTTTTTTTTTTTCGTAACGTATATGACGAAAGAAGGAAATACCTATTCAGTAAATTCCTTTTTACCAAGACCATGAATTAGGAGTAACTTTTAAACCGTGTAGTTGCATGTCGTGTAAGCATGGAATAAACGTGGATGAATATGGAACTAATTTTTCCCTAACCAAAGCGCGCATCTACCGCGTAGATAGTAGCGCCACTTTCGTCTTTGTTATCAACTTATCATTTCCTTACACATACATTGGTAGCTTAGGATATATTTATGATTTAATCCTGTTGCTGAGAGCTCCTTTTGTAAAATTTAGCCGGTTTTTTCTTATTTTTTCAGATTAAAAGGAAATTTTTACTTGAGAACTGCGGCCAAGTCGCCGTTTGCTCTAGGCGAGCGAGGCGCAGACTGACGGATACACACTTACACCACAGAATAATTCTTACTATATGTATTATGTTTATTTTTTATTTAACGCACAAATTAAATAATTTATACGACTACACTCATTCATTAGTAGGTTTCTGTTGTTGAACTAGATGTCGCTACTTGAGCCAATGTTGGCCGGCTGTAACCGTAAGATGGCGCTAGTAACAGGTTAGTAGAAGTTATAATTGGGGTCCTAGATTATTATGCTTCATGTTTTTAAACTAAAGCCGAAGTTAGAATTTTATAAGTACAGTTATCTGGTTTAAAGAGTAGGATTTTTTTCACCTGAACAGCATTACTAGCGACATCTTGCGAGGTTTTTATTAATTAGAAACATCCTAAAACATTTGATTAGTTGATAATGACATTTGAAATATTTTAAGGGCTGTGTAAGTGACAAATAAATTAAATGATTATTACGTTTTCCAATATTTTTATTTATGTACAGATTATCACAGTTAACAACGCTGAAGTTTAAAATATAAGTTACATTAAATTTTAACACAAGGACATGCTGCCTGTATTTATAATTAAGTGATATCCTCCTTAAACATGACTACCGTGAGACTCATTCATAGTGAAATATCCGCTAGGATCGCTAGAATCTTAAAACAACGGAGCATAGGGGTCATTTGAAGAAAAGCTGTAAGTACAACAGTTTTTTTCTGGAATTTTGTAAGTAATAAAAATAAAAATATTACATTTTATTAATATTTGATAAAGCTACATCATTAATATTAGATACAGTGTCAAGTAACGGGCATTAACATTGAAATAGATCAGCAACAGGCCTCGTCAATTCAATTCAATCATTTATTGAATCAGGCGTTACTTTGCGGAGGTCCATATTTATGAACTAAAAAACAATTACTTTGCTCACCCGCGACCACTAATGACAAATAGTTATATCTGTGCGGCAAATGTATGTTTCCATGCAACACCTCCGAAACGCGTCAGCGTCAGCGTTTAGTATAGTGGTGGTGGTGATAGTTTGGTCTGAGTGCTAAGTGTTGATTCGTGTAGCAGTGGAGATTGTTTTTTAGTTCATCAATTCAATCAATCAATTTCAATTTTCAATTGTCAATTTTTGGTTATGTCTACTTAGAATCACGAGTACTATTAATTTTAATACGCAAAAAAATATATACAAAAACATGAAAATTTAGAGACACTTTTTTCCATCTATTACAATCGATACCTACTCGTGATTCTGGGTAGATATAACATAAAAAAAAGTCTGTGTACAACTTTTTTAAACGACCCACTTAGGCGCAAATTTAAGCGTCGACATCTTCAAAAGAGTCGGGCAACTTCTTTCCTTTAGTCTCTGGTAGTAGAAAGCACACAGCCGCCCCTAATAACGGCGCGAAACCAAATATGACAGTTGGCAGCCATGGGACAGTCATAGACAAGTTGGAAACAAAGGGCGCCAACATGGACCCGACTCGCATTGACATGGAACAAATACCCATGCCCATGTTTCTAACAACGGTGGGATATAGCTCTGAGGAGTAAATGTAGACTGTGGCTGCGTCGATGGCTAAGAAGCTGACCCCTAGGGTTCCTAGAGTGAATACTATCCAGAAGTCGTCCCCTACGATTCCTAGGGTTAGGATGCAGAGGCCTCCTAGCACGAAGGCGGCTATGGTGGTCGTTTTTCTTCCGAAGGTCCGTACGCAGAATATGGCGACGAGGTTGGCTGGGATCTGGAAAAAAAATTGCGGATTATGGCGTTTTTCGTGGTATGTAGGTGTGTATATATGTATGTATGTATATCTCTTTATTGCACATAAAACAAAAAATACACATATATAGAAATACAGATACACTCTAGTACATACCAATAACATAACGGTAAATTAATACATATGAAAAAGTATACACTACATAAAATACATATATACACGAACTAGAGAACACACAATATCCAATTAAGAGGAACCGTCAAGCCAGTACTTCCTCAAGCGATTCTACGGGGTGGCAACAGTATTGGTAGGTATTGGAGGCAGATGTTTTTTATCAGCACAAACATTATTTTTATTATTTAAAAGGTGGCAACAGTATTGGTAGGTATTGGAGGCAGATGTTTTTTATCAGCACAAACATTATTTTTATTATTTAAAAGGTGGCAACAGTATTGGTAGGTATTGGAGGCAGATGTTTTTTATCAGCACAAACATTATTTTTATTATTTAAAAGGTGGCAACAGTATTGGTAGGTATTGGAGGCAGATGTTTTTTATCAGCACAAACATTATTTTTATTATTTAAAAGGTGGCAACAGTATTGGTAGGTATTGGAGGCAGATGTTTTTTATCAGCACAAACATTATTTTTATTATTTAATTGATTATAGTTGATGAACCTTTTGTGAATTAACTAAGTGTATTTTGAATTGTCAAATTAAGCATATTGTAATTTTAACGAAAACTTAATTTTAATTGTAACGAAACGAAAGCCCTTGTTGTCGTCACTTGTTTGCGTTAACAATCCTCGCTAACATTATTAAGTATAGTACATATAATTATACTCATTTTTCCTTCCTTCCTTTAGATTCTTACGTAATAAATATTAAACAGAGGGGAGGGGGCAACCGAACCTTATTCTTTCTGACAAAACTGGCCAAAATCGTCTTACGTAATAAATGAATCATCCTTAGGCAGACATGTTTCGCCAATACAAAAGTCTGCAGTATGTAGACAAGTATAATATCATGTATGGTAAAGTGTTTCTACTTACTTACTAAAGGTAGTTTATTGAATTAATACACACTGTGATCTTTATTGTTTTATTTTAATATTTTTCTACATGATATAAGTGAGTGGGAACCCTGTGCCCTTGCCGCCAAACCGTATTCGAGTCAGTGGCGCCCAACGTAATATGAACGCTCGTCACACGATAAGTTTCAATTTCGCGTGTAAGCAGGTAACGGTCGTAAGAGTAGGCAATCTTCTATACCTAAACTTGGCTTTTGTTCGAGAGAGAACCTTCTGTACGTAGTACTATTAGCTCTGTGCTGTAACATAGGAACAATAAATTAAAATGCCTATAGGTTTTTAACCTCAGTAAACGCGAAGTGGTTTAAGTTTCATCATCATCATCTGTCGGACATAGGCCTTCCCCAAGGATCAATGAAAATAATCGATTTATTGATTACGTTTGTTTTTATTTTATTGAAACATTCATAGTATGAAATTCAACATACAATGACAATACAAAGAAAAATCTAGTTGTCATTGTATGTTGCTTCCCCAAGCATCTCCAAGGTCCAAGACGATCGGTTTTGTGTCGAGCGTATGCATATCATATAGTATGTATAATAATGTCTAATTCTTTGGCACATGCGGGTGGTAGGACCTTGTGCGAGGTCCGTCCGGATCGCTACCACCATCTTACTCGCTAATCCTGCCGCTAAGCAACAGTGCTTGCACTGTTGTGTTCCGGTGTGGAGAGTAAGACAGCCGGTGTAATTACGGGCACAAGAGGCATTTCATCTTAGCTCTCTAGGTTGGCAACGCATCTGCAAACCCTCCGGGGTTTTGCAGGTGTCTATGGGCAGTGGTGATCACTTACCATCAGGTGACCCATTTGCTCGTTTGCCTTCCCCGTGGTATATAAAAAAAATGCAGTTCTGTGCCATCCGGGGTACCGTGCTTGACTGGCCAAGCAATGAAAGGAGTGCCCCCTTTGGTGCGGGTTTTATAAGTTAGAGAGTCCCCCAGGTGTCTTTTCCGCTCGAACTTGAAAATTGTATTCATGTCAACTACTCGCCTATTACTACAAAATTTTACGAAGTTTAATCATCGATCGCGCGGGACCGCGGTGGACGCGGAAAGCAAAAGACTGTTCTGAGGGTCGAGCACGACTTTACGAATGCTGCGTAACGTTACGGTTAAGCTATCGAGATCGAGAAACCTCATACTAAATTTTAGTTCCAAATACGCTCACGGGCGGGCGCTGTTCCAAACGTCATACAAACTCGACAACGTTTACTATTCGATTTTACGTTACGCAGCATTCGTAAAGTCGTGCTCGACCCTATGAGTGCAGAGCCTTGGGGGAGGCCGCCGGCCAGCAGTGGACGTCTTTCGGCTGATATGATGATGATGAGATATCATCGATACTCTGTACTCAACTTATAGGTAGTCGAACATGCATTTTGACGGCCACATACATACGAACGTTAATAATGGCCCCCGTTCTCGGCAGATATTTAAATGTCGAATACGAACTTTAGTTGGGTGTCAATAAAAATTAATGTCCCATAACACGTAATTTAGTTTTTCTCAAACATTGTCGGAAATGTTGTCATTTTACTCGGAGTAACAGAACACGAAGGGCCTTGTTGACGGCCGCATTTCATTGCAGGCGCGATTACCTGTCCATAAATCGGATTGCTGGACTGTTTTAAACTTGTTTTTAACTTTTTTTAAAGTAAAATAGACCATGGAAACAATGAGTGGCAAGTCTCATTCAGCCAAATCGGTGGCTGAATGCAGGCGTTCTATTCGAAATTTTACATTTTTATCAATGTCTTAAATAGTTTGGTAGTATTAAAAAGAAAAATACAGTTTTTTTTATTAAAAAAAAAACGGCGGGAATATGTAAATAACAATTATAATGCAATAAGTTTCGATTTATATAAAGTTATATAAATGATATGAATAGGTTGTAGTAACAAAATCGTGATCATTTATTGTATTGGTGTCCTCCATGATGAAAATAAGAGAACTAAGGCAAACTTAGTACTGCTTAAATTTCAATGGAAAAAATTTAGTCGTGAAACTATTATAAAATAGGAGTAATGAATTTAATTAGTTATTGAGTATTTAATTAAATAAAATATATTGATAATGACTCAGACATTGTAATATTTTGCAACAAATAATATTCAAGACACTGCCACAATTATAGTAACAACAATGGCAGTTTTGGCTCGCTGTATTATAAGAGTTGATTAATAATTAAAATTCCTTATTTCCTCTTAATGTTTGAGAAAAAATCTATATCTGCCACGGCTGGAATAGCAATTGCTGGACTCGTACTTATTAAAAACACTCGCCTGCGATTCGTGTTTTTAAACTAAGTTCTCGCTCCAGTAATAGCTCACTCCCTATGCCTGGGCATTAATCTACTATTATTTCATAGTAACTGTGCAAGGATAAACTGATTCGTTTTTCGATAGATGGCGTTGCGACTCGATATTATTAGGGTAACGACGTGCTACTTTAGTTTATAGACATAAAATGAAATTTTGTTAGCTTAACACTACGAATAATAATATCTAGTCTATATCTTTATAGTTCGCTGGTATATAAATATACCGTTTACTATTTTTGGAGAAAGTTTGATCTGACTTTTAGTCCGACTTTCTTGTCAGCATAATAACTTCGCTTTACCCGCGACTTCGTCTACGCACTACCCATTACCAAGTTACCCAACGCACAATTCGGCTGTCCTGAGGCCCGAGTACGAATATTCGAAACCTGCGTCACGTAAATTCGAATAGTAAACGTTATCGATTATCACGAGATGATGACTACCAGACGCAAGTACTTGAATAGTTTTCGAAAATATATGAAACCCATGATACGCGCCTATGATTTCCCTGAGATCCCATCATCAGATCCTGACTTGGTGACAATGGGACCAACTAAAAATCGCGGAGATCGTCGAGGAGCTGCTCGCCGCGATCCAAGCCGGACAGAGCCCTGTCCCGGTCATCCTCGAAAGGGGCTAGTCTGATGAGGGAGACCCTTTGGATCGCCGACGACCACCGCCATCGACACAGGACACCCACCACGGACCAACCATGCCTCACCGCGGGCTGACGATCGCCAGCCGGGCCTCGGCCCGGCGGACTCGATCTCGCCTGCGGTTCGAGATGACCACCGGACTTGACAACGCACCAGCGCGGTTACCCAGCCCCGCCACCACCATCGACCCGGCCATGTCAATGGCCGGCGACTGACGCCGCTGCAGGGGGCCGAAGCCCCGACCAGCACCCCCGCCCCCTCCTTCGGGGGGCGCGGCGATTCATCCACGTGCCGGTACTGTATATTTGTTTTAGGTCACGTCATGGGGTCCCAACCCGAACAAGTTAAGATTTAGTGCTATATAATCTGTGTTTTATTTTTGGAAAGTCGACCTTTTAGTCAGGCTTAGGGATGATCGATGTTTTTTCTAGCAAAATAAAAAAGGTATTATAATCTATTATTTCATTTATGTACTTAATACAATTCCTGAAGTTTTCTTATAGTTAGAGACTTTTTAAATGACAACTTCCCCAAAAATGAGTTGGTACCGGCCCTGTTAAACGGCCAGCAAGGTCGCCAGATCGGAACCCGCTAGACTATTTCTTGCGGGGTTACGTTATGTCACAGAATACATACAAGTAGCTAAGGATGACGTTTATTATACAGTTACAGGATGTTTCCTATAGCACAGGAACAATAAATAAGAATATAGGTTTTTAGGGTTCCGAAGCCAAAATGGCAAAAAGGAACCTTTATAGTTTCGTCATGTCCGTCCGTCTGTCTGTCTGTCTGTCTGTTATTTATTTGCTAGAATACGTTACAAACAGATCTTAACATAAATATCAGAAACAGTATTCAGTCGACGTAAAAGTCAACGTGCAAATGTATTGGAATTGGTCCTTAAGATGTCACATTACAGAATTAATTAAATTTACAATTAATAAGTGACCTTCCAATTTATTATTACCCATTATAATTTAAAAATTCCTTAACACTATAGAAACAATGGCAATGGAGCCACTTAGTCAGCTGTGTCTTGAATGCCTTGCCGTGCAACACTCTTAACTCATTAGAGAGGTTATTAAACAAGAACTATACACCGTACTGTTTGTCTGTCCGCGGCATAGCTCAGAGACTATTGGTACTAGGAAGCTGTAATTTTGCACATATATTTGCACATATTAATCTTGAAAAATTTTTTTTTGGGGTAACTCCCCTACACGTCAAGTGGGGATGTTTTTTTTTATTTCTCACCCCTCCCCATAGTGTGGGGCGGGGATGGCGAACCAATGGCACGCGTGCCCGAGGTGGCACGGGACGAAATAATTCGGGCACGTCAACAACGCGCACCTACTAAACTTGATTGATGCCCAGTTTTATTTTTAAAATCGTTTATTAAGCTTCACCAGTATAACTGATCCTGGGGATCAATTTTTGAATCTCACTCGGTGACTAAATTCTCACCCATGACATTGATATCACTATTTGCCATAAGTCTTATTTTTGAATGTCATACCCGTCTATTAACATGCAGCTAATTTGCGTTTCTGTCATAGACAATCATGTCAACATAGTGAATTGAGGTTACCCGTCACTGGCAGTGGTCAAGAAGTCTTTTCAGTGATCTCGCTTACGAGTGGCATTCGTATTTGATATCACAGGCATGAGAATTTTAGCCACCGGTGAGATTCAAAAATACGAACTTTTTAGAAATCACTGAATTTATTTCACCAGGTGAGATTCAAAAATCTATGCCCTGTGCTATTACTACTACTTACTAGTGAATATTGGCCCACTTTCAGTGATTCAGTGGTCGGATTGACCTGAAAGAGCAAGGGTAATCAGGTAAAAACCTTTGTTAAAAATTACTGTTTTAGCCAAAATCGGTACTCGTTGTCTATTAAATCCCTATGTTGAGATTCTCGGATGGCACGTCACATCCAAATATGTATTTTCTTTATAAAAATGGCACGTTCACCAGTAAAGGTTCGCCACCCCTGGTGTGGGGTATTGTTGAATAGGTCTTTCGAAAATTTAGGGGTGCTCGAAGATCATTTTTCGATAAAGTTATTCGTTTGCGAAATATTTTGGAGTCCAGTCCCCCCCCCCCCCCCCTCTACCAGAGAAACTGTTATATTTGGAAATGTTAAAAAAATCAGAGCAGTAGTGCATTTATAGTGAATTTAAAAGGGAAACTATCAGAGATAAGCAGGCTTTACAGGTTTGTGAGCAATAGCTACTTACGTGTGTCTGTCAGTAACCGATATAAATTGACTCCACACTGCGTACAGTTTGCTTTGGAGTAGGGCTCTCCTAACACTGGTTTCGAATAGGTGTGATGAAAATACCTTTAAATTAGGTATCTATGCCAGGGCTTTTTCGTAGTGGCTTAGGAACCCTATCCTGGGCGTGTCCGACACGCTCTTGCCCCCGGTTTTTTAACCGACTTCAAAAAAAGCAAGAGGTTCTCAATTCGTCGGAATACATGTATTTTTTGTTTCCGGTTAAGGCCGAAGCCGTGATAGCCTAGTGGTTTGACCTATCGCCTCTGAAGCAGAGGGTCGAGGGTTCAAAGCCCGGCTCGCACCTCTGAGTTTTTCGGAATTTATGTGCGAAATTGCATTTGTATTTTATTATGAACTTTTCGCTGAAGGAAAACATCGTGAGGAAACCTGCACACTCCTGCGAAGCAATTCAATGGTGTGTGTGAAGTTCCCAATCCGCACTGGGCCCGCGTGGGAACTATAGCCCAAGCCCTCTCATTCTGAGAGGAGGCCTGTGCCCAGCAGTGGGACGTCAATAAGCTGATGATGATGATGATTATTATTATTATTATTGAGCTTATTTTTAACAGACTTAAAAAAAGGAGGAGGTTCTCAATTCGTCGGAATCTTTTATATTTTATTTCATATCGTGCAAGGATAAACTGATTCGTTTTTCGATAGATGGCGCTGTGAGTCGATATTATTAGGGTAACGACGTGCTACCTTAGTTTATAGACACGAAATGAATATTTCGCTTTATATTTAGCAAGACTAGTCTAACTAGTTTATGAAAGATTGCAAAAAAGTAACTTTGTTAATTTTTGGCAAAGTCGGCCTGTTCGTCCGACTTCGACTGACAAATGACAGATTAATAAATAGATCAAATAATAATACAGCTAGCTCTTACCCGCGACTTCGTCTTAGACATGACTAATCTTAATTTACTACTATGAAGTTATTCACTTATTCTGATTCAAATGAATTAATTCACCTTAACTGTTCACAATTTATCTTAATGATTTTGTAAGAGTAATTCGATTCAGGAATGAGGAATGAGTTTGTAAAGTAATTTCATTAGCACATTAGTCACTCAGTGCTTGCTTAGGTACCTACCTGCCGTAGTGACTAGATTCTCATTTCAATTTGTTGATATTTTAATTACACACCCAATTATATGTAATAACTATTTGAACAGCGTTAAATTTAATGAAGCATAATCTTTTATTCTTCAAAACTGATATAATATTGGGCTTAGTATACTGTGCCCTAAGCACGACTTGTCGAATCCTGCGTTACGTTCGGTTATCGTATCGAGATCGAGAAACCTCATACTAAATTTTAGTTCCAAATACGCTCACGGGCGGGCGCTGTTCCAAACGTCATACAAACTCGTCATAGTTTACTATTCGATTTTACGTGACGCAGGATTCGACAAGTCGTGCTTAGGGCACTGTACGTAAAATCCGCTAGCTCCGTTTTCGTATTGTGAAAGCTAAGCTGAGATGAGAGAGAGTGAGAGAGAGAGAGAGAGAGATAGAATCAAATTCAAATCTACCTGCCATACCTAATATAACTGTCAGTTTAAGTAGTTTTTGTTTAAATTGAATTGGCTGTAAAAAGGTTTATTTCTGACAGAAAACACTCATTGTGTCTATCAAAATGTGATTTTAAAATTGTATTTAGTGGCGTAAGTGGGAGAATGGTATTTATTTATCGATTAATCATTTAATTGCACAATTTGCAAAATTAATTTAAAACAAAGTGTGTGCAATAGTGTCTTTATTTACTTTTTTATTTAGAGAACATAAATTGTAAAAAACAAATGATATGATCTAAGAATAAACTTGTTTAGTTGTCTACTTCGTACAGGGAGCTTTTTTGTTTGGTCGTGGCGTTCAAAATGTTGACCAATGATATATATTTTTTTGTTGCAATTATGTTGTAATTTTTATTTTCAATTACAGTAAACGTATCAAGCATGCTTTTAAACTAATTGGAAGATTAATATCTTGGGAAGTTTTTTGTCACAGCCCGATAAAGTTTTTTTTTGGCGGAAACCACTCATGGTGACCTACAAAATTGATAATAAAAAAAAAATGTGTAGCCAGTGGGGGGCTGATTATTTTGTGATTGGTTAATCAATTAATTGCGGTGTTAATTGTAAAAAAAATAATTTGATTGTTTGCACAGTTTGTATAAAAAATATATTTTTTATGTCAACTTTTGGTACCAAGTAAAAAAATCAGACTTGACAATTTTTATTTTGTATGTTGTGTACATAATTATACGAACGTTAATAGACCTCTTTCTCGGCATATATTTAAATGTCGAATACGACCGATTATTGGTGCCAATTATTGCCCCATTATATTGAGTTTATTTTTATTTCACAGTAACTGTGCAAAGACAAACTGATTCGTTTTTCGATAGATGGCGCTGTGAGTCGATATTATTAGGGTAACGACGTGCTACCTTAGTTTATAGACACGAAATGAATATTTATTTTACTATCTTAAACAAACCTGACACTAACAAGTGTTGCTTTAATATGATTTTTGGAAAAGTCTGCCTTTAGTCTGACTTTCTTGTTCTTGATGATGTGACAAGCGTTATAATAATAATGTTAGGTAAATTGAATATGTGAAAACTGTTATTTTTACAAAGAATACGTTTACCCTTTAGGCGGAGCGAGACAGGTTCGGTTTAAGTCATTTCAGGTTTAGGTCAAAAGCTGAGTAAGTTTGATTCTATGATCGCCAGTTCCTTTTCCAGTCTTGTTCTAAGAAGGAATGATTCTATGTTGGTTTCTTTTTAGATAGTCAGATTCCAAAGAAGTTCGATTATTTTTAGGTCATTTTATAAACACGTCAGATTCTTATAATGTCGGATTATGAGAAGGTCTTTTACATATAATTCCATATTCCCAGTACGCCTTTTTCTGAGTAGGACAGATTATAGGTTGATTAGTATCTTATTAGGCTATATTCTGAGTAGGCCAGATTATTTTTATGTCAATATCTTAGTAGATCAAACGAATGTACAGTTTGTGTTGTTAAATGAAATACGTTTGTCTTTTAAGTGCTTATAATAAAAATAAATAAAACAACAAAAGTACACCTGTTTTTGAAATAAAATAAAACTTAACATAAAATTCACTAATTTTGGAAATAAAATACAACTTAATATTTCATCTCAATTCTATCCTATTTTTAGGGTTCCGTACCTCAAAAGAAAAATCGGAAACCTTATAGGATCACATTGTTCTCCGCCTGTCTGTCTGTCAAGACCCTTTTTTTCTGGAACGCATGGAGGTAGCAGGCTGAAATTAGTATCAAATATTCAAGCCCTTGAAGCTGTGAAAAAATCAAACTTCAAAGTCAACGCGATCAAAAGGTACAGTTAATAAAAAGGTTGTTTCCATACAAATTGCTATTACTAATTACTAAAAACTATTGGAAATAAACGATTATGATTATGATTGTTTTTGGAAAAGTCGGCCCTTCGTCAGACTTTCTTGATAAGACATAGTAATTATAAAAAAAAAAAATACTAATTATGTAATAACTTGGCTAGCTCTTACCCAACGCAGAATTCGACTACTGCTGTCCCACGGATTCTATATTATTAATAATGTATTGTATGTCAAAATCAAATTACAAAAATAAGCGATAATTTCCCATACCCTTGCCGAGTATTTCTACTGCTTTTTTATTAGCGCACCTGCTCACAAAATTTGCCGAGAACCGGTTGAGAAATGCCACCTGTCAGTTTTATATAGCAACTAGCATTTGCCCGCGGATTCGCTCGCGTGTACCATGAGTATTTCAAAGAACCAAAGTATCAAATTATCAAAGTAGCAAGCAAACATGCAAGCAAGCTAACTATATCGTAGGGAAAATCTTAAAATAGAGCTCGTTGTGACGATCTACGACCCGTAAACGAAAAATCCAGATTTTTCCCGTTCCCGTTGGAATTTTGGAAAGAACTCTCTCGATGCTCCTCTACACTCCCCAAGCAACCTGCATGCCGAATTTCAGCTTTCTACAACCAGTAAAACGAAAATATCAGTTTTTTTCCCGTTCCCGTGGGAATTTCGGAAAATCCTTGAAACCGTTTTTTACTATGCCAAATTTGAAGAGTCTAGTAATTATAGTTCGTAGGGTTTCGCTGAAATGAAAACATAAATCCCGTTTTTTCCTTATCCCGTGAGAATTTCAAAAAATCCTGAAATTGATGTTTTAGTAATGTACTTGTTTGTCAAATTTGAAGAGTCTAGTCATTATAGTTACTGAGATAAGGTCACTCGGAATCGAATATATAAATCCCGTTTTTTCCAGTTCCCGTGGGAATTTCCGAATATACTGAAAACTGTTTTTCACTGTTATAATCACCTACTTCTATGCCAAATTTGAAGATTCTAGTAGTTATAGTTCATACGATTTCGTTGAACGGAATATATAAATCCCGTTTTTTCTCGTTCCCGTGGGAATTTCAGAAAATCCTTGAAACCGTTTTTGACTATTAAAATCACCTACTTCTATGCCAAATTTGAAGAGTATAGTATTTATAGTTCTTAGGATCTCGTTGAATTGAATTATATAAATCCCGTTATTCTCCCGTTCCCGTGGTAATTTCTAAAAATCCTTCCTTAGTGGGTGCCTACATTGTATAAGGTCTCTATGTGCAAAATTTCAAGTTTCTAAGTCCAGTGGTTTCGGCTTTGCGTTGATATATCAACAGTGAGTCAGTCAGTTTAGAATTTTATATATACATATTTGAACTACATTTCTTTGACAATATGAAGAGCGCTAAAACAAAAGCTCTTCACAAGTCAGCAGTTGACACTGAATTGTCATTGAAAACTGACACTTGTAAACTTGGTGAAATAGGGGTCAGCAGCACGTCTAGCACGGCGCGCCATTTTGTCGCTTGTCGCGCAGTGCGTCCCTTTCATAGTCATGGAATCAGTGAAGGACGCACTGAGCGCCAAGCGACAAAATGGCGCGCGTGCTAACTCCCCTGCACATGTACCACGGCGCGCCATTTTGTCGCTTGTCGCGCAGTGCGTCCCTTTCATAGTCATGGAATCAGTGAAGGACGCACTGAGCGACAAGCGACAAAATGGCGCGCGTGCTAACTCCCCTGCACATGTAGCACGGCGCGCCATTTTGTCGCTTGTCGCGCAGTGCGTTCCTTTCATAGTCATGGAATCAGTGAAGGACGCACTGAGCGACAAGCGACAAAATGGCGCGCGTGCTAACTCCCCTGCACATGTAGCACGGCGCGCCATTTTGTCGCTTGTCGCGCAGTGCGTCTCTTTCATAGTCATGGAATCAGTGAAGGAAGCATTGAGCGACAAGCGACAAAATGGCACGCGTGTAACTCCCCAGCACATGTAGCACGGCGCGCCATTTTCTCGCTTGTCGCGCAGTGCGTCTCTTTCATAGTCATGGAATCAGTGAAGGAAGCACTGAGCGACAAGCGACAAAATGGCGCGCGTGCTAACTCCCCTGCACATGTAGCACGGCGCGCCATTTTGTCGCTTGTCGCGCAGTGCGTTCCTTTCATAGTCATGGAATCAGTGAAGGAAGCACTGAGCGACAAGCGACAAAATATCGCGCGTGCTAACTCCCCTGCACATGTAGCACGGCGCGCCATTTTGTCACTTGTCGCGCAGTGCGTCCCTTTCATAGTCATGGAATCAGTGAAGGAAGAGCACTGAGCGACAAGCGACAAAATGGCGCGCGTGCTAACTCCCCTGCACATGTAGCACGGCGCGCCATTTTGTCGCTTGTCGCGCAGTGCGTCCCTTTCATAGTCATGGAATCAGTGAAGGAAGCACTGAGCGACAAGCGACAAAATGGCGCGCGTGCTAGCTCCCCTGGATAGACACCCGGACATAATAATAATATCATGGGACAATTTACACCAATTGACCTAGTCCCAAACTAGGCAAAGCCTGTACTATGGGTACTAGACAACGGACAAACATACTTATATAGATAAATACATACCTTATATACATATTAAACATCCAAGACCCGAGAACAAACATTCGTATTCATCATACAAACATCTGCCTCGACCAGGAATCGAACCCCAAGCTTCATAGTCAGGCTATACGGTCGTCAAAACAAACACACACAAAAGCGTTTTTGTCCTAGCTGAAACGGAGACTATCCTCGGTCCTCACCTGAACAGCAGCAGCAGCGCCGACACTCACGAAGGCATCGGAACTGGTCTGACTGATGTACTGGTTCACCCCATAGAAGGTGGTCCCCGTGATGAACCAGAGCAGGCAGGAGCAGACAGTCTTGACTCTCAGCGAAGGTCGGAACAGGTCGGAGTAGTTGACCTTCGGGCCCTCGCACGTCACCAGCTCGTGGGAGAACTTCTTGAGGGTTTCTTCGATCTTGTCTGTGGGCATGTTGTTCCTGGAAAGGGTAAGTGTGAAGGTTTTTTGAACAAGCTTTTATTATAATCTGTAAATAAAGAAATGCATAAAACTTAAAACTAGAAATAAAACTAATACTAAATTAAACTTTTTTATTTAATTGTCTCTGATTGAACACGGGCCCGCCAAGCGAGCACGCATGCATGGCATGGCAAAATCTCTTATCTGAATTTCTTTATACTACAATAAAAACGTATTTCAGTGAAATAAGCACAAGGTTAATTTCTTTGATAAAAATAATAAAAGTATTTGCAAAACTCATTTTGAGTGATATAGTCTTATCTGTGGAGGATAAAACATTGTCACAAGTAAATAATAAAGATCATAATCATGTCTTACATAAATAATGCTTTTAATCCACTGCGTTACCTTTCTAAGTACTGGCCCCTATTACACCAACTTTACAATTGTCAGTTTTCAATGACAATTCGGTGTCAACTGCTGACTTGAAAAGATTTTGTTTTAGGGCGCTTCGTATTGGCAAAGAAATGTAGTTCGAATTGTCATATAAAACTGACATTGTCAAGTTGGTGAAATAGGGCCTGGTCAGAGAACCTGATTATGAAATTTGAGGTCCCGGGTTCGATTCCCGGTCGGGACAGATGTTTGTATGATGAAAACGAATGTTTGTTCTCGGATGTTGGATATTTAATGTGTATAAGTATGTGTTTATCTATAAGAGGACGTTTATCCATTGTCTAGTTTAGAACTAGGTCAATTGGTGTCAAATATCCCACGATATTTATATGAAATATATGGATAACTCACAATTTTCTTTAGATTTTACAGGTGATTTCAAAGTGTTACTTATCAATTTTCGCATGTTTTTTTTGTTGAGACAGAGTCAAAACTAATGTTTTCCTGTAAATTATTTACCAAAACGAACACTTACATAACAGCAGCTTTCTTCACAATCGCCGTGGCTTCGTCAACCCTGCCGACGCTGACCAGCCACCTCGGAGACTCCGTCATGATCACGAAATAACTCAAATAGATGAGCTGAGGAATCGCCAAGGCCAAGGAGTACTGATCCCAGGTCCTGTAGTAGTACGCGAAGAGGGGAACAGTCAAGTGGCCAAGGATAAAAGGGATGTGGAAGGTACAGCCAATGGCTTCTCTGTATCTGGGTCCTATGGACTCCATGACGATGACGAAGGAGATGACCATGGTCCCAGCGACGGAGAATCCGAGGAAGAATCTAATGACTGTGAAGATGATGTAGTTTGGAGAGTAGGGGACGCTAAAGCCAAAGGCGATGAGGCCGGTGATCGAGGCGAGGAAAGTGTTCTTACGGCCGTATCTGGAAAATTCAATATTGTTGGTCAATGAATTTCCAAAAAATTATAAAAGATTCTAAATGTAGAAAATGTGTGTTTCGAAATTAATCAGTATCCCTAAAAGATTGGATATTGGCAAAGATCAGAAAACTGTTGTTGAATACTTTCAACAAAACTTAGTTGGACTCAGGTGGACGACAGGTTTTAATTTAATCTGTTGCCTTGATTGAAAAGTAGGAACCCTCTGGGAATAGTTAAATTCCGCGGATGTAAGTATCTTGAATAATGATAACCTACATTAATATTATACTGGACTCTTTAAAAGGCGTACAAAAAGCAGTAGTCAGAACTAAACTCCGCTGTTGAGGAATCTTATGTGAAATACAAGTCTCCAGATTAACCATACATATCAATTAAAGCAATCTTGATGTGATATTGCTTCACAAAGGGTTGTCATGTAAGTTACTGTGCCCTAAGCACGACTTGTCGAATCCTGCGTTACGTTACGATTATCGTATCGAGATCGAGAAATCTCATACTAAATTTTATTTTTAAATACTGTTCCAAACGTCATACAAACCCGTTATAGTTTACTATTCGATTTTACGTGACGCAAAATTCGACAAATCGTGCTTAGGGCACTGCTGTTATTTTATTATTATTAACATGATTAAAATTAAGTTCTAAACTAACATCCAATTGTGTATATAATTATTTATAATGATGTGTTAAAATGTAATATCGATTTCTTAGCCATACATAAATAATCTGAATTTGAGTTAGTTACGCGTTACACTATCCCTAATACCTACAAAACTTAACTCACCTGTCCGAAAGAAATCCAAAAACGATACTGCCAATTAGAATTCCGAACTGCAAGACCATCTGAGTGAAACTCGCCATCCAAGACTTATCGCAGACCAGATCCCACTCCGATATAATAGTATTCTCAAAAGGCTCGGTATCATAGCCATACTTCAAGCAGTCATCATAGCACGTACCGTTTGAAATGATAATCCCAGTGCTATTTTCGAAACTTGTATTGTTATTACTGAATTCTTTGCACCAATAGACGATTTTTGGGGTAAGAAAGAGGATGGCCATCTGCACCCATCCTGAGGATAACTTGATCAGGAACACTGATAGGAAAATTATGAGCTGCCATTTTCCGAACTGTCCCAATAGTGTCGAAAATACGTCGTCTGGGACCTTCGTTGTTGGATCGCCATCGGACACTCTTTGTACCATTTTTATTCTATTTTATGCTAGTTTGTATTGTCCATCAATAAGTTCTATGTCACGTTATCTGTGTTTTATTTACTATTTTTATCTTTGTAATATGAAACGCTTTCCAAGAGAGTGTATTACAAAAAAATATTGGAATCGTTTTTGAAATCCGTTTTTGTCACTTTTATCTTCTTTGTTATTTTGTTGTATCTTGTCCCTGACCTATTAAATCTGATGTTTAAGTTTAAACAGTATCAGTATTTGAAGTGGCGGCTTTCTTTATATCAGCTTCATCATTATTAAGTAACTTGTCGATCATTTATCTTATCCGCTTCTTGCCGTGTCTTCTTATCTGTAATAAGTAAAATATTATCATTATATAATTTGCTTAAAGTGTCAGTCTGAAATTTATTTAGTTACATAGTACATGTGCTGATACAACGCAGACCATTCTTAACTTTAACATCATTAGGTGTAATTCCTACTAACTGTCTTGTGTTTTCTTAAGACACATATACAGACAGCATGGTGAGCATATTTGATACTAATACCTAGGTGAATACGTCAAACATGTTATTTCTCTCATTTTATCATGGATGGGAAAACTCAGAATAGTTGCATTGTAACTCTATCGCTTTGCTAAGTAACATTGTGGTTAAGATATTCTGATCTTGAGTTTTTTAACAACCTGTATTTTTTTGTATGGTATCATCATCACCATCGTCATCACCAGCCATTTTTACGCCCCACTGCTGGGCACAGGCCTTTTGTGTGGTATATTTATAATGTAAACGGCGAAAACGATGTCTCTTCGATTGGTAATCAATGTTTTTTAATTAACAAAACTACATCTTACTGTTTAACGTTGTAATACAATTACAGTCTACAAAAAGTAGAGCAGGCAAAAAAAGCTTGTATTAAAACGAAATATTTGACAGAAATTCTTAAAATAAAATCAGGCCAGTTAAGATAAAATCAGGGGTAAGTAACTACTTAATTATTATTTTATTTTTTCCTTAACGTTGTTCTACTTGTAGGACTAGCCATCAAGTAAGAGATTAGAAAAACCTATGTATAGGTATTTATTATTGTAAGCATAATGACATTTTTGGTTAAGCCGCCAAGTAATCGTCGGTGTGAAAGATTCAAGGCTCTTTTATTATAAATGGCAAACTTATGTGTAATGTGGCCTTTTAAAATAGTTAATGAATACTTCTCGATTTAAGCGATGAAGCCAACGTGAGAATTATTTAAATCAACCACCAAACCAATATGGTTTACTGATTATATAAGATCAACAATAATAATTACTGATTTCATCATCTTTTTTGCTGATTAAAGTGGATAAACTCGTCTTCGAATTTTCGATTGAGTACCTACCGACATACTTACCTCTACTTCACCATTTTTTTTAATAGTGCTGAAGCTTTCGGATTGATCACGAATGAAACCTTATAATAACCTCACTTAAGGGCCATTCATAAAAAGGATCGCAAAACTTGATCCCTCCCCCCCCCCCCCCCCCCTCTTAGAGTGGTAAAGGTTATCGACCCTACATTTACCTACCTTAGCCGGCCTTACGCGCGCCTACGCAGCAACAATCAAACATACCTACATAAAATAGGTATACAGCTGTATAGCATTGGTCTTTTTTGGGCAAGGTTTTGCGGGTGGTAGGTACTTGTGCGAGGTCCGTCCGGATCGCTACCACCATCTTGATTGCACTGTTGTGTTCCGGTGTGGGGAGTAAGACAGCCGGTGTAATTACGGGCACAAGAGGCATTTCATCTTAGCTCTCTAGGTTGGCAACGCATCTGCAAACCCTCCGGAGCTGCGGGTTTCTATGAGTAGTGGTGATCATTTACCATCGGGTGACACACTTGCTCCTTTGCCTTCCTCGTTGTATAAAAAAAAAGGTTCGCCGACACCGATGACTCTTGACAATGTAAATGAACCTGCACGACTCATAATTATGTTTTCACGCCGCGCATTTAAATTAACTATTTAGAACCTTGAAAAAAATCACGAAGTCAGTGAATTGTTAAAACTTTTGACTTTTTATGGCTAGGGAGCGTTCATTAATCACGTGAGACTCGAAGGGGGGGAGGGGGGGGGGAAGGGGGAGGAAAAAACACGAAATATCACAAGGGGGGAGGAGGCTGTAGTGAGATATCACGTGTATTTATTATTTCTGACCTAAATAATAATGGGTATAATTGTAATATTTAAAGAAAATAAGTATTTAAGTACCTACTTACTAATACAAAAAAAAATACAAGTGATTTTTGGGTAGTTTAGTCTAAAACCTTACCACGTATCACTAGGGGGGATGGGGGAGTTAAAAAGTTGCTAAAAACATCACGTGATTATTGGATGCCCTCTTACCTGCTGTCCAGAAAAAAAAATGATTTACAAGTAGATAAGTATATTATGTAGTGTTAGGTGAATGCTATGCTTGCCCGTACCTATAAAATAACGTCAGTGATATTTTATCATACTCGTATATAAAAATAAAAACATCAAAAGTATTCGGTCACAGTCGTCTTATCCTATTTGTGCTAGGCCATAAAACTGATGGCTTTAGAGGATTATTTTACGTCTCTTCTTATTTAATGTCGGTTCTCATCTTTTGTTAAAAGTTTTTAATTAATTTCACGTGTTAAAAACAGTAGTTATTTGCGACCTCCATAACCAGTTCCACTTGAGCTGATGGTGCTTTCGAAGAGCAAATATACAAAATACTAAAACAATTAAGTACCCTAATAGCGATAGGTGTGCTATTTGCGATTTTTAAAGAGTTCCTTCGATTTATCCAGGATTCCACCATCAAATCCTGACCTGATGAAACCGGGAAACTCTCAAACAAAAAAGAATTTTCCAAATCGGTCCAGCCGTCTTCGAGTAATCGGGGAACATAAATAAAAATATATTTCAACGAATTGAGAACCTGCTGCTTTATTAACCGACTTCAAAAAAATGAGGAGGTTCTCATTCTACTGCTGTGGTATAGAAAGGACCATGTAAGTAATTAAACACTGCATCCATCAAAATGTTAAATTTCTCTAAACTCACCCAAATTTTTTAAACTCGCACACGCTCGAAAAATATTCACATTCATATTTTTTTAATGATCTATCAGAGACGAGGCGCGCGCGTCGCCTGCGCAGGTGGAATGAGTCCTCACATGCTGGCACAGTTAGATGCAGCGTTATCTACAGCTGATAGTAAGTACATAAACATAACATAAGTAGGTATGTGACGTTGTGTTTGTTTAATAAGTTTTTCGTGTGACAGAAGTAGAATATTTCAAAAAGAAGGCAATATTTTGTAGACACTGCGGAACTTTCTTCATGGTGTAAGTTTGTGAAATATAGTTTACGACATTTCGATTTTTATTTACTTCACTTTGAACTTAACTATAAGCCATTATTAAAAGGATCGTCCATTGACTTAGTACCTATTAAGTAAGTACCTAATAACTAAGTAATAATAATAAAAAAAAGAAGAAAAACCCTAAAATAAACCAACGGTACCTATCTGTTTAAAAATTAGTAAATATTTTAAAGCCTTTTTCTAAATGGTTGTATAAGCATTTTAATTTTTTTATCCTTGTTTGAATTTTGATCACCGGCGGCATATATTCATAACTTTATTTACAAGGACGTGACCTTACAACTCTTACAAGTGATGGTAAACCATTGCTAACTCCCATTCTCGCATGGTTTATTGATATCTTGAACAAATTGCTGTTATTATAATTTCACAATCGGAGCCATAGTGTGATAATGAACTTAAATAGCGGAGTTAAGGTATGTGCATACTGACGGCACATGGACGGCACGGTTAAAGTTTTGCTATAAGTAACCTGAAACAAAAACGACAACTAAAAAAAAACAGTATCACGAAAACGGTTGGACTGACTTGAATGGAATTTAGCTATGAAGTATTTACTATTAAAATAGATGTCTGTTTACTATTAAAACAGATGTCTAAGATACCTATAAAACAGTACCGTGACTGGCTGACTGACAGACAACGCACCGCCTAAACCGCTGGATCTAGAGACTTGAAATTTTGCAAACATGTTCTTCGAGTGGATACTGCTATTGGTGCACTAAGAAGGAATTTTTCGAAATTCCTATGGGATAGGGAACTAGCCCATTTTGAAATATTTAGGGGGTTAATAGGTACATCGAATTCCATGTCGTAATGACTTTTCGTTACTGGTCATTTTCTACGGTTTCTGAACGCATTATAGAGGACTTATGATATGTGTGTAGATAAACAATAAATTATAACACCATTTAAATTCTGAAAACTCAACGGCCGCAAGTCGTGTAAAAAACTCCACAGCACCTATTGGTTCGGAGTTTATTAACCCCCGACGCCAAAAGAAGGGTGTTAGATTAGAAGTGTCTGTGTATGTCTGTGGCACCTTAGCCCTTAAACGGGTGAACCGATTAGATTTTTTTTGCTATCCAAAGCTGTTTAATCGATATGGTTTTTTATCTAAGTTTCATCAAAACCGGTTCAGCCATTTTTGAGACATTGAACTTGCAAAAGAAAATGTCGGGGGTTTTAACTTTTCTAGGGCCTTACGCCCTAGAAAAGTTAATAGTCATAATTATGAGGTTAGTCTTTTACTTACAAAATTGTTGTTTTGTTCAACTAAAGTCACTTTAAACTTTTAAACTGGCCAAAATTTTGCTGCTACAAAATACAAATATAATTCTTAAAATGAAACAGTTTTACCTTAAGTACTTTACCTTTATAAGTAAGTTAAACTTGAATGATCGCAAACATTTTTGTCGCGCACACAAACATACTCACAAACTAACCTTCAATTACAAGTTACAAAGTTATGTCCGCACGTACAGACGGACACATAAGCACTGCCTGCGCTGGCGCTTAGATCGGACGCAAAATAATTACATCAACGTGTGTCGGATTGAGGCAAAGCTGGGAGCTCACGGAAAATACTTTGCAGAAATATTTCGCCCGCTTTGCAACATTTTTATTTTTGTATAAACAAAATTAATAACGGTAAATGGCACCTTCAATCTTAATACGTAGCAGGGTGTCAATTATTGAAATTAACTTTACGATCATTGGAACGTTTGCCTCACCAAAGTCAAAATTGTCGCTATTTTTAAAACCCGACTAAAAAGTAGGAGTGTTATAAGTTTGACTTGTGTATCTGTCTGTGGCATCATAGCTTCCAAACGGATGGACCGATGTCGATGTCGTTTTTTTCAATCGAAAGCTAGTTTAATCGAGATGGTTCTTAGCTAAGTTTCATTAAAATCGGTTCAACCGTTTTAGAAATATTTAAATTTGAAATGACAATGTCGAGGGTTTTCTACTTTTCTAATTATACTAGTAGTTTTTACTGTGTGACTCGATCATAGTAAAATAAACGGATCACACACGTATGTAAGTCGAAGTTAGTCTGACACGTTTCGGACTATTTCGTACTAGAACTGTACTAAAACTGTATGCCAAGGCTCTGCTCGCACAGCGTAATAAATATTGGCCTTTGTACATTTGCTTTTGTTCTGTTATCTGTTATTATTTTTTTTATGTGCAATAAAGATATATACATACATACATACATACATACATACATTGGTGTTGACGTATGTTAATGAAATTTGATATATAGGTGTCTAGTAGAAGCCGCTACTTAGATCGGTAGTTAAATAATAAATATTTTTAGGGGGGCACTCCATACATGGAACAAAGCCTGTTTTTTTTAACAAATATCAAAGTGTGGCACATTATTTCGACGGCTCTTTTAAAAACACGTTTAAAGTTTCTAAGCAACTTTAACTTTAATTGCTCCGAAAGTAGCATAAATTGTGCCCCCCCCCCTGATCTTCCAAACCATAGGTCCAAATTATATTTAAAAAAAATCACTAAGGTAACGCTTAATAAATGCTTTCAACGAAAATTATTTCCAACATGTAATTTTAATGTTGAGTAAATAAATAAATGGAAATCTAATCTATCATGATCAGTATACCTCTTTTGAGTTATTGCCAAAAAACTGCGCTTCTCAACAAAACGACGTAACAAGTGACATGAAGATACGCCCTTTTCATCGGTGTATTTCTTTGTAGTAACGATTACGGAACCCGACATGCTCTTGCCCGGTTTTTGTATCTTAACTCTGGCTGGTTGTGAGTAGATTTTAAATTCGTATTGTGTGATGAGACGTTCTGACTAGGAGTTTTTTCGAGTTGTGGTTGAAAATAGATTTTATCTACACACATATCACAAGTCCTCTATAATGCGTTCAGTAACCGTAGAAAATGACCAGCGTTTCGACAACCAGTAAAACCCTCGTGGGATCTTATTATAAAACTCGACTTTGTCTCGTTTTATAAAACCACACTCGTGTTTTAACGACCCTCATTATGTAACAGTTGCATAAATTATCTATGTCCTTATTTTTTATACTGATAGGTAGGTACTAAAACTTTGATAACTTATGTTGCATATGTAGTGTTTTTTTTAAATCATCACCTTTTCTGTTTTTTGTTATGAGTTCAGGTATGTTCAGGTACATCGTTGCTGCTCTTTCACCTCTAAGCAAAGCGAAAGAGACGCACTGCTGTGGCATCGCTTAAGGAAGGTCAGCCTCTTAAAATACTATGATGCATACAAATTAAGTACCTATGACATTGGTCTAAGTCTAGTACAGTCAGCGTCAAAAGTCGCTCATCACTTTTGTACCTTGTCGCAATAACACACTTGTCAATCACGTATGACGCGCTGTATCTGGCCGTAGAGCGAAAAGGTACAAAAGTGATCAGCGACTTTTGACGCTGACCCTACATCATCATCACCAGCTATTTTTACGTCCCACTGCTGGGCACAGGCCTCCTCTCAGAGTGAGACGGCTTGTACATAGAGGATTCAGAAAAAAAATAACGACACAATTATTATAGCTTTGCACTGTCCTAATATTTTCTTGATCATTTTTTTTGTAAGGACACGAGCCATTATAAAAGATAAGGCGTGATCAAGAGATTGAAAGAGATGCAATACCCCGATTTCTGCGCGAGTGATAGATATGCTGTTATTAAGACGTGAACTATCAAGTGTCAATACTTAAAACAATGTAAATTTTACTCATAAATACAGCCATAACAATAATCGTTAACAATGTCACTAAGTAAAATCGTACAATGTAGAAAATATGACATTTACTAGGAGTACGTATTTACAAAAAAAAAAACCTGACAAGTGCGAGTCAGACTTGCGCACGAGGGTTCCGTACAAAGATTTTAATTAACGCTTTTCCCCGGTGTTTTAAGTTGTCCAGTGTTAGCAGAGCCCTGCTCCTAAGCAAAATGTACGCAGTGTGGGATCATCTTATATTGGTCTGTGAAATCTACAGACAGACACAAAAATTTAGATTTTGAGAATTTTCTGAGTGGTTTTGCTATAAGTGCTACCTTCATACCAAATTTCAAGTTTCTAGGACAACTGGAAGTACCCTTTAGGTTTTCAGGGTACGGCAATGTGTATGGTAACAACCTTTGTAATGACTGTATCTTTTGATCGCGTTGACTTAGAAGTTTGATTTTTTCACAGCTTCAAGGGACTGCAGGCTTGAACATTTGATATTAATTTCTAGCTTGCTACCTGCACGCGTTCCAGAGAAAAAGGGTCTTGACTTAACAGACATACAGACAGACAGACGGACAACAAAGTGATCCTATAAGGGTTCCGTTTTTTCCTTTTGAGGTGCGGAACCTAAAAAATAACAACATTGTTGTCACTCTGTCACTTTTCGGTGCAAAATGACAACCAAATTCATACTTCAAGTTAGAATAAGCACGAGTGATCTCCTTATTGGTCTACTCCAAGGCATTATTTACAAAATTTGTTACCGAACTTACACAAGTCACGAGTCGATTTTGTAAATAATAAATAAGTACGATAAAGATAAATAAACATTATTTAACAGAATCAGTTCACACTAATAACGTTCTCAATATCAACTTCCTGTGTTTATTTTGAGTTGAAACTTGAATTGGCGTTACCTCAGAACGAATAACAGATTCAAGTTGGAGGTCACATAGCGGTCGCAATATTCGCGGTTAAATAACTTTATTTTATATCGGAAGAATAATAAAATTATGCGGTAACTTTTTTGTAGCACTAAAAAAGATTGATGAACATTTAGTCGCTTTAAAAAAATGCTACTCCAGGCTTTGTATTATCATCATCATCATCATCATCATCATCATCATGATCATCATCACCAGCCTTTTTTTAGGTCCCACTGCTGGGCACAGGCCTCCTCTCAGAATGAGGGCTTGGGCTATAGTTCCCACGCGGGCCCGGTGCGGATTGGTAACTTCACATACATCATTGAATTGCTTCGCAGGAGTGTGCAGGTTTCCTCACCACGTTTCCTTCACCGAAAAGCTCATGGTAAATTACGAATGTAATTCGGCACATATTTTCAGAAAAACTCGGAGCTTTGAGCTGGGGTTTGAGCCCGCGACCCTCTGCTTGAGAGGCCGTAAGTCAAATCACTATAGCTTTGTATTTTCATCACGCAAAATATATGAGATTTTTACATTTTTGATCTGAGGTAATTATTCTCTACCGTGTGACTTAGGCCTAAAACATGAGGTCCTTGTGCTCATTTGATAAACTGCAGTATTTAAATTAAATGCTTAATTCAACTTTAATAAATAAATAAATAATAAATAAATATCATGGGACAATTGACACCAACTGACCTAGTCCCAAACTAGGCAAAGTCTGTACTATGGGTACTAGACAACGGATAGACATACTTGCATAGAGATAAAAATATATACTTAAATACATATTAAACATCCAAGACCCGAAAACAAACATTCGTATTCATCACACAAACATCTGCCCCGACCGGGGAACGAGCCCGGTACCTCAAGCTTCGTAGTCAGTTTCTCTAACCACTAGGCTATCCACTAGGTACACGTTATGCTATAAACGGAAATCTGAATATCTAAAACTAACTTAAAATTACAGATCTAAAAATAAACCACTTCCAGTGGGCAACGTATGAACGTACCCAAAATGCTGTCGGCATTGCCACGTTGAATGGCAATGCTAAGCCTTTGAGCCAAATACAGGCCAGCATTTTGGGTACGTGGTTAGGTTATTTAAATATCTTACTTATCCTATCTTAGTGGCGACTAAGTATCTTAAAAAGTCCATGTGGGTATCTTTAACGTTTCTAGGTACATGTAAGAGCTATATTGTAACTTGTTTTTAGAAAAATTTACTTCGTGCCAAGTTTTTTGCGGCGCATTCTTCTTGGCAATCATGGTCTTTCCGAAAGCGCTTGTAGACTCAGAAAAATGACGTGCAAAAGAGCATTCGACTGCCTGTTTTTGCTGAATAGAAATTAGAATTTTATATTTGTAACTGCCAAATGTAAACAGACATATTTTTAACCGTGACTGTAGTCTTGGTTAGTTATCAGCTTACATTATTATTATTATGATCGTAGAAAAAACAAAAACCGTCATACTATTTTAGGTATACATACATATTTTTTCTAATTCCAACTAGTTATAAATAATAATATTAGTTACAAAGATGGCCATTCCTATCGACCATAGACAATCTCTCTCAGCTTCATATTGATGTTGAATGGTCAGAATAATTACGTATTAATAAACAATTATTTTCATTAATTATAATTGATAAATTAATCATGCTTCTTCAGCCACATGTCAATGTCACCAAACTCTTGTTGAACTTGCTCGCAAATCTGACAGTCGAGGTCGCGAGCTTACCAATTTCACAAACGTTTAGTTCACAAAATGTAGCCATGGACGAATAAATCGCGAGGACCGCCAATGCCTTTACAAATTCGCGTACCTTTAAAACATGTGCACATCGGTGCCCAAGCTCTTGACAGTTGCTAACAGAATTGTGATGCGAGTAGTCTTTTCTAAGTAACTCTTTGATCTTTATGATAACATATTGCAGGTATAATACTTGCCAAAAATATTAACATATTCTTACAACAACATGGTCTTACTGTTTACAAAAGCAAACCACAATCTGTTCGATGCTACCTGAATGCTACGAGGTTACTGAGGCCCGAGTGCGAATATTCGAATCCAGAGGGTCGAGCACGACTTTACGAATGCTGCGTAACGTTAAGGTTATCTTACCGAGTTCGAGAAATTTTAGTTCCAAATACGCTCACGGGCGGGCGCTGTTCCAAACGACATGCAAACTCAACAACGTTTACTATTCGATTTTACGTGACGCAGGTTTCGAAAAGTCGTGCTCGACCTTCTGCGTAACGTAACGTTACGTATCGAAATCGAGAAACTTCATACTAAATTTTAGTTCCAAATATGCCCACGGGCGGGCGCTGTTCCAAACTGCATACAAATTTCTCGATAACGATACGACTCGATTAAGTTACGCAAGATTCAAATATTCGTGTTTGGGCCTCTGTTGTGTAGTACTAGGCCACCTGTATCTGTGCCCTAAGCACGACTTGTCGAATCCTGCGTTACGTTACGGTTATCGTATCGAGATCGAGAAATCTCGTACTAAATTTTAGTTCCAAATACGCTTACGTGCGGGCGCTGTTCCAAACGCCATACAAACTCGTTGTAGTTTACTATTCGATTTTACGTAACGCAGGATCCGACCAGTCGTGCTTAGGGCACTGCATGCAAAAGAGAGCCTTTGCATCGTGAAGTTTGGTGAAACTAGTTACCACAGGCTTATTTTATAGGAACGCGACCTTCTCTCGATAAACGGTCCTTGAATATTTATTCGTCTATGCTTTAGCTTATAAAATCTGCCATTTTGCAATGTGGTCTACTAGTCACGAATTATCAACTCTTTTCTGCAGCTGAATAACTATCCTTTTACATGTATCAACCATAAACCTATAGTCGTAAGGATCAGAAATGTTTTGTTTTGCACTATACAACTGCAGTGTTATCGTGGTAATAGTAGTTAAGCTTCTAATAAGCTTATATTGCAGGCTAATGTGGACAATATGATAATAGAGCTTAAGGTTTATTTTGTAATGACAGGATTGAGTAGCGGACACGAATCCGGTATTATGTATAAGGCGGGAAGGAAAAAGTTGTAGTAGCGTAGTGATGGGATAAAATTGCAATAAGTATCAATAAATTTGAGAATATCGATGTCGAAAAAGATGTATTTTTTTTATTAGACTCAATAACTTATGCAACACTACTGATACTAACACATTAACAGATTTTTTACCGAAATTCATTAGATTATTTAGTTTATTATTAAATTGCTATGTACATGTTTTAGCTATCTGAATTTCTTCTCCTTAGTATAAACTTTAATTGGGGTTTCGACTGATGTCAAAATTAAATAATTTTAGCCCCTTACCGCATAGAACGCCAAATATGGATGGAAATATTTATGATTTTTTTACTAGTTATTGAAGAGATTAATTGAGTAAAACTAAATTTAATAACAATAAGCAATCCCTTCGCAGAATGGAATGTTATTAGTTTGTCTGTTTTACTGCAAATTGTAAAATTACTTTGAGGGTAAGTGCAGCGCGCGGCGCCGGCCAGTCCGCGAGAAAAAACGTCATGCTTACAATTGAAAAATAAATACAATATGATCAGTACAAACCCTAAAAAAAAATAGGTTTACTAATGAAACCCTGTAGAACATGAAAATGATAAAGGATTTTCTGTATTTTATTATTATTGCGTATTTTTCACACTTATTTTTTAACGGCCAAATTTGGCTTGGTATGCAATCCACGCAAAAACAATACTGTCATATGTAGCTTCGTATGCATTTAAGGTTGCTTTCTGACGAAAAAAGAAAGGCAACTCGGAAACAATAAAATAAAAGAAGTCCCGAAAAACTCCAGCCAGATATCAAGATAATATGCCATTTGATTTTGTAGGTGTACGTTTTGAAAGGAACAGCCATTTTCCTATTTTGAAAAAAAAAAAATCCGGTGGCGATGCCTGTATTGCTCGAAATTCCGTTCTTTTACCAAATGTGAAAAATGTGATGATTTAAAATGAAATAATCGATTTATTAATTATTTTTGTTTTTCTTTTTTTACGTAATTGCAATTCGGACGATTTTTAATTTAAAAAACGAAAAAAAGAGGCTGATTTGTAACTATGACGTCATGTTTCAGGAATTCATACAAAATTGTATCTGATCCGATCGTTATAACCTTTAAAAAAAAATTACCTTTTGACTAAGCTGTCAAATACCCAAATTACCCAATTATTTATGTCAAATCTAACATTGAAAATAATCGATTTATTGATTATTTTTGTTTTTATTTTTATGAAACATTCATAGTATGAAATGCAACATACAATGACAATGCAATGAAAAATCCGTTAAGCAGCTGGACTTGAACCAGCAACCTCGGTAATCCGTACCACGCTCCACCAATTAAGCTATACTTAACGTTGGTGTACCTAACGAATTTTTCAATGCCTTGTGTCATATTTTTATTTGGAAGATCTCTCCTCAGCGCCATCTATGAGTAGCTTAATCAAGCGGCTCACCCACTACGGAACTTCTACAGTTACGCATTAGTGGGTAACATTCTAACAATCTAACATTCTTCCGTGCATGCAGTATTTTTTAATGCGTTCTGTTCTTATTCTAAGCCTAATCCGACAAGCCATGGAGTGCGCTCCCAAATGAAGGAACACGGATTAGTCTGAAACAAGTTGGTCTAAACTCGACTCATTGTGTGACCAGTTTATTTCACTATGATTACCAATCGCCAAAATCTCGATAAAGAAAAATAAAAACTATCGATGTCTAACTTAGCCACATCACTAGCGTTGCCCAACTACTGTCAAACCATCAATAGGGTTGCCCCACAAGCTAATCGGTTATCGATGTGACGAAAGCTTCCAAGGTCAATGTAAAGATTTGTGATTGTTAGCTTTTAGTATGTTTAATTGTTATTGTAGAGCAAATAGTTTCAGACATGATAAAATTACATAAAGCGGACACACTTTTAATTTTTAAGTGTTATAAGTTTGACCTGTGTATCTGTCTGTGGCATCATAGCTCCCAAACAGATGGACCGATTTCTATGCGGTTTTTTTAATCGAAAGCTGGTTTAATCGAGATGGTTCTTAGCTAAGTTTCATTAAAATCGGTTCACCCGTTTTTGAAATATTGAACTTTGAAATAAAAATATCGGGGGTTTTTCAACTTTTCTAAGTTGGTTTGGTTATTCTTCCACTTTTTGAGGGGGACAAGGAACACACACGTACAGCACACGTCTGCGCTCCTGTCAAAATTTGTTACCTTCCTACAAACTCGCACTAAAACAAAACTGTCACACATGCCAAAAACACTCACACAATCAACAGAGTCTGAAGGATCATTTTGGTCAGACTTTTAATGTTCGAGTTTTGGCAGAGGGGAAATCGCGCGTTAACATCTCCATTCCTTTCCTGCTCTAAGTAAAATTACAATGATTTTTAATGATTTCGATAACACAACTTAATTATTTTTGGGACTGTTTAAATCTTTAAGAGTAGAGAGTATTCAACTCATACAACTACAAGTGGAACAATCGTTATACATAAATACACCCAACACTGGTAGGGTTAGCGTCAAAGGTCACTCTTCACTTTAGTACCTTTTCGCTCTACGGCCTGATACAGCGCGTCATACGTGATTGACAAGTGTTTTTTTTTATACAACGAGGAAGGCAAGCGAGCAAGTGGGTCACCTGATGGTAAGTGATCACCACTGCCCATAGACACCCGCAACTCCGGAGGGTTTGCAGATGCGTTGCCAACCTAGAGGGCTAAGATGAAAGGCCTCTTGTGCCCGTAATTACTCCGGCTGTCTTACTCTCCACACCGGAACACAACAGTGCAAGCACTGCTGCTTAGCGGCAGGATTAACGAGTAAGATGGTGGTAGCGATCCGGACGGACCTCGCACAAGGTCCTACCACCCGCAAAGTGTGTTATTGGGACAAGGTACAAAAGTGATGAGCGACTTTTGACGCTGACTGTACCTATTAGATTTAGGTTTCCACAGGCGCGGATTCATTATATTTCGAGATCCGCTAGTCGGATTCGCGTTGTATCACACACACATGCGCAAATAGTCGCTTGCGCAGACGTTATGTAGTACGGAATGTTGGCCCAGGGACAAATCCATAAAATTATGGATAATCCATCTATGGATTAAACCATGTATTTTTATTACACAAATCTGTGTCGTTTTCCTCAGGCAGTCGTATTGCTATTAAGAAAACTGTAGGCACTACACCTACACTCACTCCTGCGAAGCAATTCAATGGTGTGTTTGAAGTTCCCAATCCGCACCTGGCCGGCGTGGGGACTATAGCCCAAGCCCTCTCATTCTGAGAGGAGGCCTGTTCACAGCAGTGGGAAGTAAAAAAGGCTGGTAATGATGAAGTCTACGCTGTGTCACGCTTATTCGACTTAAGATTAAAATCCGGCCAAGTGCAAGTCGGACTCGCGCACCGAGGGTTTTTACTTTGTGTTGCTAAATTTTGCTTCGTGCCAAATTGTATGCTTATGGTTGAGGATATACAGGATGCGTTTTAACGAACCATTAATAATTCAGCCAGGGGTTGAGTGAGTCTAAGTGAATTTGTTTGAAAAAAAAAATCTCCCATACATTAATTGTATCTGCTGGTTGAAAGTACATGTATGGGAGAATATATATTTATTTTTTTAAAAGACCTCATAAACACTCTACGCGGGCGGCAGGACCTTGTGCAAGGTCCGTCCTGATCGCTACCACCACCTTACTTGCTAATCCTGCCGCTAAGCAGCAGTGCTTGCACTGTGTTCCGGTGTGGAGAGTAAGACAGCTGGTGTAATTACGGGCACAAGAGGCATTTCATCTTAGCTCTCTAGGTTGGCAACCCATCTGCAAACCCTCCGGGGTTGCGGGTGTCTATGGGCAGTGGTGATCACTTACCACCAGGTGACCCACTTGCTCGTTTGCTTTCCTCGTCGTATAAAAATAAATCCAATTTCTGCATTCTTGACGGTTCATTAACCGCACCCTGTATATGTACATATATAACTACTTACCTTATAAATTTAGAGTTACTGTATGAAGTAGTGCAAGGGCTTAGTTTTTTTCTTTTTGTGGTACGGAACCCTAAAAGTCATTTATTCTGTCGTTTTGATAAATAGGTAAGTATACATGTGGCTCGTCTGATGGTAAGCAATTGCTTACAGTATCGCGTTGGAACCTTTTCATTATACCTTTTGAAGAGCTTCTGATCCCACCTTAGAGCAGGAAAGGAATGGGATGTTAACGCTCGATTTCCCCTCTGCCAAATCTCTAACATTAAGTCTGATCAAAATGATCAGGGTCTGTTGATTGTGTGCGTGTTTTTGGCTTTGTGTGATAGTTTTGTTTTAGTGTGCGTTTGTAGGAACGTTACAAATTTTGACAGGAGCGTAGACGTGTGTTGTACGTGTGTGTTCCTCGTTCCCCGCAAAAAGTGGCAGAGAAATGGTACTGCATAGATAAGCTAAAGGCGCCTCCCGTCTGTCTGCTTTATGGATCCTCTTGATGCTTTTGAAGATTAGGTTGTTATTCGCATTATTCGTCACTAACTCATAAACCCACAAAAGCAGGATACCCCATAAATGGACGGCGTTATGTCACACATGCTATCCTTATACATTTGTATGACATCATACCAACTTTCGCTTGGAGAGAGGAAGCTCTCATTCTGTGGAAGGATCTATCCATGGCAACATCTCTTGGGAGCTTTGAAGTTTTCTGTGGTAAGTTTTTTATTTAATTATTATTTATTATGTTGTGTATGTGTGTATGAAGCAACTCAATTATGTATGTGAAGTTAACAATCCGCACTGGTCCCGCGTCGGAACTATAGCCCAAGCCCTCTCATTCTGAGAGGAGGCCTATGCCCAGCAGTGGGACTTAAAGAAGGCTGGTGATGATGATGATGATGACATTTTAGTGTAGCGGGCGTAAATAGAACGCTGTGTTCTCACTTACAAGTAAGTGTCAGCTTCGTTAAACGAGCGATAATTGTGTTTTGGGCATTTCACTCCATTAAAGTACGGTTAGTGACAATAGTAGTTTATGCAACTGCTACATAATAAGTGATTTATTGAATCAGGCGTTACTTTGCACAGATATAACTATTTGTCATTATTGGTCGCGGGTGAGCAAAGTAATTGTTTTTTAGTTCATACATAATAAGTGTCTTAAGGTCTAATTATGTGGAGTTGCATACATTACTTTATCTACACACATATTATAAGTAATCGAGTTTGTAAACCAGTTTGGAACAGCGCCCGCCCGTGGGCATATTTGGAACTAAAATTTAGTATGAAGTTTCTCGATTTCGATACGTAACGTTACGTTATGCAGAGGGTCGAGCACGACTTTTCGAAACCTGCGTCACGTAAAATCGAATAGTAAACGTTATCGAGAAATTTGTATGACGTTGGGAACAGCGCCCGCCCGTGAGCGTATTTGGAACTAAAATTTAGTATGAGGCTTTTCGATTTCGATACGATAACATAACGTTACGCAGAATTCGAATATTCGTATTCGGGCTTCTGAGTCACAATTTGGGCACTTGCGACGCGTACGGCACAAGGCGACAAGATCGTGCTACTCTAGGTGGCAATAATAGCCCATATTTGGTATTTACTGGTATTTTCTGTAGTGGGAGAGCCATACTGTAGCTATTTGTTGTCCGGGGAAGTATCACCCTCTCGCAGAAAATCGGCGTGAAGCAACAGCACCCCTGCTGCGTTTCGTTTCCATTTCCTCTATCCCTGTTCGGAGCAAGCGGGGGCTTTAAGGAGTTAAAGGCCGGCAACGGACTAGTGACTCTCTTGCTGGTTCTCATGGGTGGCGGTAATCGCTTACCATCAGGGGACCCGCTTGCTCGTTTGCCTCCCTTTTTCAATCCTAATCCTCACTAATATCATAAATGTTAAAGTATCTCTGTCTCTCTGTCTGTCTGTTTGTTACCTCTTTACGGGAAAACCGCTTCACCAATCTAGATGAAATTTGGTAAGAAGATAGTTTGAATATTGAGGAATAACATAGGCTACTTTTTATTCGGATTTTTTTATAGTTCCCGCGGGATAGCGATAACCGAAATATACCGAAGTCGCGGGCAACAGCTAGTATTCTTGTTAAAATGAAGTGAAAATGAAATGAAGAAATCCTCTCCTTTGCCATTGTTCTGCGCACGCGCCTGTACCGTATCGTGAGAACTTGACAAATGTCCGAGTGCGTCAATTATCGTACGCACCCGACTCGAACGGACTAATTAACCTCCAATACTTCGATGGGTACGCGATACAACCATGTTACTGGCGTTAACACTGTTGAAATATTGTAATGTCGCTACATTTGGCTATAGCAAGCTGATTCACTTTGAAACTGATACAGAAAAAAGTTTTCTGTTATTTTTTTTAATTCGAGCTTTATTGCCTACAGTACATTTTGTTGACTGAACTGTATTGTCTGTCACCCAACTTACATGTCCATACCAAATTTCAAGTCTATGCCATTAACCGTTGAAGAGTTCCTTAATGCGGAGCCGATCCTGGCCAGACCACTTCACTGTCAAACTGTTGTATTGTCACCAGTCTTACATAGGCATATAAAATTTCATCTCAATCTGTTGAGGAAAACTGCTTTAAAATTCAGTTGCAAGATTTGACCCGAAGATACATACATACAAACATTGCATGATAAACAAAAGGTGATAAAAAAGCCACATTTTTAAATCATTTAATGTAAATGCCCCATTGCTGAACACTGAACTAATAGTTGGCACCTTCAACCTTATAATACCATAGCGAGGTGAGAGGTGACAGACGGGTGTCAACTATTGGCTTTTAGGGTGTACCTTTATTATTTGTTTCAAAATATTTGTGTCATTTCGGTTGCTTGGAAATCTACCCAAGGGAAAATAAAATAATTATTCTGTTACAGTTAAAAATGATTGGGGCTCAGTTAATATTACTTTTTACACTTACAAATGCAATCATCAGTGAAGAAGTCACTAACAGCGAAACACAAGCTGATTTACCAGAACCCAAAAGTGGGTTTAAATTTGAGGGTCAACCTAACTCACCTCAGTCTTATGGCCTCATAAGATTTGAAGATGACAACCAAAACAAATACTACAATTATGAAGACTACAATGAACATAGTGAACCTCAAAGCCTAGAAAACAAAGGGCAGAACATTAAATTTGAAGATGAGAACAGAATTGAAAATCAAAGACCAAATCAAATAAAGAAGAAGCGGCGACGCAGGAAACCGAAAAAGATAGGTTCAAATGTTGTACCTAATTATCAGAATGGTGTACCTGGTACCTTCGGAACACAAGGACCTGCTTATCCTGGGCCAGGGCCGATTTACTCTGGACAGAGGTATCAGCCATATCCGGGACCATTGTACAGTAAGTATAGTTGTTTTATTAACCCTGTTTAGAGCAAGGTTGTCATGTTTGTGAAAAGTTTCAGGCCTCCCATTTTTTTAGTAGCTCTGTATCACCGTTAGTTCACTTATTCCTGGTGAGGGACGGTACGATATATACAGCATCTTCATCAGCATAATATTCTTTATCTATTATCTTACCATGTTCGTTACTACTGAGTTTGTATCTTCCGAGAATACTCTTAAAAACAGCTGATTCTCTTAATACTGCAATTAAGACGATTTTTAACCCCCGACGAAAAAGAGGGGTGTTATAAGTTTGACATGTGTATCTGTGTGTCTGTGTATATGTGTATCTGTCTGTGGCATCATAGCTCCCAAACGGGTGGACCGATTTCGATGCGATTTTTTTTAATCGAGAGCTAGTTTAATCGAGATGGTCCTTAGCTAAGTTTCGTTAAAATCGGTTCACCCGTTTTTGAAATATTGAATTTTTAAATGACAATGTCGGAGGTTTTTCAACTTTTTAACAAAGCGCCTAGTGTAATCGACGACAGAAAAAAATCGTCTCGATTGCGTTAGCGTTAGAGTGTTAAATTCCGTATCAGTACGTGCCACTACAGGCGTTGCCGATTTGCCCATAGTCATTGAAACTTTAACGCGAACGCGATCGAGACGTTTTCTTGCGTCAAAAATTACAATACTTACTTAGAGACTCCGATCGTTTTAATATTTCAAAACAGTTGCTGACTTGACCAACAAAACTAGACATCGTCTTCATTTTGTGTAAAAAAAATACATCAACGCTTTGTACATTTTTTCATCCTCACCTCCAACGTTTCCAGAGCCTCGTCCCTCGCCGACATCCGCAGCCCTGTCGGCCGTCACCGAAGCCCTGACATCCGTAGCGCTCTACGACGACCGGCAGTGCGTGCCGCGCCTCCTCTGCGAGGCTGCTGGTGGAGCTGGAACCACTGGAAGTGGTACAGGAGGTGGTACTGCCTCAGGACTGCTGCAGTCCATCAGTGGGCTGCAGCCACTGCTAACGTAAGTTTCCAACAGAAAAATAATGAAACTAGAAAAGAAAATGATGGATAAGGTTGATGATAGCTCCTTTTACGATCTTCATAGAGTTTTATACTGTAGATAGCGTGAATTGAAACGTGTATTTCCTAGGTCTTTAACACTTCGATGATGATTGCTAGTTACAAGAAGTTGCTACGAATATTACAGGAAACTTTGCCTATCTGCCCCAAAACACTTTTATGGTTCAAATTGGTGCATTGCTTTAAATTGGTACATCAAAACGTTCATCCTAATTTAAACCAGACGGTCCTCTTTGGTCCTAAGTCTTACTACTCTTAAGGGTCAAATATCAAAATATTAATAATATCCCCATATCTTCCAGGTTACTCGCAGCCTACAACGGCATCAGCTCCTCTCCACTCTTCGTCTTCGGCCGGGCTGTCTTCCTAGGCATGACTTCCAAAGCCAACCCTGAAACCTGTCGCTACGCCTATCCTGACTGCCCCAATGACCCTGAACAACTCGTCCACTACCTTAACAACCATAATGGAGGATTCTTCCGGTTCTTTGCGGCCCCTGAGTTGAACCAACAGCAGGGTTTGGAGCAGTTCTACAATCAGCTGTCTGGACAGAATTATGGGTACTATCAACCGCAGCAGGGACAAGGTCAAGTTGCTTATGGTCAGTTGCAACAGAATTATCAACAGAATCCTGAGCCACAATTACAAGGTGTTTATCAGACCCAGAATCTTCAACAACAGAATCTTTATCAGAATCCGCAACAATTCGGCCATGGTCATAGTCCAGTTCAGCAAAACCTTTATCCAAATTTACCACAAGTTGGCTATGCCCAGAAACCGAATTTGCAGAATTATGGATATCAGAGAACTAATTTATACGGCAATAGTTATGGTTTTTATGGCAAAGGTTATCCTTATCAACAAAATGGTAATTTTAATAAATTTAAAAATAACGAAATACAAAAGCGTATACAGAATGCGCCGAGCGCCGGGTATGTTAATAACAATGGTGGTAATCCAAAATGGCTGTTTCCAGAATATAATTTGGCGAATGTAAAAGCAGTTAGTAATGTAAGACTTGGTAAAGCTCTTAAATTTCCTGGAGCTGGAAGCTATGTTAATTCTGTAAAAGCTGCTGAAGGTTTTATTTTTCCTGGAATTCAGAGCAATAGAGAATATTTATTTAGTAATATTGAAGCTGAAACTAATGATTTCAAACATGAGGCAAGTGGAGGAAACTATTATCAGAATGAAAATAGGTTCCATTATGGTCTGTATGGATATGGAAGTAATAATAATAATGATGGTGGTAGTAATAGTTATAATGATAATAATATAAGAACACTATACATTGTTAGAGGAAATGGTGATCCTAATCATCCTGAAATTGTGAATTTGGCACCCGGACAAACTTTGTAAATACTTACGTGAATTCAATAGAACACTTAAAAGATGTTTGATCTTAATAATGAAGGAAAAAATGTGTACGAGTGATTCAGTCAAATCGAACGGGAGTTGAAAGAAAAAAAAATTACTCTGTTAATTTTAGGTTCTTCTTTTCATGGTAATTTGGTAAAACTGTGTCCAGGTGTAAACTTAAGTATTAATCGTTCAGGCGATATCAAAATAGAACCAGACATACAAACGACTGGACTGGACATACACAAGAATACTTAGTAACTTCTTGGCGTTGATGTCAATTTCGTCATCACTAATGCATTTGATGCGTCACTCGATTCCAGCAACATTTAGTTCACTGTAATATTATTAGTTAACTAACACAGAATTCATAAGATGCTCTTGACCTGGATGCAATAAAAACTTTCCTCGTTTACTTAAAACTAAACGCAAGTTTGTTATTAAAACAAATGGACTAATTTATTGAGAACAGATTTTGTTTACTTTGTCACAAAACGTGACGAGGTATTCAGTGGTTATTTTCCTTTTGAGTAATCTTAGTTCTTAATAAATGTATTTCAGCTCATTACGTCATAGTGTATGAAAATAAAAATAGGTATTCTTGAACGAAATACTCCTTTTAAACCGACATCTGATTTCACAAAAGTAGTGTGGTATTGGAACATGTTAATTAGCCTGTAAACTCACAAAATTTACAAGTGGGCAATTTTTTGTAGGCAGTTAGAATTTACTGAAAAATACTCGTAAAAAAAAAATAACAGAATTTGACATTGCTTTTGGAATTATCTGGGTATTTATTAGTAACACTTGTAAATCCAAAGAATAAATATGCATGTGTTAATTTTCTCTACTAGACTATTGTATTTACCTATTAGAACAATACCTATCATTTTCTAACACTTTCATCAAGAGCTTACGACAGCATTATTAAAATCATGTAAAAAATATCTCTTAATAAAAATTACAAGCCAATGATGGCTGCTGAAATGTATTTAAACCTGTTAAAAGTAACCACAGTTTTAATTTCTAACATGTTTATCAATAGCGTGTTTTTTTATAAGCAGTGGAATTTTCAAAGCATTCTATTTTACACAAAAAAAATCTCATAATTCTCGAATCGGCTTATTAGATTCGGTTTTATTATAGTAATTTATAGACAAAAATTCTAATGAAATCTTGTCTTGTCTTGTTGAATTATTTTTTTTACAAGTAGTACTCAGTAAATTCTAACTGCCTACACAAAATTGCGCACTTGTAAGTTTTGTGAGTTGAATTCACTTCGGGTATCGTAAAGGAGGAGGTTCTCAATTCGTCGGAATGTTTTTCTTTTGTGTATATTCCCCGATTACATATAAAAACAGAGAAATAGGTACTTAGTTAGATATGCACAGAAAAGCGCAATTGTAGAATATTTGGCCTTAGTCGCTATAGCATAAGGTTCAAACCTGCGCGCAAATGTCAACATGTTCGGAACATGTTTTTCGATTGTTTTGTGAGCATATAACGTATCTTTACTTATTAATAACATTAGCTTATACCCGCGGCTTTGCACCCTTGAAATATTTCAATATGGGCTAGTTACCTATCCCGTGGGAATTTCGAAAAAACCCTTCTTAGTTCACCTCTAGGATACTCAATGTATATGTTTGCGAAATTTCAAGTCTCTAGATCCAGTGGTTTAAGCTGTGCGTTGTCTGTCAGTCAGTCAGTCAGTCACGGTACGGTTTTGTAGGTACAAATTGGTCCTAGGTAATTATTTTATTCGAGTAAAATAGTAATGTAACGTGTAAGTGTAACGTTGCGGGTGGTAGGACCTTGTGCGAGGTCCATCCGGATCGCTACCACCATCTTACTCGTTAATCCTGCCGCTAAGCAGCAGTGCTTTCACTGTTGTGTTCCGGTGTGGAGAGTAAGACAGCCGGTGTAATTACGGGCACAAGAGGCATTTCATCTTAGCCCTCTAGGTTGGCAACGCATCTGCAAACCCTCCGGAGTTGCGGGTGTCTATGGGCAGTGGTGATCACTTACTATCAGGTGACCCACTTGCTCGCTTGCCTTCCTCGTTGTATAAAAAAAAAAGTAATAAACAGCTATGTAGAATAAATCTTGCCGACGTCCATGACAATTGCGTCTACAGAATAATTAATCGCAATAAAAGCCAAATTGGCGAACAATTAACGGTAACCTTAACTTTATTTTTGTACTGTGCAGATCGTTCATCCTTCAGCGGGGGGAGGGGGAGGGGGGGGGGGGGGAGGTGTTGCGGGATACGACACGAATTCGACACGATCGCCACGATTCTTAGGGAGTACATACCGATATAATGGTTTATAACCGACTTCACAAAAAGCAGGAGGTTCTCAATGATGGTGGTATTCTTCAGAGGTGGACCCATAGAAATTAATGCCAAAATCGGCTTAGTACTTTTTTTTGAGTTGTCGCGATTTGAAAGTTTGGAACGATGTAGTTATGCATAAGTATAAATTTCGTGTACCATCTTTTTTTTAAGTGATAAAAAGGACAAGTTACATAAATATTTGTATATGTAACTCAGTGGTAACTTATAGTCTGTTAAGTGTTATAGTCTCTACATTTTGAGATTATAATCTTGTTTAAAAAAAAAAAAAAGACTAGGTCGCGCGGCGAATTAAGATCGCTTATGAAAAGTGGAAGGGGGATGCGCAGAAGTCAATCCTTAGGTCTATTTGGTTGCGCAGAGGGGTGAGGGGAGGGTGCGCGCTGGCGCCGACACGTTATTGGTAGATCAAGTCGTTCTTCCCCTCCCTCGCTTCGTTCACGCGTCACGTGTCTCTTGAGTACTGTGCCCTAAGCACGACTTGTCGAATCCTGCGTCACGTAAACTCGAATAGTAAACTATAACGAGTTTGTATGACGTTTGGAACAGCGCCCGCCCGTGAGCGTATTTGGAACTAAAATTTAGTATGGGATTTCTCGATCTCGATACGATAACCGTAACGTAACGTAGGATTCGACAAGTCGTGCTTAGGGCACTGTTGCGCACGGATTGTTTTACTGTATTAGTAGCAAGTACGTTATGATGTCGTAGTTAGTGATAAAAATGCCCAAATATAAAGTTTGAACATGGCAAGCCAGAAAAATGGTTTACGACGTGAATTGTTATGTTAATAAGGAAACTAATTAAATCATGGGTAATTAAAAGCACGTAAAAAATGCTACCAAGATTCTGAATAAACATACTAGCAAAATAAGTCACAAGCAAAAACGAGTGTTATATGTTAGGTGACTAAAGGTACAAAAAAATGCGAAATAAGAAAAATATATTTCAAAGAAATACACTCAGAACTTAACAATTTTGTGCGCAATTGTACAGATGCGCCAAATTGCCCCCACCAGTTTCGCCGAGCGATATTAATCCATCGCGCGGCCTATACGTACACTCTTCATTTAGTAGAGAGTGTCGGTCCATTGTCGCCACCGCAGTCGTCGACTAGTCGCACACTATAAACAGCTTTCACCCACACGGTCGTGACATTATCCGTTTTTGGGAAAAGCAACAATTTTCCTGCGCGAGCGCCTTGAACCTAAAACGGAGCTTTTGCAAACTTTCCTACTCGAAGTTCGTTCTTTACTTACACTAGATTGTTTTTTTTTTAACGTTGGCTATGTGAGTTGTAGTAGAATAGACTTCGCGGTCTCATGTAGGGAATGAATTAAAACGGATCACTCACGTATATAAGTAGATTTATTATTAACTCAGAATCAAAATGCTCTTTTGAAAGAGGTACAGTCAGTAGTCTATGTACATAACAATGGAAAGCAGCCAGTTTATGCTGCCATGGGTGAGTAGAATTTGCAGGTAGAACAGCATCTGTGTACGTAGGCTTACGCAGTAATGTACTAGTTTTCTATCTATAAAACAGTACTGTGATTGACTGACTGACAGACAACGCACAGCCTAAACCATTGGGCCTAGAGACTTGAAATTTGGCAAACATATACCTTGAGTATCCTAGAGGTGCACTAAGAAGGGATTTTTCGGAATTCCCACGGGACAGGGAGCTAGGCATCGTTTTGAAATATTTCACGGGGGCAAAGCCGCGGGGCATAAACCTAGTATTGTATAAAGTACTATCTGTTGCCCGCGACTTCGTCCGCGTAGATTTCGGTTATCGCTATCCCGCGGGAACTATATAATTTTCCCGAATAAAAAGTAGCCTATGTCATTTCTGAATATTCAAACTATCTTCTTACCAAATTTCATCTAGATTGGTGCAGCGGTTTTCCTGTGAAGAGGTAACAAACAGACAGACAGAGAGACAGAGTTACTTTCGCATTTATTAATATTAGTTAGGATTAGGATGTCTATATAATGCCCGCCCATACAGTCTGCCAGAAAACAAAGCAATCTACCGAAGTGCCAAGTCCACTTAAAATAAAAGATAACAAGCTCCCTGATAAGAAAGGTATGCCAAAGGCACTAGAGCAAGAAGGCTCCTATTACAACCGATTAGTTTATCATTTTCGGGACAGCATGCTTAGTCGGCTGAGTGGTTTACGATTTGTCATTATGTAAATACTTACACTGAGTGACTGATTGGTTTTGGATGTGTCAAAAGTTTGCGTTTACTTCTAAAAATATTCGAATCCTGCGTAATGTAACGTTATCGTATCGCCATCGTGAAACTTCACATTCAATTTAAATACCAAATGCGCTCACGGGCGGGCGCTGTTCCAAGCGTCATACAAATTTTCTCGATAACGTTACTACTCGTAACGTAACGTAATCGAGTAGTAACGTTATCGAGAAAGTATGACGTTTGGAACAGCGCCCGCCCGTGAGCGTATTTGGAACTAAAATTTAGTATGAGGTTTCTCGATTTGGTTACGATAACGTAACGTTACTCAGGAGTCGAAAACTCGTGCTCGGCCTACATTATTCGAATATACGTACTCGGGCCTCAGGGGAACTTATAACACCCCTTCTTTTTCGTCTGACGTTAAAAACCGACTCCTCACGCTTATTGTTGCAATTAAAAATATCCATTGGATGGGGAGGTCTGCCAACGAACGAAGACGAGGGCGAAAGCTAGTCCACAATGTAGGTAATGTCAGTAAAATGCGTTCCTTCGACTGATTATTCACGGGGTTATTGAACAGCTGATATAATAAACTGTTGTTGACGTGACGTGTTGACAGTTACACAGTAGGTTACTGCTAAAAGTTTTAAGGTTACTTAAAACTGAAAGTTAAACTACTTTAAATCAAAACAAATAAAAATAACAATAACGAATACATTATACAAGTACATTATAAAACTTAAAACTAAAATTTTAAATATCTAATACTAACTAAAACTAAACTGAAGGTAATCTTTGAATCTCATTCTAACTAATATTATAAATGCGAAACTAACTCTGTCTCTCTGTTTGTTACCTCTTCACAGATAAACCGCTGCACCAATGTAGATGAAATTTGGTAAGATGATAGTTTGAATATTGAGGAATGACATAGGCTACTTTTTATTCGGGAAAATTGTACAGTTCCCGCGGGATAGCGATAACCGAAATCTACGCGGACGAAGTCGCGGGCAACAGCTAGTAGTGAAATAAAACAGATCACTCACGTATATAAGTCAAGTTTAGTCCGACATGTTACGGACTAATTCGTAGTCCTTCCTCTGGGAGCACACGACCCAGTACCCCAGCGACGAGAGTTGTGTGCCGCTGTCAGCTGCGCCTAGTAGTCGCGAGAGCAGAGCCGCGGCGCGTAGTGTGCGTCTCGCTGCCGCTGGGTCGTGCGCTCCCAGAGGAAGGACTACGAATTAGTCCAAACATGTCGGGCTAAGCTCTACTTATACATCTTGAGTGATCCGTTTCATTTCACTATGATTATGTCTCACGGTAGTTTCATACTTTGAATCTCATGAAGTATTATCACTAGAACAAGATCCATACTAAACATACAATGACAATGCAAAGAAAAATTCGTTAAGCAGCTGGACTTGAACCAGCAACCTCGGTAATCCGTACCACGCTCCACCAATTAAGCTATACTTAACGTTGGTGTACCTAACGAATTTTTCAATGCCTTGTGTCATATTTTATTTGGAAGATCTCTCCTCAGCGCCATCTATGAGTAGAGATCTTCCAAATAAAATATGACACAAGGCATTGAAAAATTCGTTAGGTACACCAACGTTAAGTATAGCTTAATTGGTGGAGCGTGGTACGGATTACCGAGGTTGCTGGTTCAAGTCCAGCTGCTTAACGAATTTTTCTTTGCATTGTCATTGTATGTTGAATTTCATTCTATGAATGTTTCATAAAAATAAAAACAAAAATAATCAATAAATCGATTATTTTCATTAAGATCCATACTTCCAAACTAATATCACAAATGCAGAAATATTTCTCTCTCTCTGTTTAGTTAGTTACCTCTTCACGACAGAACGCTGATAAGGAAATTTGGCAAGGAGATAGTTCAACGTTGAGAAAAACTATAGGTTAATTTTTGATCAGGAAAATTAACAGCTTCCGCTGGACAGCGATACAGGAACTCTGCGCAGATGAAGTCACGGATAACAGCTAGTATTTTTGTAACTAGATTGGGGTAGTTTTTCTGTTTATTTTATGCGTAAAAACAAACTTCTCAGAGTTATTAAAACCCACTCTTGACCAATAAAAAATATGTTACGGCATGCGACACTGCTCAGTTTTAAAAAAACCTTATTAACATAACCTATAAATCCTGATTTTCGAACGCGGTAAAACTCGGAAATAAAACGCAAACTAAATGAAAAAAATCACACAATGGGATAAATATTAAAATGAATTATTTTTACTACCTGGTTAACAATAAAGCATTTTTTCTCAATTTTGATGACCTATTTTTAACAGACTTCAAAAAAGGAGCAGGTTCTCAATTCGTTGGAATACGTATTCTTTATTTCTCATTCTAAACAGGCATGTTTACTACACGGGTCCTTTATATCCTGACCGACTTCTATAAAAGCCATGGAAAAACACAAGCCGTTTAAGGACCTAGAAGGCAGCGACAGATGGTCAACGTGGCTTAGATTATTACCAAGATAATTAACCAAGAAAACAACACACGTCCACATTTAAATTTTCATTATGCAAAGGACTTGAATCCTGGCAGCTAGGAATGCGCGTTTAAAAGACTAGAAGCTGAAATGGAACGTACGTTTTAAAATAGGTTGTGTTACACGTATTATCACTCCAGTGAAAGTCGAAGGACGACTCGGCAGTGTGCAACGCGCGGCGAAACGGAACGCACGTCGCGAGTGACGGTTCGATTTTCAAACCGAACGCGGTAAACGAAACTGATTTAAGTATGTTTTTCTTTTTTTTTTTGAGTTCGATTTTTATTATGTGCCGGTGATGTGTATTTTTTAAGTCTTTTTTAAGTGCTGTGTTGGCTGGCCTGTGGCGGTTTTGTTTGGTATTTTAATAAATAAGCTACTTTGTTATCTTTTGATTATCGGTAATCGAAGCGATATACATAAATGATACAATTATGAGTAAGGTATTTAGACGATTGGCAAATTGATTTCATTGGATTCAATGTCAAATGTGTGGAGTTTTTGTTTTTATTGTCAGTTTAAAAACGTTAAAAATCAAAACTAAATTGTCTAAAAAAAAAACAAAATCAAAACATTTTTAAGTAGGAAGGTAGGTAAGCAGGTCCTATTAATTAATTAGGTAAAGAAGAATTTTGCGGTTCAAAATAGGTATGATTTTATGAATCACACGTTTGTGAAAAACAAACAAAAATTTATTTGACATTGTTTTTAAAGTTCGTTATAATGGGCTTGCCCATCCATGCTTACGTTTCGTAAAATATTAGAAATCGAAGGTCAAACACCTGATTTACCTGGTCGAGTGACCGCCGTGACCGGGTCAGCCCTACGAGTAGGGCTGTCACTTAAAAAAAATGAAAAATATGTTTAGCAGAACAACCTGTTTGGTTAGAGATTTACTTTAATAATAATGTGTAAATAAAAAAGGGGGAAGGCCTTTGCTCAGCAGTGGGACACTTTACTAGGCTGGGGAAAAAAAAGTAAAAAATGACAATAATTTTATCGTGTGCATGTTTTGATACTTTCAAAAGTTTTTTTTACACATGACTAATTAAAACAGAACACTCATATTCTCTCTTTAAGATTCTAAAAAGGTAATCCTTATCTTATCTCTGAGCCTAACCAAAAATACTGACCTAGTCTTGAAGAAATAAATTACAAACTTTTAAGCATAACATAGTGTCCAGAAATTCCCATAGCTTACAACTATGTAGTTACTATTCCTTAGTAACCCTATCCACTGTGACATCTCAAAACACGGTTAAGAAACAAGTTAAGACAACCCAGTCAAGTTCAAAAGCTGCTACTACAGGTGAAAATAGAAAACTTTAAGCGCTTTTCAATTCAGTCGTACTGCAGATGTCATCTGATCTCATTACAAGGGCCATTTAATGAATTATTCAATGTTTTAAACATATCGGACTTTGTTTTTGGGTTAGCAGAGCTTGGGTTTGCCATAAGTAGTATATAGAGACTTTATGGACGTCTGTGATGTTTAATGTGGCTTTAAAAAGAATTGGCGAAAAAGATATAATAGAAAATAAAAACAGCATTGACTTCAAGCCATCGACAAAATTATGCTTATGATAAAAGTTATACATTATTATGTTTAGCGTCTGAACGGGCCCTTCGATACTCCGTTTTTGTTGCCAATTTTATGGCACTAATCAGCCGGCTGGCTCACAACACCGTTCCTGTTTCGAAATGTTCCAAAGGGCATATATCCTGGACCCTATTTCACCAGCTTTACAAATGTCAGTTTTCAATGACAATTCGGTGTCAATTGCTGACTTGAAGAGCTTTTGTTTTAACGCGCTTCATATTGTCAAAGAAATGTAGTTCGAATTGTCACATAAAACTGACAATTGTCAAGTTGATGAAATAGGGGCTTGATGATTTTAACTAATGGTTATATCTCACTTTCTAATTAGAGATTAAACAATTACCTATTCGATTTTTCAATTATTTCGGTTCTCTAGCGAAACCAATGGGAGTTTATTGGGGCAAGTTACTATTCTGAAATGTAGAGTAGCATTAAACATAATGAAAACGGGATATTGATCGCGATTACCCTATAAATTTGATGAGCTTCCGATATTTCGATGCAGTTACATGCATCATGATCACGGGCAAACTGACGAAACGACCTATAAGGTAATCGCGGTCTATATCCCGTTTTCATTATGTCTAATGCAATTAACGCGAATCATTTAAAACTGTTAGAGTAGCATTACCGGCAAACTATACTGACTTTTTAGATTTAGATAAACGATAGTAGACGAGTTACCTCCAACAATGATTTGACTATCAATTCTCACAGAAACCACTTGTTATGATTTTGAGATAATTATTAATAGTAGTAATTACGATTTTAATTTCAATAACGAGTTATAAGCTATTAAATTTTAACTGCTTAATCTAAAGAACTCGTTATTGCAAATACATGTGAAAGATGATTTCTAATTGCGCTTTGAAATATCATCACGTTGCAATTAATTCGTTATTTATGTGCGGAATTAAAAAATATATACATTTGATTAGACAGGAGCAATGGTAATAAGTTGGGTTACTTAGAAAGTTGCACAGGATAGGGTCCAACGCGGTTTTAACCCCTTACACAAAAAGAGGGGAGTTATAAGTTTGGCGTGTATCTGTGTGTCTGTGGTACGGTATCTCTTAAATGCATGAACCGGCTTTGACGCAGTTGTTTTAAATCGAAAGTACGGACGTTTTTGATATAATATAGACAATATCGACGTTTTAAAAAATGAGTTGCAGGGTGGTTGTAGGTATTACTCCTCACCAGTGTAGATAAATAGATAGATTCATTTATTTCAATTAGAAAATTACACATATAATAATGTCAAAATAACACATTCACCAAAAGATCGTCATCAATTAAATAATATAATATATAAAACAATTGAATTCAAAGTGGGACAATGTCCCCGTAATAAGTATTTCAAATGTCAAAAATAAAGAATAAAAAAATACAAAATAATATCAATAATGGAACAAGAAATAAGTTGTAATCCTGTCGAGGTTGCACTATGCTGTCTTTTTCTTATGTGTTTTGTTTATTTTGTATATGTACATGTAAATTTCCTTGGATACACCGTAAAGGTGTTACTGTATTTTTGGGCACTTGGCCTTAAGTTCACTTCCTCTCATTTTCATTCGTTCGTGACTAATTTTCGACACTATTTAAGGACAACCGATAACAGTCGGATGAGTCAGTGAGGTCGATTCCTTTTGAAAACACAATACACTCTATAATTAAGATGGGTGTTTGAAGTAGTGAAATGAGCCAATATTATAAGTAATTTATTTTATGAAATAATTGTGTTTGAAAACAAATAATTCTTAAATTTATGGAGTTGACGTAGATACTTAAAGGTACAAAACAAGATTACGAAATTATTAGGACAGCAATAATTTCAAACCCTTGGATTCGCAAATTTGAAAATATCCTACAGAAAATCCTCGTTTCTTTATGCAGAAAAATCGTGTCAGCAGATTACCTTTTGGGCTTTGTCAAAATAGTAGATTGTGTATTAAGGGCAGAAGGTAATTAATTACGACACTTGGGCGTTATGAAACGTAACGCGAAGTACTGATGGAGTCGCCCGTGTGTTCTATTACAGCTCTTGGGCGTTATGAAAACAAAAAAGGCCCGACGGTTTTATTTAGGGTACTTATAATAGCTAACTTAGCTTGTATGATATGACCCTTTGTTGCGTGACGTGCAAGTGTGATAATAAAATTGAAAAGACAATAACAATAATATCCAATCCAATCCAATGCATATTTTGTGAGTACGTTTGACGAATATGTCGCGTCTGATTAGCATGGTTGCGCGAAAACAACAGACGGTGTGGGTGAAAAGCTTATTTGGGCTTTACAGTTCTGTTTTATTATTTCGTAGATGTAACAGTAATTCACAGGTCACTGGCTTCGCACTGATAACATCAGGTTGTAAACTGTGAAGTTATAAACTTAAGTTCAATGCTTCTTGGCAGTCATAATAACAGTCACGGTTTAATATTAGTTCACTCGTTAGGTTTATGTTAAAAGCACTATAGGACAAGCTCAAAAAACGACAGTTAAAACTGATGGTTTATTTTGTATTTTGATGAACTAAACACAATTAGTTTACTCAGTCTACTGAGACAGCTGCTATGCGACAAATGAATGTTTTAATGTAATTTAATAAATTTACACCACTGCCACATGAATCAACACATATCACATAGACCCAACTATCGCCACCGGCACTGACTCGTGACTGTTTCGAATTCTCTACTAAACCATTCTCAAAGCACCACAACAGTCGTTCAACGTGTCGCCAGTTATTGTACAGATTCTGTTGAGTATTAGTTAATCGTTTTTGGTTTATAAATATGGACTTCCGCACAGTAACGACTGATTCAGTCAATTACGTTTTTTTTTGTTAAAAAGTGAAGGTAGCTTCTTAATTTCCTTTTGCTCATAAAACTGCACAAAGTCATAAAGGCGGACAAGTCGGAAAAAAACTTTTCGTCTCTATAATTTTTTTCATTTTATTTTCCCCACCAATCAAGTTGCTAGTTAAAATTCCGTTGAGAAATAGAATCCTCAAACGCCGGAAGCCGAACTTTCAACGGAAGGAGTCCGAACGTTTCGCGACCAAATTTAAAAATAAACTGGTCACACTACAGACACCAACTTTGTTTTGCCGCTGACGAACTTGAATAAAAGCTTGGGTACTGGTATTATTGATAAAAATAATAGGAATGTAAATAAAATACGATTTAATAGGTAAAAAAACATTACAGTGAGCAATACGATAAATTTATAGCTGGGAAAAAAAAGAGTAGAAATAAAATGAGGGCGCCACTTTCTTCGTTATCTGTCACAATTTTGACGTAAATTGCTAAAATATGGCAACAAATTTGTATGAGAAATTTTAGTTCCTCTTTTCTCGGTCTTCCACTCTTTTTGCCAGGCTATATGCTACTACTATAGCCGTACTCACGGTAAATTCAAATTAGCCATAAAGAAAATATTAACATAGCGAAATTATTGTTTGTTTTGAGAATGTCCTTACACTTTTTACATCAATCAAATAGTCTGAGAAGGAAGAAAGTTAAGGCTATAATGTTACTCAACCAATAAAAAAGCTTTTCAACCTGGCACTCAGACCACAAAGCAGTTCCACAGCCGCAAAAAGAAATTTGGCGACGGGGAGAGCTTCCTCGTCGGGAAATAGATCAAACGTGGCAAAGATTAATTTTCACCATAATTATACTTAATAACTCTACGTTATTTACGTTAAGGTTTCATAACATTTTGGCGCCACGGTTGTTGCAGTGTATGGAGCGTTTGAAGTTTAAATTATTTTTCTGTTATTTCTGTACGGTGCTGTTTATTTTGGGAGCCCTTAATAGGTTTAATTACTCGGCAAGTTATGCTTATGTTTCTAGTGATTACGTGTACACATGTTTTTAATAATAAACAAAAATCTTTCAGTTTGTAGGTACCTACCTATATTTTTTGTGCTTTCTTTGCCTCAGAAAATATTAGGGTCGCGTTTAGTAAGTAATTAGTCCAACCGTTGTGCTACCTATCTTAAAATAAGTACTTACTTAATGAATAAAATAATTTTCTTAGTTTTAGAAGTTACCACACTTTTCCCAAGCAAACATTGTCAAAACGATTCAAAATTCAAACATTCAAAGAATGCATCGCATTCGAATTCTCAAAAGTAGCTTCACCCAATTTCGCGGCAATTCTATTTTCAAATTCTGGAGCTGTCACACGTTTCCTGATCCAATATGGACGGCTCAAACACTTGAGAACGACTTAATTCTAAACTCAACTCTGCCTCAATTATAATAAGTATTAATATCCTTTAGTATAAAAATGATACTGGTATTAAAATTTCCAGTGCGTTTTTTGCGTTTAATATAATGCACTCTTAGTCGTATTCTCAAGACCTTAGAAGTTAAATTCTAATGATTATTGTTTTAGTAACTGTAAACTTTTATGGTAAGCCAACGGATGCGTTCGTAGTATTATGGCGCGTGATGTGTATATAGATTTTTTTAAAAGTGTGATTGACGCTTTATAGCGCTACTGTGCCAGCATTATGTCACTGGAAAATGATTTACTTAACCATTTTGATTAAGTGTTTTCAATCGACTTTTTGATTTTATTCTTACAAGCTTTTATTTCATTTCACTTGTTAGGTTGTTTATTTTTACCCACTTCGTATCGTCGGTTTGTCTTGAATTTTTTTATGTGTATGTACCTAGATCTTGTGACAATAATGCACTCAATAATCAAAAAATAAAATGTTGGGTTGGAGTTATAATTTGAACTAGGAAAAACATCGCGTGTGAAAGTAAGAGATTGTTTTAATTTAATCTAACAAAGAGAGATACTATTCTAAAGATAATATCAGTAGGAAGCCACTTCAGTTGAAGATGATCAAAACTCGAGTGGCTATATCGTTTTGACGGTATAATAACAGCGTTTAATATAAACATGATAGTAGCCGTCGCATACGAGTCGTATAATCATAAGTGCGTAATAGTAGAGTTTGCAATTGGCTTTAAATTATTGAAATACAAACCTACCTGCTTTTCGTCGGACAAAGTTTTATCAACACGATTCGGAACTAAAACACACACACGCACAACGAATTTGATTATCAGTGTGTGTGTGTGTATGTTTGCATTTTGGCAACACTAACATAGACTAGCAAAGTAAGAGTACAGTTTAAAAAAATGAAAACTCCAAATGCCAGAGGTATTACGAATATACAAATTAGTAATCGAGTAGTATTTAACGTTATCGAGAAATTTGTATGACGTTTGGAACAGCTGCCGCGGCCGAATTTGAAACTAAAAATGTAGTATTGAAGTTTCCTGATTTCGATACTATAACGTTACGTTACGCAGGATTCTAATGTTCGTACTCGGGCCTCCTACAACATAATAATATGGCCATATGTTTAACGTTTAGATGCACTAGCATAAGAATAAATAATAACATAGTAGAACGAAATCTCTTTTGACCGAGTCCAAAACGCCGCCATTTATATACCTACGTCCCCCTTCACGTCGTTTCACCCCTCTGTCGTCCAGGCGTGTTGCTAGGGTTGCTTGCTGTTAAATATTAGGTACTTACGTCTAAAGATAATATCACTAAGATATAAGTTTTACTTTGCTTTGAAATCATTATTTTATTCCAGTTTTACAAAATATGAGATTTATAAATCATTACGTACCTACATACAATACAATACAAATATTCTTTATTGAAAACCACAAAATAGTACAAAGAGACACATACATACATAACATACATACATAATTATAGACACTCCTAAATAAGAAGTTATTATGAGTGCCACATCAAATGAAGCCATTTAAGGTGATTTAAGTAAGTATTACTTACCTACAAATATAAAATAAAATACATACAGGCTCATGTAAAACTATTACAACCAAATTATAAACAACCAAACGCGCGTGCGGCGACGCCGGCCGTGACAGCCTGACTGAGTAGTCTGTTTAACAAATACTCTGATATCGTGACCTTGAGCCCGTCCGGAGCGGGAGTTTCCGTTCTACTATGTTATTATTTATTCTTATGGCACTAGTCTACCAGAGGGTCGAGCACGACTTTTCGAATCCTGCGTAACGTTAGGCTTATCGTATCGAGATCGAGAAACCTCATACTAAATTTTAGTTCCAAATACGCTCACGAGCGGGCGCTTTTCCAAACGTCATACAAACCCGATAACGATTTTATGTGACGTAGGTTTCGAATATTCGTACTCGGGCCTCAGTAAATCGTATAGTATCTTAAGGTTGTATAAGTACTATGTTTAAATGTACCAGTATCGTATAAGGCGCCTGGCATTGAGCCGTGAGTAATGCAGCGACCTCACAGGTGTTACGCTACTTATAAACAGCATGTACCTAAATCTTAGGTCGTATAGCAGCGAAGCGTAGGTTGCGCCAAAATAGTGGTTATGTAACTTTTTTTTTTAAAAGTCAAATGTCAAGATCTGGTAATGAAAGTCAAAACAGTTCTAAGACGAATTCTATGAATGAAACATTTATGTCTATTGAGTCAAGTCAGTCAATTGTAATTAGTCCATTGAATAACCAAAATGTATTAAGTCCGTCAAATAACCAAAATGTATTCATAAACCATATAAAACTACATAATTAATATTAGGTTTTTCTTAACTTATGTGCGAAATTACATTTGTAATTTGTCATGTGCTCTTCGGTGAAGGAAAACATGTGAGGAAACCTGCACACACCTGCGAAGCAATTCAATGGTGTGTGTGAAGTTCCCGATCCGCACTGGGCCCGCGTGGAAACTATAGCCCAAGCCCTCTCATTCTGAGAGGAGGCATGTGCCCAGCAGTGGGACGTCAATAGGCTGATGATGATGATGATGATTAATATTAGGTACAATGTCAAGTAACAATGTTATGTAACTTAAGTAGTGATTTATTTTTATTGTTCTTTACTCGACTGCCGAAGGAGGGTTAAGTTTTTCAGTATGTATGTATGTATGTATGTTTAATTCTTTGGCACACTCCACAGCCTAAATATAAGGTGTCATTAGATTCGTCTCAGTTGTGGGAGTGACATAGGGTATGTTGTTTCGCGGAATTGCAGTGGGGTTTGAAAATTAGATAAAATCAATTTTTTTAAATAGTTTGACAGTACCAGACAAAGGGAAATGTACCACAAAACCAGCTAATATTGATTTTTTTGTGTGTTAAAAAGAAGCGGTTCTTTAAGTCTGTTTAAATGTATAACAATATAATCAAATCTTGTGACGACTAATGACATTTAACGTTGTCAGCGGCACAAACGATCCCAGTTTAATAAGTAAGTTCCATAGAAATTCAACAATATGGCTGCAGCTCATAAATAGATTGCGGGTGGTAGGACCTTTGTACGAGGTCTGTCCGGATCGCTATTACCATCATCATCATTATGTCAGCCGAAAGACGTCCACTGCTGAACATAGGCCTCCATTCTGACCGGTCTTGTGCTTTCCGCATCCACCGCGGTCCCGCGATCTTTACTAGGTCGTCGCTCCATCTTGTTGGAGTCCTACCCACAGCTCGTCTCCCGGTCCGTGGACGCCATTCGAGAACCTTCTGACTCCATCGGCCATCAGTTCTGCGAGCTATGGGCCCCGCCCACTGCCGCTTAAGTGTCGCAATTCTTCGCAGTTTCTTTAGTTTCTTACTCAGAGCAATTTCAAACGCTGTGGCGCTTACGCCATGCGTTTTGAGCGCATTTTGACTAGCCCTCTATCCACTGACACACGCGTTACTGGATAGCGTCGTCCTGCTTGAGTCAATAAACTCCGCCCCCTAAAGTATCGCCTTCATCATCATCATCATCATCATGTCAGCCGATTGACGTCCACTGCTGGACATATGCCTCCCCCGCGGCTCTCCACTCTGACCGGTCTTGTGCTTTCCGCATCCACCGCGGTCCCGCCATCTTTACTAGGTCGTCGCTCCATCTTGTTGGAGGCCTACCGACAGCTCGTGCTACTACCATCTTACTTGATAATCCTGCCGCTAAGCACCAGTGCTTGTACTGTTGTGTTCCTGTGTGGAGAGTAAGACAGCCGTGGAAATAACTGGCACAAGAGGCATTTCATCTTAGTCCTCTAGGTAGGCAACGCATCTGCAAACCCTCTGGAGTCACGGATATATGGGCAGTGGTGATCACTTACCATCAGGTGACCCACTTGCTCGTTTGCCTTCCTCATCGTATAAAAAAGGTATGTAAATGGTCAGACTTTACAACCCTGTAACCATACCTAAAGCCTGATGTACAAAGGGGTTTTTAGGGTTCCGTACCTCAAATGGAAAAAACGGAACCCTTATAGAATCACTTTGTTGTCCGTCTGTCTGTCAAGACCCTTTTTCTCTGGAACGCGTCGCATGCTGAAATTAATACCAAATACTAGCCGTGAAAAATTCAACCTTCTAAGTCCATGCAATCAAAAGATACAGTCATTAAAAAATCAATTTCCATACAAATTGCCGAATTCCAAAAACCTAAAGGGTACTTCCAGCAGTCCTAGAAACTTGAAATTTGGTATGAAGGTAGCTCTTATAGCACAACCACTCCAAAAGGTCTCAAAATCTTAAATTATTATGCCTGTCTGTAGATTTCACCGACCAATATAAGTTGACCCCACACTGCGTACATTTTGCTTAGGAGCAGGGCTCTGCTAACACTGGACTTTTTAAAACACCGGGGAAAAGCGTTAAAATCTTTCTACGGAACCCTCGTGCGCGAGTCCGACCCGCACTTGGCCGGTTTTTGTATCGTTATCGCTTATTTGCTAAAGCCGTAGCGACACGCAACTTCACTGTAACATTGCCACTGCTAGAAAGGCTGCTATTACCACTAATTATTTTACTATTTACTATATATATAGCTCGACACCCACTGACTGACTCACTCACTCACTGACATGCTGTTTTGAAGAACCCACAAGGGTTGGGGTGGAACTGTATACATTATCGTATCCAAAATGCCACTCCGACCCCAGGAAAAATACGAAATCGACCTGAACGTGGAAAGTAACCTGACACATGGGGTAGCTCTCTGTAACGACTTGACCTACCGAGTTTGCCCGAAACCAAAGTGGCTCAGAACAGCCAGCCAATGGGTGAGCCGGTCAAAGTTTTTTCAAAATGGCGAAAACAAGATGGCCGCCATACAAAATTGAAACGCGATTATCTCGCAAACCAGTCGAGATTGATGACAGGTGCTCGACCAAATGTCATTCAGGGTGGGAGGGGTAATCTATCGGGATATTTTTTTTTCCAAGATGGCGGATTCAAAATGGCGGCCATTTTCTTTTTTGCTCTGATTCGATTGAAATTTTGCATCCAGGGCTCTTGAGGGCCACTGAATCAAACGCCGTAATTGGTTTTTCGATTTTGCGATTTTCCAAGATGGCCGCCATACGATGGAAAATCTGGCTCACTGACATGCTGTTTTGAAGAACCCATGAAGGGTGGGGTACAACTCTCTACAACATCGCATCAGAAATGCCGCCTCGACCACTAAAAAAGTATGAAATTGACCTGAATGTGGAAATTGACCTGACACATGGGTAGTTCTCCGCGACGACTTGACCTACCGAGTTTGCCCGGAACTAAAGTCGCTCAGAACAGCCAGCCAATGGGTAAGCCGGTCAAAGTTTTTCAAAATGGCGAAAACAAGATGGCCGCCATACAAAATTAAAAAGCGATTATCTCGCAAACCAGTCGAGATGGATGAAAGGTGCTCGAACTAATGTTGTTCAAAATAGGAAGGGTAATCTAATGAAGCAATTTTTTTTTCCAAGATGGCGGATTCAAAATGGCGGCGAAATTTTTTCTTGTTTGATTCGATTGAAATTTGGCAATCAGGGCTCTTGAAGGCCACAGTATTCAACGCCATAATTAATTTTTCGATTTTTCAATTTTCCAAGATGGCCGCCTAACAATGTTATGTCTGACTCACTGACTTACTGTTGTTTTGTAGCAGCCTTTAGAGGTTGGGTTCGACTCTATACACCATCACATCAGAAATGCCGCCACAACCAACAAAAAAATACATAATCGACCTGAACTTGGAAACTGACCCGACACATGAGGTAGCTCTCTGTAACGAGTTGACCTACCGAGTTTGCCCGGAACTAAAGTCGCTCAGAACAGCCAACCAATGGGTGAGCCGGTCAAAGTTTTTTCAAAATGGCGAAAACAAGATGGCCGCCATACAAAATTGATTGTTGGTTAGTTTGGTAGTTTGATAAGTTGATAGTTGGTTAGTTTGATAGTTTGATAGTTTGATACTTGGTTAGTTGTTTAGTTTGGTAGTTTGATAGTTGGTTATTTGGTTAGTTTGGTAGTTTGATAGTTTGTTAGTTGGTTAGTTTGTTAGTTGGTTGGTTGATTGGTTGGTTGGTTAGTTGGTTAGTTTATTGGTTGGTTGGTTGGTTCGTTGGTTGGTTGGTTAGTTGGTTGGTTGGTTGGTTGGTTGGTTAGTTGGTTGGTTGGTTGGTTGGTTGGTTGAATGGTTGGTTGGTTGGTTGGTTTGTTGGTTGGTTGGTTGGTTGATTTGTTGGTTGGTTAGTTGGTTAGTTTGGTAGTTTGATAGTTGGTTAGTTGGTTAGTTTGGTAGTTTGATAGTTTGATACTTGGTTAGTTTGTTAGTAGGTTGGTTGATTGGTTTGGTGGTTAGTTAGTTGGTTGGTTGATTGGTTGGTTGGTTGGTTGGTTAGTTGATTAGTTTGTTGGTTGGTTGGTTGGTTGGTTGGTTAGTTGGTCGGATGGTTAGTTGGTTTGTTGGTTGGTTAGTTGGTTGGTTGGTTGGTTGATTGGTTGGTTAGTTATTTGGTTAGTTGGTTTGTTGGTTGGTTGGTTGGTTAGTTGGTTAGTTTGTTAGTTTGTTAGTTTGTTGGTTGGTTAGTTGGTTAGTTTGTTAGTTGGTTGGTTGGTTGGTTGGTTATTTGGTTAGTTTGTTAGTTGTTTAGTTTGTTGGTTGGTTGGTTGGTTGGTTGGTTGGTTGGTTGGTTGGTTGGTTGGTTGATTGGTTGGTTGGTTATTTGGTTAGTTGGTTTGTTGGTTGGTTGGTTAGTTGGTTAGTTTGGTAGTTTGATAGTTTGATAGTTGGTTAGTTTGATAGTTTGATACTTGGTTAGTTGGTTAGTTTGGTAGTTTGATAGTTTGATACTTGGTTAGTTTGGTAGTTTGATAGTTTGATACTTGGTTAGTTGGTTAGTTTGGTAAATTGATAGTTTGATACTTGGTTAGTTTGGTAGTTTGATAGTTTGATACTTGGTTAGTTTGATAGTTTGATAGTTTGATACTTGGTTAATTGGTTAGTTTGGTAGTTTGATAGTTTGATAGTTGGTTAGTTTGATAGTTTGATACTTGGTTAGTTGGTTAGTTTGGTAGTTTGATAGTTGGTTAGTTGGTTAGTTTGGTAGTTTGATAGTTTGATACTTGGTTAGTTGATTGGTTAGTTGGTAGGTAAGTTGGTTAGTTTGTTGGTTGGTTGGTTGGTTGGTTGGTTGGTTAGTTGGTTTGTTGGTTGGTTAGTTGGTTGGTTGGTTGGTTGATTAGTTGGTTAGTTATTTGGTTAGTTGGTTTGTTGGTTGGTTGGTTGGTTGGTTGGTTAGTTCGTTAGTTTGTTAGTTTGTTGGTTGGTTAGTTGGTTAGTTTAAAAGTTGGTTAGTTTTGTAGTTTGATAGTTTGATAGTTGGTTAGTTGGTTAGTTTGGTAGTTTGATAGTTTGATACTTGGTTAGTTGGTTAGTTTGGTAGTTTGATAGTTTGATAGTTGGTTAGTTCCATAGTTTAATACTTGGTTAGTTGGTTAGTTTGGTAGTTGGTTAGTTCGTTAGTTTGGTAGTTTGATAGTTTGATACTTGGTTAGTTGGTTAGATTGGTAGTTTGATACTTGGTTAGTTGGTTAGTTTGGTAGTTTGATAGTTTGATACTTGGTTAGTTTGGTAGTTTGATACTTGGTTGGTTGGTTAGTTGGTTAGTTGGTTAGTTTGTTGGTTGGTTGGTTGGTTGGTTGGTTGGTTGGTTGGTTGGTTGGTTGGTTGGTTGGTTGATTGGTTGGTTGGTTTGTTGATTGGTTGGTTGGTTAGTTGGTTAGTTTGTTAGTTGGTTGGTTGATTGGTTAGTTGGTTAGTTTGTTGGTTGGTTAGTTGGTTGGTTGGTTGGTTGGTTGGTTGATTGGTTGGTTGGTTAGTTGGTTTGTTGGTTGGTTGGTTGGTTAGTTGGTTAGTTGGTTAGTTGGTTAGTTTGTTAGTTTGTTGGTTAGTTAGTTGGTTAGTTTGATAGTTTGTTAGTTTGGTAGTTTGATAGTTTGATAGTTGGTTAGTTGGTTAGTTTGGTAGTTTGATAGTTTGATACTTGGTTAGTTGGTTAGTTTGGTAGTTTGATAGTTGGTTAGTTGGTTAGTTTGGTAGTTTGATACTTGGTTAGTTGGTTAGTTTGGTAGTTTGATACTTGGTTAGTTGGTTAGTTTGGCAGTTTGATAGTTGGTAAGTTGGTTATTTTGGTAGTTTGATAGTGGGTTAGTTGGTTAGTTTTGTAGTTTGATAGTTTGATACTTGGTTAGTTGGTTAGTTTGGTAGTTTGATAGTTGGTTAGTTGGTTATTTTGGTAGTTTGATAGTTGGTTAGTTGGTTAGTTTGGTAGTTTGATAGTTTGTTAGTTGGTTAGTTTGTTAGTTGGTTAGTTGATTGGTTGGTTAGTTAGTTGGTTAGTTGGTTGGTTGGTTGGTTGGTTGGTTGGTTGGTTGATTGGTTGGTTATTTGGTTAGTTGGTTTGTTGGTTGGTTAGTTGGTTAGTTTGTTAAATTGTTGGTTGGTTAGTTGGTTAGTTTGATAGTTGGTTAGTTTGGTAGTTTGTTAGTTTGATAGTTGGTTAGTTGGTTAGTTTGGTAGTTTGATAGTTTGATACTTGGTTAGTTGGTTTGTTTGGTAGTTTGATAGTTGGTTAGTTGGTTAGTTTGGTAGTTTGATAGTTTTTTAGTTGGTTAGTTTGTTAGTTGGTTGGTTGATTGGTTGGTTGGTTAGTTGGTTAGTTTGTTGGTTGGTTGGTTGGTTGGTTGGTTGGTTGGTTGGTTGGTTGGTTGGTTGGTTGGTTGATTGGTTATTTGGTTAGTTTATAAGTTGGTTGGTTAATTAGTTGCTTAGTTTGTTAGTTTGATAATTGGTTAGGTTAAGGATATTAAAAAAAAACATGGTGGCAGGGAACCCTCCGCGGGCCCCTCGGGGCCCGCGGCCCCCACCCAAAATACTAGTCTATCTATATAAAAATGAATCCCTATTTCCCTTGGTCACGGCATCACGCCTGAACGGCTGGACCGATTTCGTTAATTATTTTTTTGTTCTGTTCGTTATTATCAGGAGAAGGTTCTTATGAAAGAAAAAATTAAGGAAATTGCGCGGAAAATTAGAAAATTTAAAATTACTTAACCACCATATAAAATTATTAAACTTTTTTAATGTAACCTTAGTCATAACTATCGGGTCAGCTAGATCAACCTGACAACTTTATATAATAAAACAATTAACTTAATAAAATCAAAAATCTGCTCATTTATGGCGTCTAAGGCGGAACAAAGTTCGCCGGGTCAGCTAGTAGTGTATAAATTACAGGGTATAAGTTACCCTGTCGCCTCAAGGACGGAATGTTCAAGGAAAAATGATGGAGTTTTGTTTAAGTAAATGGTGTTAGCTTTTATGTTTTGGAATTAGTTAGTTGCTTGTGTTTGTTATTGGCCTGGAGTAGAGATATTTGGTGTTTTTACGTGGTTTGAAAGAGCCGTGATAGCCTAGCGGTTTGACCTATGGCCTCTCAAGCAGAGGGTTGTGGATTCAAACCTAAGCTCACGCCTCTGAATTTTCCGAATTTACGTTGCGAAATTACATTTGTAATTTATCATGAGCTTTTCGGTGAAGGAAAACATCGTGAGGAAACCTGCACACTCCTGCGAAGCAATTCAATGATGTGTGTGAAGTCCTCGATCCGTACTGGGCCCGCGTGGGAGCTGTAGCCCAAGCCCTCTTGTTCCGAGAGGAGGCCTGTGCCCAGCAGTGGGACGTAAATAGGCTGATGATAACATGGTTAGAAATGTCTGGTTTTATACCACGTGCGTGGAAAACAGTTATGCGGCTCGCCTGATGGTAAGCGCTTACCACCGCTCAAGAATGCTTGCCTACTACAGGTAACATTCGCGCGTTGCCGAACCTTTAGAAACCTCGTCAAGACACCTTCTGTAATTGTGGCAATCAAATATAGTTTATCTACACACATATCATAAGTCCTCTATAGTGAGTTCGGAAACCGTAGAAAAAGACCAACATTGCCGCACGGCGACGCCTTCTCGCCGACAGCGCGAGCCCCAGCACCACCCACCATCACCAGCAGTAAAGTAATAGTCATTACGACATCGGATTCGATATCGTAATGACTTTTCGATATCGAATTCAATGTTTCAAATTTGAAAACCAACGTAATTTACAATCACAGTGAAATAAAACGGATCACTTACGTATATACGTCGAGTTCAGTCCGACATGTATAAATAATAATGTGATGTTTTTTTTACAATAAGAAAAAACAGTTTACGAAACGTCAGCTCGGTATGTTTGTCTATGATTAAAAAAAAAGAGTCAATTGGTCATGCTTCATATTTTTGTTGTATGGTTTTTATAATTTATTTGACAAATATAGATTATTTTAAGAAACCAGTTTCGGTATTTTTGTATTTAATGAATCCTATCTACATTAAAAATAAATATTAATTTATTGCTGACGTGACGTCATCAAACGCATAATGGGTAGTGTAGTCTTTGCCTGCACAAAAAAAAATTACAGTAAAGTCTATGGTAAAGTAAACGTCAAGGTGTTAACGTCACCGCGACCGCGGACGGCTAACCTCAAAAAAAAAAAAATCACTAACACTAACTGAACTTGTTTGAAATGGAAGGCTATGAGTGTTTCGTCCCTTTATGTCCGAATAACAACAGGGATAACCCGGGTTTGTTATTCGTACCAATCCCAGAACGATGGCGAGAGGAATGGTGTCGTGAAGTGAAGCAAAAATACTTCAAGAACTATTTGCAGTTTTGTTGTGAAGATCATTTAAATGTTTAGCAATAAAGTCTTGACCGTTGAGTACTCGAATAAATTAATAAATTAGATTGTATTTATTATTATAATACTGTTTTATTTTGCTTTAGCTCCTCTTATTTCAGCGATGTTGTTGCTAGAATTCGCCATGAACTCCAGTAAGTATCATGACATTGTCCACTTGTGGCAAATTGCGAGAATCGGCTTTTTCGAAATTAGCCGTCCTTTTTGCCATTTTCAGTGCCGTTAGAGGATAAAATGCTGCTGGTTTTACTCTTTGTGCTTAAATAACAAATAAACAAACAAACTGAAAAACGACACGACTACGTCAATGTCAAGTTTGAGTTTGTGTTTGATATAGACTAGACAGACGTCAGTCGTTTTTTTTTAATAAGCCAAAGGAATCATTATCCAATAAGCGTTTGATGACTCACAGAAAGGTCATTTGAAGGTCAAACCATTTCAACGAATATCTTAATAATGTAAGACTTTTTTTTAATCTGATATACAGAAACTGTACCGAAAGCTTGTTTCTCGAAATGGTTTTGGGATTTCCATACATATATAAAAAGTTAGCATGGCTAATTTCGTGACAGGTATGGGTATGATATATGCCTTCGGCTTCTGAACCCATCTTAGAGTACTTATAATATGTGTGTAGATAAAGTAATGTATGCAACTCCACATAATTAGGCCTTAAAACACTCGTGTGATCCTATTATGAAACTCAGCTTCGCCTCGTTTCATAAAAACACACTCGTGTTTTAAGGACCCTCATTATGTAGCAGTTGCATAAACTACTATTATTTTAGCGACTACTTTCCGTACAAGTTTAGTAAGTTAATCCATTATCTACAGTTAAGTGACGTCTTTTAGTGCGACAGCTAATAACTTTATTGTTCAAACATTTTTCGCTTTTCATTTGACGAATATTTCCATTACCTACAGGATGTAGTTATTATATTCACTTTCAATTAGCATAGATTTTGTAAAATTTGACAACTGTCACTCAATGTCAAATATTGACTGTCCCACTGTCAGGGAAAGTGTCACCTCTAACCTTGTACTTGGTCCAAGGGCCCACATGTGGTATGCGTGGTTAGTACCACTTTCCCTTATTATATTAACAATTTGACACTCGTTTTTCCGGCCCTTTTGTGGGACAAATTTGTAGGGCGTATCGACATAGACGTCAATATTAGCTTGTACGCCCTAAGATTTTATGGGCGTATAAAATAGGTCATTCATTATTTAAATTATAATTGATTGTTTTTAGATGAGGTTGAGATCACTTTTTTAAACACATTTTAATTTTTACCCGACCACCTAGAAAGAAGAGTTAATTCCTTTTTAAAGATTTTCAGACACAAGTTTTTTTTAAATTATCTTAATGTAATAAAATGGAAGCAGTGGCTGCTATATTCCGAGTCATGTCAAAACTGTTGAACAAGTTTGAATTTAAATTCGTATGCACACAAACAGCTCACGTATTTAAAAAAAAAAATAGGTACCAAGTTGAGTTTTTGAAGAAATATCGTTTCCAAAAGTATGGAAATAAAGTAAATCTCAATAACAGTTATCTATATTAGGTGAAAGTTTAGTAAAAGTGAAACCTTTTCATTTATATGCTAATAGGGCTCTACGTTAACACGTTATATTTATCGTTGTGCACAGACAGACGGACCGACGGTAATATATACTAATGGCTGTGACATTGTTTGTCAATTAAGTTTGAAATAGTTATTTTTGATGATCAGCTTACTGGGGACCTCTAAAACAGTAGGATTACTTACATTAGGTCTTTCTGAGTTGAGAGGTTCCGGATAACAATTTAAGCAATGTTTATTCAAACAAAAAGTAAAGTGAGAGAGTGCAAGCTGTGCTCTTGATTATAGAGAAGGTCAAGAGCGAGTCAGACTCGCGCACCGAGGGTTTCGAGCATCATCCATTATCTAATAATTGTGCTTCTTTACGTACAGTCCGCTCAATGTAGGTTAGACGTACAGGCGGTCTGCGCCACAATTATGTTATCCTATAGTGAAACTGATATTATAATGATGAATAATGATAATAGTCTGATGATTTCTGAAAAACTGTGCTATTTAGAGACATCGTTTTATTTTTCCTGTAATGGTTACTTAAATAAATGTCTATTATACCTATGTACATGTGCCTAATAATTTCAGATTTTTCTGACGAAACGAAATTAAGGAACATTTTATCAGTATCCAGACGTGGGTCTTTTGTATAAATACTCCTTATTATCTATAGTACTTATATGTAGATAACTTATGAATATCAGTTTATTAATTTAAACACTGTGCAAATTAATATATATAGAATATACAGAAAACAGGCGTCACTGTATGTATGTATACAATATCTACATCTACATGATTTGTAAAAAAAAGAAATAACTAAAACTAACTTAAAAATGACAAGAAAAAAAAGAAAAGACATGTAGACAAGTATATTTATAGATATTTCAAAAAGTCAGCCACATGTAACAGCCGCCGGTGCGTCAGGAAACTGCGGTGCGCCAAGGCTGCGCGTGGGCACCCGGCCCGCGATACCTGCGCGGTAGCTCCGAAATGTGGTTTTAAGACAACCTTAGGTATATCAGTAGCTCGCTTTGTTAAATTCTTCGTCACAATTCGTTCCTTCGTTTCGGGGAGGACCCACTTCTATAGAACTGAGAAACCCGTGAAGAAATAGAGCTCAAAATTGATTCTAATTTATCAATTCTATGGAACGCTTATTTTTTTTTTATTGAAAGAGGGAGCTAAACGAAGAGGGTCACTTGATGGTAAGCGATCACCGCCACCCATGAGAACCAGCAACCCCAAGAGAGTCACTAGTCCGTTGCCGGCCTTTACGGAGGAAAAGGGATAGAGGAAAGGGGGGGGGGGGTGGGGGGGGGGGGGTTAGGGGATCGGACTTGCGGCACTCTCACTAACCGAACGACACGCAACAGGGGTGCTTGTGCTTAAACTTCGTTTCCAGATACATTATGCGTCCCACCACTGGGTAAAGGCCTTTTTGCATAATGAGAGGTATTCGAATTACCAAGACCTCTAGAACACCTTTTTGCAGTAATGGCATTACGACTCAAATTGAAGTTTTGTCAAAATTTTCAATTACTTCTAGCGAAGCCTAGAAACTGCCGCATACGTACCAATTAATAAGTACCTACGGGCAATGAAAAAAAAAAATTAACCTCTAGCCAATCATTCTGTCGAATTCAATGAAACAACAATATCATGACACATTTTTTACCAACATACAAAACAACCAAAACAAAAAATACTGGCACCTAAAAAGGCTTCCCACTACAAAAACCTTAATTAAAAATAAAACCGCACAGGCAAGAAAAGGTTTGAACGCAGATAATCTACCGACCACAGATAAGCATAAAATTATTTTAACGAAGTACCTACTTACTATCCATGGCGTCTCTCATTGCCTATCTGTGCCTTTGTGACCGCCGCGTACGTCTAGAATAAGATAAAATATTGAAATTACAACTAAAAATTGTTTACTTATCTGGTTCAAGGAAAATTATGGACACTTTTAGAGTAAAAATATACGTTGACAATATTGCTTTCGGTCTGAGACACATGACTGAGTTTTGCCTCTTGTCAACAATAACGTTGGTAGCAATGCCACTGAGGAACCAATAAATGGCGTTTCATGGTAGGCATGAGCGTGACATTGTGATGACATTTAATGTTAAAAGGTCTCACAGTAGCTCACTGGTGATTATGGCACTATGTGACCTTAACTTTTGGAAACATAATTTAAGGTCACATCGCTGCATACATGTACGGAAAGATTTATAGGCGGGCAACAACTCACAGCCATTTTCAATATTTAATCTATCTCTTGATCTACCTGACGACAAAAACATTTAAGTATCTATCTTCAATTTTGCCGTCTCAATGAACTTACTGTCGGTATCCATTCTCTGCTTGCTATCTGTCGATGAGAGGATGGTAGCAATCTACAAATAGAAATATATTTGATTGTATTTTTATTACATTCGTCAGTAGATTAAAACAAGAGATAGATTGAATCCCCATCTGAGGCCCGAGTACGAATATTCGAATCCTGCGTAACTTAACGTTATCGCATTATTAGGTACCAGTAGCGGGTTTTATTAAAAGGAGCACTTTTAAACGACAATTTAAATTTAATAAGTACTAAGATAGAAATATACAAATGAAAATTATAACTACGTAGGTAGCACAACACAATAAGAGCAATCATATGAGTGATTGGTATAATACGTCCTTACTCCTCGATGACCGCCGATGGAAAGCGAGGGATCTCCCCTCCACTACTGCTTACATATCCTCTTCGAGGGTTGCCATTACTACAACCTCAAACACCCGACAGTATCAAAATCGAGAAACTTCATACTGAATTTCAGTTCTAAATACGCGCAAGTGTGGACGCTGTTCCAAACGTCATACAAATTTCTCGATTACCTTTACGCAGGATTCGAATATTCGTACTCGGGCCTTAGCCCATTTTTTCTCCGTACCCCCCTTCCCCCCATTAGTGTCTTTCTCCCTAATATACTTACATACGTTATTAAAAAAAACCACAGTTTGACACATCGCTGCGCTGCACTGCACGTCTTAACAGCATCTAAAGTTTTTTTTTAATTTAAATGGCAATGGAATTTGTCATTCAGCCACTCGCCAGCCAACCAATTAAAATCGCGACAGTAATCATGTGTTGCCAGCGCAACTGAACAAAGTGATTGAGTAAATTACATGTTGATAAAGAATTTCTTGTTTCAGGTTAAAAATAACTTAAATACAGCAACGAAGTGAACCTGAAATGAAACAACGATCTGAAACTAACAAGACTAATAAAACTAATGAAGAATAGTGTTTGTTTTTGTGACCGTGATTCAGTGAAGTGGAGTGCGTTTACGACAAACGATACTGAGTTGGTAAGTTTTCAAATTTTATTTTTACGTACTTCTAAAAAAAATATGGAATATAATTTCAGATATCGATCCAAATCTCATTTTACTTTTAAACTTGGAATAATACTTATAATTATAAAAAAAAAAACACTTTGACCAAGAAAAAAGTTTTTATGCACTTTTAATGCTGGCAGTTTTTCCGTAATTTTGGTGTAAAGTACCTAGTTTCAAATATCTACTGATAATGTCACCATGATTCTATATTGTTCAACATTAACTTTCTAAATAAACATACGCTCTACAAAATTTGAGGGCGTAACTGCAACCTCCCATAAATTTAAAATTAAAACAGCCTGTGAATGACATAAAGTTTGATTTCCAAATCAAACTCTAATAATATGCTTAAGTAGTAAAATCGTAGCAAAATAAAGCGCTTTCCTATGAATGGACACCCACAGGAAATATCTAGGTGTCATAATCATAATCATAAACTCAGATTTTTATTATGACAAAACTTCATAAAGATTAGGGTGACCCACTCTCGGGTTTACGTGTCATAAAACTATGATAGAGATCTCGCATTGGCACAATTTATGTCATTTTGTGTCATTTCGTGTGTAACTGTTGTTATCGTAACACGGGTTTAAGCGTGTAAATAGTTTGAAGAGATAAATGAAGGCTTCAGAGTACGAGTTACCTTTTGAATTTGATTTATTGAAAATGGATTTAAAATTAACGTAGAGTAATATCGTAGGGGTGCAGGCTTGAATGCATGGCTCGGTCATGGGCTGTATATGTATAATTAGATTTCATAGTTTGCCGAAATTAGTGACGTAACTTAACTATGTGCCTTTTGAGAATAAATAAATGTACAGTAAAAAATAATTATCATCTGTTCTATGGAACTTCTATGTAATGGTTCTACGTCAAATCATAGAGCTTATATATACTTATGGCTTTTCAACACTTTTCCTTTTTAGTCAACAGTTGTTATTCGTTTCGCTACCGCCGAAGCGTGTGCTCAGGGCGTGGGCTATGGATTAGTCGGAAGCATGTCAGGCTATACTCGACTGCCATACGTGAGTGATCCGTGACTTCACTATGATTGAATCTCACGGTAGTTCTTGCTAAAAGTTGCTACAGTTTGTCTGTGGCCTTTAATTTGCGTTTTCAACGCCTTATCAATCAATTGCTCGGCGATTGGTAGAAATTGCACAAATGTCAGACGGCGCGTGGTCTAAGACGCGAAAGAGCAGCGGTTACATAATTATTTATTAGACACTATTAAGGCGATACTTCACACACCGACCACACATACACACCCGATGGAGGCACAGGACCGGTCTGAGTGGAGAGCCGCGGGGGAGACCTATGTCCAGCAGTGGACGTCAATCGGCTGACATGATGATGATGATGATGAAGGCGATACTTTAGGGGGCGGAGTTTATTGACTCAAGCAGGACGACGCTATCCAGTAACGCGTGTGTCAGTGGATAGAGGGCTAGTCAAAATGCGCTCAAAACGCATGGCGTAAGCGCCACAGTGTTTGAAATTGCTCTGGGTAAGAAACTAAAGAAACTGCGAAGAATTGCGAAACTTAAGCGGCAGTGGGCGGGGCACATAGCTCGCAGAACTGATGGCCGATGGAGTCAGAAGGTTCTCGAATGGCGTCCACGGACCGGGAGACGAGCTGTGGGTAGGCCTCCAACAAGATGGAGCGACGACTTAGTACAGATCGCGGGACCGCGGTGGATGCGGAAAGCACAAGACCGGTTAGAGTGGAGACCCTTGGGGGAGGCTTATGTCCAGCAGTGGACGTCTTTCGGCTGACATGATGATGATGATGGTGAAGAAACTAAAGTACCTAGTGATTTGATTTTTGTCTAATCAAAAAAAAAGAAGCAATAAGTAATTAGTTACATTCCTTTACGTTCAATCATAGTTGTAATAATTATTCTCAATCTGTTTTAGAAACGATAAAATGCGTAGTGACAAGGCAGGACCTAGGTACTTACCTAATAAAAAAATCTATCGAGGATTTTGTTTACAAATGTTTTCACCTGTATGGCACTTATGATAGTCTTTAACTATGGGTTTAATGTGTTTTTCCAGTTTGTCTTTGAACTGTCGAAAAACGTGTGTGATGGTGATGATTTTACCGTTAATTCAAATCTTAAAATAAATAGAGTACAGTGGATTTGAATATCCTTCAACTCTCGCTACTGCCTGCAACTTGCACCAACTACACCCAGTACAAACAAATTAGCTTCAAGTTGCATCACGAATAATTGAGTTATTGCTCGTCTTCAGTTTAACAGCACATTAATATGTAATAAGTGCGTTTTAATAGATTTTTGGCGTCCGTAATATCTAAAGGCCACGGCTAAGTTTTAATTAAGTTTCCTTATGGAGTAACCGCGATGGTATTTCGTTTGTGAGAGATTACAAGTCGCGTTTAAGTTGATCAACCTTTCGCTGAATAAGTTCAGTGAATATTGGACCATTTTTACATACTAGAAAAAAAAGCTACGAATGTTTTTGTTACATAGACTACCGCGCATTTTTGTGGATATTGTGGTAAAAAAGGCCTTTAATCCAACTTCCAAAATCAATGATATTATTTGTAATAACCTCCGACATTTTCATTTAAAAGTTGAATATTTCAAAAACGGATAACCGATTATGATGAAACTTAGCTAAGAACCATCTCGATTAAACTAGCTTTCGATTAAAAAAGTCGTTCCTTTGTTGCGGACCTACGATGCCACAGACAGATAGCATAGCAGATAGCATTTCTATCCTCTCTTTATTAGTTCTGTGATAGTCCCCATACAAAGAGTATTGCGAGTCAAAACTCCGCTAGGATAGTGAAATAAACTGATCACTCACGTATATCAGTCGAGTTTAGCCCGACATCATCGCTGGATCATCATCGGCGTTGTAGGTTAGGAATCTTGTGAACACCAGCAAAATCGGATCTTAAAGTTAAGCGTCGTAACGGCTCAGTCGTAGGCGCAGCTAAAGCCATCCGTCCACTGGCCGGAGGTCGCTGCATTGACCCGTTTCGCCTTATACAGCAGTTGCACCATCTGTCCCGTGACCTCCGCTGAGGACGCGGGAAGGCTTTTAGTACGATGGGCCAAGGTCACGGGTATGTGGGTAACCAGTGATGTAGGGAACACGCTTTTTTTAATAATTTATTGAATCAGGCGTTACTTTGCGGAGGTTCATATTTGTGAATTATGTATTTAATAAACTCACCGAAACATGAATATAGAAAAATAAATCGAACCCGGAACCTCGACACTGCGGGTCGCGTGCTCACCCTTACACCAGAATTGGTAGTTAGGGATCGCTCGAATTTTTCCATGTATTCAAATCTCAGCTCGTTTTTATCACTTCTTGCACGACACCCGGAGTGTCGAGGTTCGATTCCCGGGGTGCTATTTTTTTGTTTTTTTTCTGTGTATTCATGTTTCGGTGAGTTTATTAAATACATAATGGATATTCACGGGAAAACCGTAAAAATAAACAAAAATAAAAATTGGGAAGAAATACAAAAAGATTTTCCAATTGAGATCATATTTATGAACTTTTTTTTTATACGACGAGGAAGGCAAACGAGCAAGTGGGTCACCTGGCCTAACCTGGTAAGTGATCACCACTGCCCATAGACACCCGCAACCCCATAGGGTTTCCAGATGCGTTGCCAACCTAGAGAGCTAAGATGAAATGCCTCTTGTGCCCGTAATTACACCGGATGCTTACTCTCCACACCGGAACACAACAGTGCAAGCACTGCTGCTTAGCGGCAGCATTAGCGAGTAAGATGGTGGTAGCGATCCGGTCGGACCTCGCACAAGGTCCTACCACACGCAAAATACCATGCTGTATATTATCATGACACTCGGGTCTTAAACACGTGAAAATATGCATTATTTAAAAACCTCAACGTTTCGGACGCGACGTTGCGTCCATGGTCTCGAAGGGACTCCGAAACGTCGAAGTATTTAAATAAGTAATTAAAATAAATAAATCTAGGGCTCTTTAAGGCTAGAGTGAATAGGCTGTTACTGAACCAGTGAGTTACACCTTAGGCTTCATCTGCAGCTTCCGTTAAGTGAGATAGGGGTCAATCACTGGTCAGGTTTATAGTAAAAAAAAAAATATCATGGGACAATTGACAACAATTGACCTAGTTGCTGAGACATAGTAATTAATATTCTAGTAGAAAAGTAGTCGCCGCAGTCGAATTCGGTCAGGATTGTTATTAAAAATAAACAATAAATAAATATCATGGGACAAATGGACACCAACTGACCTAGTCCCAAACTAGGCAAAGCCTATGTACTATGGGTACTAGACAACGGATAAACTTACTTATATAGATAAATACATACTTAAATACATATTAAACATCCAAGACCCGAGAACTAACATTCGTATTCATCATACAAACATCTGCACCAACCGGGGTTCGAACCCGGAACCTCAAGCTTCATAGTCAGGGTATCTAACCACTAGGCTATCCGGTCGTCATTATCATGACACTCGGGACTTAATCACGTAAAAATATGTATTATTTAAATACCTCGACGTTTCGGACGCGAAGTTGCGTCCATGGTCTCGAAGGGAAAAAATATCTCAATCGCGTTCGCGTTTACGTCTACTTACTATGGGCACATTAGCAGCGCCACTAGTGGCAAACAATTCTCATTCTATTTAACACCCGTAAGGCAAACGCGATAGAAAGGTATTTTTGGCCATTGATTACACTAGACGCTCTGAATACAAATGTGAGCGAATTCTATCTAAAATATGACTAAGTATAACTCCTTAAGCATTCTTCAACGAAAGTCAACGTACTTCCAGCTATGCTTATAAATATCTATAATGCCGTATCAATCCATAAATCACGATTTTCTCCCATCTCCCTCTAACGCCTTACAAAGCTATCTTTTATCCCCCTTACTATGAATAAATTTAAAGGAATGAGCAGGTACTTCGATAAAAATAAAATCGTAAATAGTTTTGTAATCCTCTTTATAGCAAACACGCGTGAGGTAGGTCCGGGTTTTGGATGTTTGTTTGTTTATTACATTCTTGGGTATACATATTTAAAAATCTATGTTTAGATTATGGACTATACGCCGCTTTAGGATTATGTTATGAATCTAGCTATTACATCCTTTTTGGTACCTAAAAGTTGGACTTACAAAGACTTACGGTTACGAGTAAGTTAGGAATTAATCCTGGGTTAATGTTACCTACGTCAAACGATACAGATACGTATAATTAACCTCGGGTTAGTATCTAACTGAACTCATATAAATCTACTCAAGAATTGAACGGAATTGATTTTTAACTCTATCTAAAATAGAATTAAAAAAAAAGGTTTCTCAAAAACCGTAACAGGTTAGGTAAGTTCCAAATACTCGCTGCAATAATACACAGAAAACCAGAAACGTACAGCATAGTCCGGGAATCGAACCCGGTACCTAGACATTCCGTGTCAAGGGCGCAACCAACACCGAATACGCCTAAAAAACATTGAAAAAAAAAACTTTGTTCCAATGTTTTTTGATGACGTTTAACGACATGAGAAAATTTTATTTTACACAAAAATTTCCCATCTCAAAAAACTACTCCCACCTCTACCGTTAGACCGTTACATTACTACTCACTACTCACATTTCTAGCTCTACTGTTACATTATAAACAATATCTCTCTCAATCTCAATAACTCTATCATATTTTGCAGTCTCCCATTACTCCTCGTGAAGGCCGCGAATAAAACAAAAATGCTTAAAAAAAACAAAGGACGCTGTACCTATAATCATCGACTAAACAAAAGTGAAACATCTCATATTTTCATACAGCGTAAACCTCACTATCGTCAACTTTATAAAAACTTCAAAGCACAAAGGGCACTTGCCCACGAAACAAGTTTGCGCCGCTTGGCGCTAACCGACACCTTTCTAATGTCCACGTGGAACTAGTGGAACAACTAGCACGGCCCAAGAGGAATGCAGCCACTGCCAATCATTCGTGTTCAGTACACATAAGTCAAATAATTAAGCAAATTAAAGCTAAACTGGGCACTAGTATTTAAGTAAATATTATGCCGTGAAAGTATCGCACTCGGCATGCTTAATATGCAAACATTTTGTACTGAAATACAAAACAAGGAACACGAAATAACCCGCAGTGTTCTCGAGGAGGACGAAATAACCCGCAGTGGTCTAAGGGAACACGAAATAGCCCGCAAAGTTCTAAAGGAGCACGAAATAACCCGCAGTGTTTTAACGGAGCACGAAATAACCCGCAGTGTTCTAAATGAGCACGAAATAACCCGCAGTGTTTTAACGGAGCACGAAATAACCCGCAGTGTTCTAAATGAGCACGAAATAACCCGCATTGTTCTAAAGGAGCACGAAATAACCCGCAGTGTTTTAACGGAGCACGAAATAACCCGCAGTGTTCTAAATGAGCACGAAATAACTCGCAGTGTTCTAAAGGAGCACGAAATAACCCGTAGTGTTCTAAAGAAGCACGGAATAACCCGCATTGTTCTAAAGGTGCACGAAACAACCCCCAGTATTCTATTAGAAAAGTTGAAAAACCCCCGACATTGTCATTTCAAAGTTCGATATTTCAAAAACGGGTGAACTGATTTTAATGAACCTTAGCTAAGAACCATCTCGATTAAACTAGCTTTCGATTAAAAAAACCGAATTGAAATCGGTCCACTCGTTTGGGAGCTATGATGCCACAGACAGATACACAGACACACAGATACACAGATACACATGTCAAACTTATAACACCCCTCTTTTTTGTTCGGGGTTAAAAAAAGAGCACGATATACCTTTCGACGCATATGACCAAGAACGCAAAAGACCAATGCACATTTTATTGGCGAATAGAAATAGAAATAGAAAAATAGAATCGCGTGCTGTAAAATTGTTTTGGTAATAAATAAATGTTTTTTTGAGCAATAAATTTCTTGAATGAAATGGTAAGAAAAAGTTAACTAGCCTCGTAAACTCGCGGTCACTTGTGCCAGCCACACTGTCCGTAGCACGTGGAATGCGCCCGCGCTGACTCAGCCGCCCACGGTTCAAATTATTAGTTAACTTACTTGTTCCACGAAGCCTTATTTAGTCAAAACTCTGCCTTGAATTCGTCATAATATGTTTTATGATTGTGCTTGGTTATAGCGTCACTAATCCGAAGAAAATCCTGTTAAAAAGTACCTACCTGTTAAAGGAAACTTAACCCCTCGTATGCTTAGCCACGGATCTGTGCCAAATTTAAAGCTATCAATTTAATTTTTTTTTGCAATTTTTAACATGAAATCACCGTGAGATTCAATGATAGTGAAATATTTAAACAGATCATTCACATTTTATTGCAATCTCTACAATCAAAAGGTATTAAAATAAAAGTGACTTGAATGCAGTTTTTTTTTACTTCCCGCATACGAGGAGTTAAATTGCAAAGAGTGATGTGTCAGTTTTTTCCTAATCCTTTTTTAATCATCATCAGACTATATAATTTACGTCCCACTGCTGGGCCCGGGTCTTGAGAGGGCTTGGGCAGTTCCCACGTCGTGGGCCTAATGCGGATTGAGAACTTTACACACACCATCGAATTGCTCCACAGGAGCGTGCAGGTTTCACCGAAAAGCTCGTGATAAATGACAAATGTAATTTCGCATGTAAATTCCGCAAAACTCAGAGGTGCGAACTGGGGCTCGAACCCACGATCCTCTGCTTGAGAGGCCATAGGCCAATCCACTAGGCTATTCATCATCATCATGTCAGCCGAAAGACGTCCACTGCTGGACGGCGGCCTCCCCCGCGGCTCTCCACTCAGACCGGTCTTGTGCTTTCCGCATCCACCGCGGTCCCGCGATCTTTACCAAGTCGCTCCATCTTGTTGGAGGCCTACCGACAGTCCGTCTCCCGGTCCGTGGACACCACTCGAGAACCTTCTGACCCCATCGGCCATGCCCTGCGAGCAATGTGCCCCGCCCACTGCCACTTAAGTTTCGCAATTCTTCGAGCTACGTCGGCACCTTAGTTCTACTGCGGATATCATCACTTCTGATTCTGTCCCGCAGAGAAACCCCGAGCATAGCCCTCTCCATCGCCCTCTGAGTGACTTTTGGGTATTACATTTGGATAGTCACTAAAGCAAAGTAAACGCAATAAGTCCGGTCAATAGCATTGCGCAAGCGCTGGTCCCGGGATCCCATGCGGGGCATTATCCACTTGTCCGAGTTGACCGACGCACATAAATCTCAATGGGAAGCCCTAATCGTGGGAGCCCTATCCCGCAGGGATTGGAATATGGACCTATATGATTGACAAACTAAGAAGTGTAGGACAATGGTCAGTCATTTTTAACCCCCGAAGAAAAAGAGAGGTGTTATAAGTTTGACGTGTGTATCTGTGTATCAGAATCTGTCTGTTGGTGTCATACCTCCCAAACATATGAACAGATTTCAATGCGGTTTTTTGTAATCGAAAGCTAGTTTAATCTAGATGGTTCTTAGCTAAGTTTTATTAAAATCGGTTAACCCGTTTTTGAAATATTGAACTTTGAAATGACAGTGTCGGGGGTTTTTTAACTTTTCTAAGTTGGTTATGTTGAGTAGCGGTTTACCTATGGCCTCTCAAGCAGAGGGTCGCGGGTTTGAGACCCGGCTCCTCTGAGTTTTTGACCTACTCAAAAAGGAGGAGGTTTTACGTTCCACAGCACTGTACTTACTTATGCATTTTTTTATGTATGTAGGTACACCGATTACTCTGTCAATTGTCAACCGAGTTTCAAAATTATTTTTTTATTCGAAACAATATACTCCTGAGGTGTTCCCATTGTCACCAAGTCAGGATCTGAGGATGGGATCCCAGGGAGATCGAGGGCAAGCCTCAAATTTTTTAGGCACGTATTACGTGTTTCATGTTTTTTCTAAAGCTATCCAAGTACTTGCATCTGGTAGTCATCATCTCATGTTGATGAGCTGATCATGAAAGGCACAACTCCTTAACGGTTAGGAGTTGAGGATAATTCTTTAAATTTAATATATCATGAAATTGTGGCAAGCACAAAATATATGACGTATATATAATAATATTAATAATATATATATGAAGAATATTCCGCTCGCACCGTACCGACTTCATATTTTCGCAATGCCATAAAATAAAAGTCATGGCTTTAGTTAGAGGATTATTTTAAGTTTTTTTTAGGCGTATTTACTTGTTTGTTAAAAGTTTTCAGTGAAGGTAAGCACCGTGAGGAACTGCACACTCTTGCGAAGCAAATAATAATATGATACTTGGTTCGAGTCTATCAAGACCCGGAATTCTTTGTAAATAATCGTTAAAACAGCATTAGATTGTTCACCGCGCAGCGACTCATCGCGGCGCCGCGCTGGTCGTCCTTGTGCGCCTGCGCATAACGACGACCATTACTCAGCGGCTTTGAATCTAACCGTTTGTACTGAGACGCGGATGGATAATAAAACAAATCATCATCATCATCATCATGTCAGCCGAAATACGTCCACTGCTGGACATAGGCCTCCCCCAAGGCTCTCCACTCAGACCGGTCTTGTGCTTTTCGCATCCACCGCGGTCCCGCGATCATCACCAGGCCCCTATTTGACCAACTTTACAATTGTCACTTAACAATGACAATTCGATCTAGATCTATTTGCCAATATGAAGCGCGCTAAAACAAAAGCTCTTCAAGTCAGCAACTGACACTGAATTGTCATTGAAAACTGGCATTTGTAGAGTTGGTGATATAGGGGCCAGGTCGTCGCTCCATCTTGTTGGAGGCCTACCGACAGCTCGTCTCCCGGTCCTCGGACGCCATTCAAGAACCTTCTGCTTCTGACCCCATCGGCCATCAGTCCTGCGAGCAATGTGCCCCGCCCACTGCCACTTAAGTTTCGCATTTCTTAATTATACCAATATGTAGGTACTTAAGCTTTTTGTTAAGAAATATTATTGACCCCCGACCTAAAAAGAGCGGTGTTATTAATTTGATTTGTGCATGTCTGTCGCGTCGTAGCTCTCAAACAAATGGACCGATTTCGATGAGGTTTTTCAAGCCGATAGCTAGTTTAATCGAGACGGTTTCTAGCTAAGTTTAATAAAATCTGATAAAGATAAGATTAGAAGATAAATTGAACTTTGAAATGAAACTGTTGTTGGGGGTTTTTCGACTTTTATAAGTTGGTTACCTTGGATTATTAATACAAGCTTTTTATTGGACTTTACTTGAGTTGTCATGCAATCCACAATAGTCGAATAAGGACGAAAACAATTTATACAGATACAGAAAGTTATCTAATTTAGAGATGGGATAAACCTATAACGATAATTTGGACTATGACTCAAGACAATTAGTTAATACTAACACAGAAAGTCACCATTCCTTAAATTCTAAATTCCTACACTCTGTCCCTTAAAAAAATGTCGCGTCGCCATGACAGGTGCGACGCGGCGCGCGGCCGAGTCGCGCCGAGCATTTCCGAACTCGCTCTTTTTTACCGACCGAATTAACACCGGCGCAGTGCTCGTGATCGATGCAGTAGGAGAATGGGTATGAAATATTATGCTGTTCATGAACTAGAGACACGAGCGAGACAGCTGCGTCTATGCGACATGTCCACCAAGTAGTGACTCTACCTCTTCTACCATGCGAATCAACACATTTCACATAGATTGTTTCTAGTGTGTTAAATCCTAATTATGTAGAGTTTTTTATACGAGAAGTAAGGCAAACGAGCAAGTTTGTCACCCGACGGTTAATGATCACCATTGCCCATAGACAACCCGCAACCCCGGGGGGTTTTGCAGATGCGTTGCCAACCTACAAACCAAAGATGAAATGCCTCTTGTGCCCGTAATTACACCGGCTGTCTTACTCTCCACACCGGAGAGTAAGCGGGTTTGCATTATATTACTAACTTTATCTACACACATATTATACCTAAGTACTTACTCTAAAATGAGTTCAGAAGCCGAAGGCAAATGACCTGTATTGACATTCGACTGTTTTTATTTAAAATTGACACAGGTCGTACTGTTCTTAACTGTGGTACTGTGCGCCACCCATTCGGTAGCGAGTGACAAGTGGCTGGTATGCTCCTCAGCGTCAGACGTTTAAACCAATAACCTTCGATCTTGGGGCTTGGAGTCAAGTGTGAGCTGGCATGCGAGAAAAGGGTTCTGGTAACTTTACATCAGCCTTTTTAACGTGAAACCACAGGCCTCCTCTCGGAATGAGAGGGCTTGGCCTATGGTTCCCGCGCGGGAACAGTGCGAATTGGGAACTTCACATACATCATTGAATTGCTTAGCAAGCAAGTGTGCACCGAAAAGCTCGGGACAAATCACAAATTTAATTTGTCACATAAACTCCGAAAAACTCGGGGTTCGAACCCGCGATGCTCTGCCTGAGAGGCCATGGGTGCAACAACAATAGGCTACCATATAGTTGTCTATTTATATTCTTAAATATCTACTTCACCGTGTTCACTTCAAATGCTAAGAACCGCTTTTAAAATGGAACTATCGTGAGATTCAATCATAGTGAAATAAACGGATAACTCATTCATGCCAGATGAGATTAGCCCGACATGTAGGTACCCTACTCTACCACACATGACCATACATGTACCTACCATTGCTCTCCACCACGCTAAGGTTGGCTGATAGAGATCCCTTTAAGGGATAACTCCGCTTTTGCACTCGAAATCAATTGTGTAAATTGTGTTTTTATCCTGTTTTTTAAGTACATCAAAGAGTTTAGTTAGTTACTTACTTACTTAGGTACATGTTGTCCAGAGCGCCTAGTGTAATCGCCGACTAGGCCAAGAAATACGTCTTAATCGCGTTCGCGCTTAACAATTCCCATACTATTTGACACTTTAACGCAAACCCGATCGAGACGTACTTATTTTGTGCTTTTTGATTACACTAAGGGCTATTCTCGACAGATATATACAGATATATGTGAGCGATCCGTTTATGTCACTATGCCGGTAGAACCCCATCGAAGGATTGCTATGCGCCGGCGCGGCGTCGGGTTACCGGCTAGTCAAATATACAGAGGACCAGAGCCAAGGACAGTTTTTATGGATCGGAAATAACAACATGCCGCTATCGTTACGTGTTGCCCGAATTATGGGTGTTAGACAAATACATAGATATCATGGAACAATTGACACCAATAGACCTAGTCCCAAACTAGGCAAAGCCTGTACTATGGGTACTATATGACGGAAAAACATACTTATATAGATAAATATATACTTATATACGTATCAAACATCCAAGACCCAATAATAAACATTCGTATTCATCATACAAACGTCTGCCCCGACCGGGGATCGAACCCGGGACCTCAAGCTTCATAGTCAGGATCTCTAACCACTAGGCTATCCCGTCGTCAAAAGTCAAAAGTCTATGATCTCATAGGATTATAGTTTTGTATTTATACTAAAATTCTGACCTGTGTATTTGTGTATCAGTCTGTGAAGGGTACACGAAAATAACATGTCTAGTTATTTTTTCTTAAAACGACATTTTAATGTCAAAATATAGAGCACTCAAAATAGAATGTAAGTTACCACTCAGTTACAGATACAAACGTTTATGTAATTTTCTTTTATGACTTCAAATAAAGATGTACAACTACGAAAATTATATGGATAATTACGTAGTTCAAATCGCGATAACTCAAAAAGTTACTGACTAGGCATGTTCTTTCCGTGTACCCTTCATGTAATATCATTGAACCGAAACGAAATCCCTCCATTTTCAATACTAACACAATAAACATTAGCAGCGTCTAGAAACTACAATCTAATTTACATAGAAGTCGATAATTGCATTACAAGTCGTCGGAAGGTGAACCACTTGCATTCCACGTTACGTCGCAAGTAATATAGTGCGTTTTACCCTGTTTTAAATAACAGTTCGTCGGGGATAGTGCAATACCGCGTAACTAGCACTGGTAGATACTACGTATCTGCACAACACCCATAGGGAAAATCCGCGTAACTGCCATTGGTCTGGCATTGGTTAATACAGCCTATTTAACATCACTATCACTAGCCTTTTTTACGTCCCACTGCTGGGCACAGGCCTCCTCTCAGAATGAGAGGGCTTGGGCTACAGTTCCCACGCGGGCCCAGTGCGGATTGGGAACTTCACACACACCATTGAATGGCTTCGCAGGAGTGTGCAGGTTTCCTCACGATGTTTTCCTTCACTGAATTCACCGAAAAGCTCATGATAAATTACTAATGTAATTCCGCACATAAATTCCGTAAAACTCAGAGGTGTAAGCCGGGGTTTGACGTATCTAACAAATGTAGCCAAATTAAGATTTCCGAAGATGTGTAGATACGCAGTATGTACCAGTGCTAGTTACGTGCTTTTGCATTATGGGTGTTGTGTAGATACGCAGTATGTACCCGTGCTAGTTACGTGCTTTTGCACTATGGGTGTTGCGTAGATACGCAGTATGTATCGGTGCTAGTTACGTGCTTTTGCACTATGGGTGTTGTGTAGATACGCAGTATGTACCAGTGCTAGTTACGTGCTTTTGCACTATGGGTGTTGTGTAGATACGCAGTATGTACCAGTGCTAGTTAAGTGTTTTTGCACTATGGGTGTTGTGTAGATACGCAGTATGTACCAGTGCTAGTAACGTGCTTTTGCACTATGGGTGTTGTGTAGATACGCAGTATGTACCAGTGCTAGTTTCGTGCTTTTGCACTATGGGTGTTGTGTAGATACGCAGTATGTACCAGTGCTAGTTACGTGCTTTTGCACTATGGGTGTTGTGTAGATACGCAGTATGTAGTGCTAGTTACGCGGTATTGCACTATCCCCGACGAGTTGTACCTACCCTAATGCTGACTGGAATAAACAGTAGGCCGAGCACGAAGTTTTCGAATCCTGCGCAACGTTATCGCTATCGTATCGAAATTTCATTAACACACGCGCAGTTAAGAATATATTTCTTCAACTCAACAGAACTGTAACATTTGCATACAGCTGTTAATATAAAACCCAGAAATAGACGCCTTAATTACTTCAATCTGCAGAACGAAGCGCCTTAATTACGGGTTTATTAGTTAGCACCTATTTAGCAAACAGAGATGTGAATAAGTAAAGTGTACACTGGGAGCGCGTATATGTAGATTACTAGTGGTATTAAGTAAGGTTGGCCGATGGGGTTAGAAGGTTCTCGAATGGCGTCCGCGGACCGGGAGGCGAGCTGTCGGTAGGCCTCCAACAAGATGGAGCGACTGGTGAAGATCGCGGGACCGCGGTGGATGCGGGAAGCACAAGACCGGTCTGAGTGGAGAGCCGCGGGGGAGGCCGCCGGCCAGCAGTGGACGTCTTGCGACTGACATGATGATGATAAAGTAATACCATATTATGTTTGATGATACGCTTTTTTGTTTCCTTCATAAGCGATAATTATTTGTAATACGTAAGCTTATTATCTCAACGCAATGAAGTCACAAAACTGTTTTTTTTTTAGTTTTCAGCGTGAAACTACCGTAAGAGTGAATAATAGTGAAATAAACAGATTATAGTAGAGCTTATTTAAATATTACTTAAATTCAGCAAATAAAGCAAAAAAAAAATCCATGACAATCTTACATCGATTGAAAACACAGTTACTTAAATTTTGTCCAAAGTGGCCATTGTATTAAAAAAAAATGTAATAAATCACCTTATTTGTTTTTAGTTATATGCATTTTATTATAATTATGCTCTTTGTCGTGTAGGCATAATAAAACATAAATAATGATAAATAAACAATGTAAATAAAAGTAAGTTTTATAATGATTTTAAAGTTAATATCTCGGTCGGTTTCTCCCTGTGTATCCAAGCGTTACGGTTCGCAAAAAAATGACCCATATAGTAGAGGTCAGTGACTTATCGTCAAGTGGTTACTTCCTGCGCGCGCGCCGAAATATGTGTGTCACACAAGTAATAAAGACAATTTGACCAGCCTCTTGGATGTTGGGATAATATGGTTAAGAGTATTGAGGTTGGAGTAAGTACAATACAATACAATACAATAACTCTTTATTGAACACCACGTAACAGTCAAAACAAGAAATAAGGCACAAAGAAAATACAAGGTAGCAATGGGTGGCCTTATCGCTACAGAGCGATCTCTACCAGGCAACCATAATGGAATAAAGGTAAGAACATATAAAGCAGGTGGTGCTAATTAAAAGGTTTTAATTAGCATAAGTATTAAGGTTAATTAATAAATTGGTTACTTATTGATACATAGTTTAGTAATAGTAGTTTATGCAACTGCTACATAATGAGGGTCCTTAAAACACGAGTGATGAAACGAGGCTGAGTTTCATAATAGGATCACACGAGTGTTTTAAGGCCTAATTATGTGGAGTTGCATACATTACTTTATCTACACACATATTGTATCCCAGGCCCGGCGTGGATTCTCGCCGACCATGTCCCCAGTTATATTTAGGTTTTAAGGCATGTCTATGTTCCACTGCGGTCTCGCCGCCATGTAACCAACTGTTAGGTCTTAGAGACAATACAGCAATATTGTTCACAATTATTTGGTTTCTTTATCGACAGTGAAATACCATATCCCCAGCTACGGTCCTTGACTCAAAGGTCCAAGCATTCCGAGAGAGATCCGGCAACTTTAGTAAGTATTTATTCAATAACTAAACAAGCGTTCGTGTGTGAGAACTCGGTTCATTGGAGGACCATATTCGTGGATATCTCGAGAGGCTAAACGTTGCCACTTCCTCCTTTGCTCGCGAGTATCGCCATCAACAACAACATTCTTAAAAATATAAAGATTTTATTTTATTATTTATTTATTTTTTTCACACACGACAATGGCGGAGAGTTTTTTTCAAATTAAAACATTCGATCCCAAAAAAGAGACACCTACTGTTACCAATTTTAATATATTTGTTAATTGTAAGTAAATATACTGCGGTGCCCTGCAGGGTTTCATGGCTGAACTTTTTTAAGTATACTATAAGGTTAAAAGCAGAATTGCATCAAACAAAAATAAGTTGAACTAAGAAAACAGTTTTATTAAATCTACAGCAATGATTTTCATCAACAAGGTAAACTTAAAAATCTAAGTACTAAGCTTAATTATCACAACGATTGCCTATTTCTTGACTATAATACAAAAGATATGGCTCACGCGACCCTTCGACAAACAGGGATTCCAGAGGGTCGAGCACGACTTCACGAATGCTGCGTAACGTAAAGTCGAATAGTAAACGTCCCGCCCGTGAGTGTATTTGGAACTAAAATTTTGTATGAGGTTTCTTGATCTCGATACGATAACCGTAACGTTATGCAGCTTTCGTAAAGTCGTGCTCGACCCTCAGAGACGTCCGTTCGCTGCAAGCGCCACGAGCTCAATGCCGGGAAGCCGTGGCGATGGCTGCGCGCACAGCGCTATAGCTAGGTAGCTAGGTATAGTTTGTGACGTCGTTGGTGGTGGTTTAAGGTGACGATGAACAGATTCTGCTTATAATACATATAAGATCTTTGTAACCTGTGAAAAGCATGTAATAAATGAATTATGAATTATAAGTACTCTAAGATGGGTTCAGAACGAATGTGTCACGAATTTGACTGTTTTTTATTAATCATAGACAAACATACCGAGCTGACGTTTCGTAAGCTCTTTTTTTTTGTAATAAAAAAAAACACAACATTATTAATTATACATGTCGGACTGAACTCGACTGAATGTAAATTACGTTGGTTGTCAAATTCGATACATCGAATTCGATATCGAAAAGTCTTTACGACATCGAATTCGATGTCGTAATGACTATTACTTTACTGCTGGACCTGCTGGTGGTGGTGGTTGGCGGCGGAGGCGACGACGTACTGCAATGCTGGTCATTTTCTACGGTTTCTGAACGCATTTTAGAGGACTTATGATATGTGTGCAGATAAAATTTTAAGTTACGTTAATATTTAAGACATTATGCTCCAACTCCTAACCGTTAAGCAGTTGTACCTTCCATCATCACCTCGTCAACACGAGATGTTGACTACCAGACGCAAGTACTTGAATAGCTTTCGAAAACATATGAAACACACGATACGTGATTATAAAATATGAGGGTTGCCCTCGATTTCTCTTGGATCCCATCATCAGATACTGACTTGGTGACAACTAAAGTATACCCTTTCAATCCAAAAATCTATTTTTGGAATCGGTTCAACCGTCTTCGAGTTCCTAATCGGGGAACATACATTAAAAAAAATACAAAAAAACCGTCCCGAATTGAGAACCGCCTCGTTTTTTCGAAGTCGGTTAAAAAGAAAGAAATCGTAAGAATAGGTTATTATTTATTCTTATGCTATTTCCCCTCCCGTTCAAAGACACGTCCCGTCCCGTTCTTGCACTGTACTGCCCCCCGACTACGAAGTGCAAAATTCGAACTTCGTATCGTGCCGTCCCTCTCAAGCTAATATTATTTAACACGAGAGTGAGTGGGACGATACGATACGAACGTCGATTTTCGAATTTCGTAGTATGGGGCTTGTGCCGGTGTGGAGAGTAAGACAGCCGAGGCAAACACAGGCACAAGAGGCCTTTCATCTTAGTCATTTACGTTAACAACGCAAACCCCTCGGGGTTGCGGGTGTCTATGAGCATAAGTGATCACTTTACCATCAGGTGACCCACTTGCTCGTTTGCCTTTATCGCACATAAAAACACACACAATTATGATAATATTTCACCATCTCGACATAATGTCCGAAACATCTTTAATCTTAAACCAACATGGCGTAAACAGGCCTATAAATAAGCTACATAAGGCGGCGGCCCACGGACTGTCATAACTATTCTTTCGCATTTTTATTGCCTTTTGTTTAAATACTATAAAGCCTTAAACGAGGTTATCTGGACATCGGCTTTCGTCGAGAAAAAGACAAGTCCGAGCTGAAGTAACATCTTGCGTTTAGCTAAGTTTAACTATGATTAAATATCTATGAAAAATAACTAATAATGAAACCTTGGGTTCATGCTGTCCAGGCGCTTTCAAGCTTATTTCAGAGTTGTAAAAGCGCTTGGTCGATGCAGCTTGTGACCAAAGGGCTGGCAGTTTTCTCTCTCAAAAAATCAGCATTACATCGCTACAGCGAGGCAACGCTGCCAGCCTTTTGGGCACCATGCCACGGAGGCCTTATTTTGATTTAATTAAGTTTTGGTTAAGTTAGTTTTAGCTTGGATTTAATGTCTTTGTAAATTGCTTTTGTTATGTAAATAAATATAGTCACTAGTTATTAGTACATAACGAAAATAAATCTAAAAGGTCTCCCCGTGACATGGTCCCAAAGATGCTGGCAGCCAAGTATTCTGAGATACCAATAGGTATATAATAAAAAAAATCCGACGAATTGAGAACCTCCTCCTTTATTAAATTTTAAGTCGGTTAAGAAGTATAATACCGCAAGGAGTAAACCATTTAAATTAAGCCAGGTACCGTCGTTGAAGCCACATCACCTTCAGAAACCTGCTGTTGAACTAAACGCCTACAATGACGCCACGAAATCACTTCGTGCAGCGACAATGGATTCCCAAATTAAGGTCAATTCTGCTCTTAATCAATTCGCTGCGCGGGCGCCGCGAAATAGCCTAATGACGTGTGACTTATGTCATAATTACGGGGGGAGTGACGTGGCATAATTGGCGGTTTGATGTGATATAATTATGAGAAGACTCTCGAGTCTTAACATAGATAACCTAACATTACCAACTTCAAGGACGATAAAACCAAGAGGACTGCCAATGGCTATACAATGTGGCGTTCCTGTAAAATAATGAGCCTACTGTAGCTAGTTTCACTATAAAGAGGTCTCTGTACCATTAATTTTGTATGACACTTAGACCTCTGGCTAACACAATAGCGCCATCTATGAACAGAAAGAAAAACGAATTTAGATGGTGCTATTGTGTTAGCCAGAGGTCTAAATGTCATACCAAATGTAGGTACAGAGAACCCTCCTTAGTAAAACTAGCTACAGCAGGCTTATTATTTCAAAGAAACGCGACATCATAAAGACACTGGCAGTCCTCTTGGTTTTATGGTCCTTGCCAACTATATTTTTTTCTAAATTCCACTCTTAAGGCAGTTAAATTAATAGTAATAGCTGTAGGTACTTGTAGTTACATTTTTATTAAACAGCCGATATTTGACAGCTGTCATCCCAATACAATTTATGTCATTATTGACATATGATGACACTAATTGTACTAGGATGACAGCTGTCAAGTATCGGCTGTAAAAAAAATTCAATTATAGTAAAGGATATTGCATTGCATTGTATTTATGTTTGTTAATTGTAAAATAACTGGGTATTTTTTGCCACAATTAACGTTTTAAATAAAATAAAATAAATAAATATCATGGAACAAATTGACACCAATTGACCTAGTCCCAAACTAGGCAAAGCCACTATGGGTACTAGACAACGGATAAACATACATATAGATAAATACATACTTATTTACATATTTAACATCCAAGAGACCCGAGAACAAACATTCGTATTCATCATACAAACATCTGTTCCTGCTGTTTTAGTCAGAAATTTCTCTGAGATTGATCTAGTTATCACAGTACGCAGTAAAAACCATGTTATCAGGCCCTTGATCTAACGAGTTTGCGTGATCTACGATAAGAAAACTACATAAATCATTTTGTAATCTTAATGTTTATCATCAGTTTTTCTTTCATAATCACCTATTCTAAACATCTATTCTCACCTTGTCAGAGGCCCGAGTACGATTATTCGAATCCTGCGTAACGTAATCGAATTACTATTCGATTATCGAGAAATTCGTATGACATTTGGAACAGCGCCCGCCCGTGAGCGTATTTGGAACTAAAATTTAGTATGAGGTTTCTCGATTTCGATACGATAACTTAACGTTACGCAGGATTCGAAAACTCGTGCTCGTTTAACAACTTAAGTCAATCTTGATTTAAGTAAGGTTCCTGAACGTCCCAATGATTGACACGTTTATACCAATAATTGTCACTTGGGACCTTTATTGCTACGTATTAAGGTTGAAGGTGCCAATTACTGACATGCACAACGACATTTGCCTTACTTCAAAATGATACAAAAAAAAATTACAGGTACCGAATTATTTATCGAGGTGCCGAAACCTAATTATACCTAATATTAACTCATACGGTGTACTATTTATTTAAAAAATCTTGGTATTTACCCAAAAAACTATTTTATTTATATTATGGCTACAAACAAATACATTTTAACATGTAACTACCGTGAGATTCAATCATAGTGAAATAAACGTTTGTCAATCGAGTATAGCTCGACATGTTTCGGACTAATCCGTAGTCCTTCCTCTTGGAGCACTCACTTCGGATTTTCGTTTCTCTACCGCCGAAGCGTCGTGCTCCCAGAAGAAGGACTACGACATGTCGGACTATCCTCGACTGACATACCTACGTGAGTGATCCGTTTATTTCACTAAAATTGCTTTGTTTGCTCACAGCAAGCTGCAGTTGCAATGAAATAATTGAAAGAGTAATTCCGATCATTATGTATGACGAATTGAATTGAATCGGTTATCCAATAGGGCTTTAAGTGGCCACGGAGTAGTGGCTGTGCGGAGATGCTTTATTTTAATCAGCATCCTGAGGCAACATTCCCGGAGGGATCTTTAAAAAACGAGCGTATATTCCTTAAAAGGTGGCAACACACCTGTGGTACCTCTCGTGTTACTGGTGTAAATGGGCGGCGGTGATTGACTTCCATCAAGTCATAGGCGGGTCGCCTATTCGTTTGTCCTCTATAATAGTTAGTACAAAAAAAGAAAACGTCGTTTTAAATTAACATAAGATTAATTTCTATTTTGTTTTAATTGGTAGATTTTCAATCATTATAGACTAGCACAAATATGAGGTCGGTGCGGTGAGGTCGGAATATTCTTTGAATAAAGCAAAAACCAACATAAAAAAAATGATAAATTAGCTGGGCCGTTTCACGGGTTTTTTTTAAGGAACCTATAATTGCAACCTTTAAAACACGATTACAATATTATTTTTTAACCTAACCAACTTAGAAAAGTTTAAAAACCCAAAGTTTCATTTCAAAGTCCAATATCTCAAAAAAGACTTAACCGATTTTTATGAAACTAAACCAAGAACCATCTTGACTAAACTAGCTTTCGATTAAGAAAAATCGCATCCAAATCCGTTCATGCGTTTATTAGCTACGATGCCACAGACAGATATATAGACACAAAGATACACGCTTACACAGGTCAAACTTATAACCCTCTTTTTGCGTCAGGGGTTAAAAAAAACCGTCGATCTTCTTTGTTTTTATACGACAAGGAATGCAAACGAGCAAGTGGGTCACCCGAGGCCCGAGTACGAACATTCGAAACCTGCGTAACGTAATCGAGTAGTAAACGTTATCGAGAAATTTGTATGACGGTTGGAACAGCGCCCGCCCGTGAGCGTATTTGGGACTAAAATTTTGTATGTGGTTTCTAGATTTCGATACGATAACATAACGTACGCAGGATTCGTAAACTTCGTCAAATTCAAATAAAAAAATTTATTCAGCTAATAGGCAGTTGAATGCTCTTTTACACGTCATTTTTTTGAGTCTACCAGCGCTTTCGGAAAGACCATGATTGCCAAGAAGAATGCGCCGCAAGAAACTTGGCACAAAGTCATTTTTTCTAAAAACAAGTTAAATTAGCTCTTACAATACGTAACCACAAGAAACCTCACTGCATCATTAGAAAATAAAATATTTACGTGCTCGGCCTATTGATGGTAACTGATCACCACTGCCCACAGACACCCGTACCCCGGGGGGTTTGCAGATGCGTTGCGAACCTAGAGGGCTAAGATGAAATGCCTCTCGTGCTTCTCCTTTTATCCCGCCCGTGCGCAGTATATTGACCCGCGATTAGGCGCAGGCGCAGCTATTTATACAACTGGGTCGCATTGAGTGCCCCGGCGGCGCCACTGGAGCGGTTTTTCTGGGACTTGTTGAACACATTGTTTTTAACCGTTGGGGATCGATTTTTGAATCTCACTTGGTGACTAAATTCTCATCCATGACATAAAATAAATAAATAAATATCATGGGACAAGTGACACCAATTAACCTAGCCCCAAATTAAGCAGAGCTTGTGTTATGGGTACTAGACAACGGATAAAAATACTTATATAGATAAATACTTAAATACATATTAAACATCCAAGACCCAAGAACAAACATGAAATATGACATTGATAACACTATTTGCCAAAAGCCTTATTTTTGAATGTCATACCCGTCTACTAACACTTTTCTGTCATAGAAAAGCGAGTCAACATAGTGGATTGAGGTTAGCTGTCACTGCCAGTGGTCAAGAAGTCACTCAGTGATCTCGTTTACGAGAGGGTGAAGGCATTCGTATTGGATATTATGGGCATGAGAATTTTAGTCACCGGTGAGATTAAAAAATACGAACTTTTTAGAAATCACTGAATTTAGTCACCGGGTGAGATTCAAAAATCGACCCCCTGGTCCAAAACGAGGGGTGCTAGGGCACCTGCCCATACTACGTAACCAGTCTTGTAGGGGGTGGGGGGTCTGGGCATAGTACGGATGGTCTCCGAGGGGGAAAAATAGCAACCTCGCAAAAGGTCCTACCATCAGCAAACCACGTAACCACCGCGTTGACATAAATCCAGCGAACAACAAGTCTTACTACATACAATGACAATGCAAAGAAAAATTCGTTAAGCAGCTGGACTTGAACCAGCAACCTCGGTAATCCGTACCACGCTCCACCAATTAAGCTATACTTAACGATACCGTACTTACCGTTACGATACTTATCGTTAAGTATAGCTTAATTGGTGGAGCGTGGTACGGATTACCGAGGTTGCTGGTTCAAGTCCAGCTGCTTAACGAATTTTTCTTTGCATTGTCATTGTATGTTGAATTTCATTCTATGAATGTTTCATAAAAATAAAAAACAAAAATAATCAATAAATCGATTATTTTCATTGAACAAGTCTTACTACTGCCCCACTCAGATTTCGTGACGCGGTCAGCTGATAACAGTGATAGCTGATAAGAGATAGTGCTGATATCGATAAGCAACGACCTTCTGTAGGCCGAGCTCGAAGTTTACGAATCCCGAGGGTCGAGCAGGACTTTACGAATGTTACGGTTATCGTATCGAGATAGAAGTCTCATTCTAAATTTTAGTTCCAAATACGCTCACGGGCGGGCGCTGTTCCATACGTCATACAAACTCGACTACGTTTACTATTCGATTTTACGTTACGCAGCATTCGTAAAGTCGTGCTCGACCCTCTGCGTAACGTTACGTTATCGTATCGAAATCGAGAAATGTCATACTAAATTTTACTATTTTTAAACGTCATACAAATCTTTTAACATAAAACTACAAATCACTCGATAACGTTTTCTACTCGACTAGCTCATGCCCCGCGGCTTTGCCCCGGTGAATTATTTCAAAATAGGCTAGTCCCCTATCCTGTGGGAATTTCGAAAAATCCCTTCTTAGTGCACCTTTACGATTCTCAAGGTATGTTTGCCAAATTTCAAGCCTCTTACAGTGGTTTAGGCTGTGCGTTGTCTGTTTGTCAGTTAGTCAGTCACAGTACTGTTTTATATGTATGAAAAAGGAAGAAGATTACGTTACGCAGGTTTCGAATGGAAGTACTCGGGCCTCTGCACGTAACAATTTTAATTTTCTTTTAGTGATCATTGATCAACCATGAAAACCCTCTGGTACTTGATAGGTAGGCATTTGGCTTTCAAAGAGAGTTATCGTGAATAAAAAATCCGCCAGAATTGCTTATATCGTAAGGTGCATATTTATAGCATAGATCAATGTTTCTGTGTCCATCGGTATCCGGCGACGTTAAATAAAGTTGTCGGTCCGTCTTGTAGAGCCGACCTACGCCGTGACTTCCGGTTCGTGATCACCACTTGAAATTTTTCAAGCACCTTTCATGCTCTTCCTCACATACAGTCGTGCATTATTTTGACAATTGTTTAATAATTTCTAAGACTTTTTTGCCCCGGCTTTTAATGAAGAAAAAAATATCACATGCCTGTGTCTGTTTTAGTTTGAATTTCCGTATTTTTCTTCCAAGGACTTCTGATAGGTTGCAGTAGAATGAAGGCATTGACAACGACAATAATAATAGTTTCCTCTCGTATGAAATTCGTAGAACCTATACACATTATTACGCAACATTCTAAACCACGCTCTCACCTTCATATTCACAAAAAGAAACAACCCAACCTAGCCCCAAACCCAATAATTTTCGATTTCGATATTCCATACAAGTCCATGCATTTGGCTGTCAATTACAATCAAAAGTTGACAGGTCTCGGATGAGAACCATAACGGGAACATTGGGACGTATAAGGGGATGTTACGCAAACAGAAAGTGAGGTCGTTGGAATGGTCGGTATTTCAAGGGCGAACGAGAGTTTGGTGACAGGATCAAAGGAGGAATGTTCCAGAAATGGAGCGGCTTATGGGTGTTAGTCTCGGGGCCCTTGGCAGTCCCATTAAGGTAGCATGGTGGCGTGATGGGTATGAGGGCAGCAGACAACTTTCTAAATCAGTGGTGGGCAAACTTTCTTCATGGGGGCCAGAAAGTCACAGATATTTTAGAGGAGGGCCAGAATTATACTAAAAAATCATTTTCTTTTGAATTTTTACTGCAGGACCAGCCTCCATACTACGAAATTCGAAAATCGAAGTTCGTATCGTATTGTTCCAGTCACTCTCGTATTAAATAATATTAGCTTGAGCGAGACGGCGCGATACGAAGTTCAAATTTTGCACTTCGTAGTAGGGGGACTACTCATTTCGTAGGAACGACGGCGGGCCGGAGCTGGCCCGCGGGCCGTACTTTGCCCATCACTCTTCTAAATCAAAGCTATTTAAATGACCACAGATATTTAAAGAATCAGTATGCTGAAGTGGCAGTGGGCCGGCCGTATCGAGCGAAGAACCGACAACAGTTGGGGTAAACGTGTTCTTGAGTGGAGACAGCGTCTCGGCAAACGTAGTGAAGGATGCCCTCCGGCCAGATGAGATGACGATCTGTGAAAGACTGCAGGCAGTGCTGGATGCGGCAAGCTATAGACAGGGCGCTATGGCGCTCGTTAGGGGAGTCCTGTGTCCAACAGTGGACTAATGTAGGCTGAAGATGTTGATGATTATTTTGAAGATACGAAGAAAGAACATGGCTGATTTATAATGAACCGAATTTCGACGCGAGCTTGTGAGTCAATTGTCAATCATAAAAATACTGACGCATATCCAACAAGGGCTCATAACAACAAAAAACCTGAACTCGAGTCAATCATTTCAGAACATTATGTATGTGATTGATTTTTACGGCTTTTTATCAAAAGCACACCCTCTCTAATAGAGGTAAGTGAGACTGCACACGTTCAATGGAAAATAATAAATCAAGATTGCGATTAACACAATGTTTATCATTATCAAAGTTGTTAATTAGTCATGAATATTAATCATGCTCGCAAATGATGTAACTGTTGTATTTAACAATGCAATTGTTATGGTAACTGCATTCATTGTTATTAGAGCTTTATCGCGCGTAGTGACGAATGATTTTAGGGTTACGATTATCTTGCGTAAAATAAGGGGCATATTTTTAACTACAAATTTCTTAAGTCTTATTCTCGTAACGTGAAAATTGTGCATGTCAAAGCATCAAACGGATAACTAACTCTCTGAGGTCTACGGTCAAATCAGTAGTTATTAACTTATTAGAATGGAATGAAAAAAAACATGCCTCTGCCGGGAAATATTGGTAGGTAAATAGTGTTTTTCGCTCTTCTAAAATTGTGAACAGGTGTATAAAACGATTTAAATAACACCAACAGATTGCAATGCCGCAGCCACTTGTAAATATTTACCTTAAACATTCACATTCTTGTTTCTACTGCTACGTACACTCAAAACAGAAACATATTATGATGTTAAACTGACATGCTAACGTCAATAACAATCCTTATTAACTGTACTTACTTAACTTGACCTCTTAATGTCAGTCAATCCCAAACAAATGTAACACACCAGCAGATCATCTTATACTAGTTGCAGTACCAATTTAAAAAGACCTCTCTCCCTTTTGCAGTTAAGAGACACTAGTTTCATATGCACGGACCAACTTTTATTGGTCTTTCCGAACAACCAAAATAAATAGAGCTCTGATCTTCCTTGGTTTTAAAGGAGCGTTGTATGGGCGTACAGGTCGGGGTAGTTGGTTGTGTGACGGTTACGTGACAGATTTCATGGTGTTTTACAAAACGGTCACGACTTGGAGTCGTCATGTAGACTTCCGGTGTTCATGGGTTGTATAATAATGACTAGTTGCTCTTTTGCCTATAGAAATGACTATAGTATCAGCCCAAGTGTGATACGGGTTTGTTTGCCATCAAAATGGATGGTAACTGGCAAGGTACCGAAAATTAAGGTCAAAATTAAGAAGTCTGACAGAACAGCTTGTAAACCACCAAAAGATAGATTTAGTTACGTGTGTTCAAATATTTTAGAGCACCTAGATAAATAGTTCCGTTCCATTGTATTTAATATACTATATACTCAGAGGCAGAACTAATCGCCCGTATCTTTAACCACCGAAGCAAAAAGACAAGTTTCAAGTTATTTGACCACTATGTCCTGTGTGTCTGTCTGTGGCACCGTAGCTCTTAAACGGGTGGACCTGCAAGAGGTTTCACTTTGAAATGAAAATGTCGGGAGTTTTTCAACTTTTCCTTGATTAAATAACAGTTTTCACAATAATCAGGGAAGACAGAGTGGGCGTTTAATAATTGTGCCCGTGAATGTTGTATTTATTTTAACAGCGCCAATTCTCCACAAAAAAAACTTTTAGATTTAAACTGTGAGTGCAGGAAATAAATTAAGTTTATTAGAAACTTATGACATCAAAGAGGCTAACTTGTTATTCATAAAAACAAATATTTTAAGCTTTAGCTAAAATTTTTGTTACGTCAGCTACTGTTACATAATTTTTTTGTTTATCTTACAAATCATAGGCTTAAGCAAATGTTAACGGAATTCTTTGCTGACAGGTTAATCCCAGTTAATTGGATTATAGATAAATTGTGGAATTACTAAGATTATTCATTAATATTAACTTCAGTAATATATTACATCATATCATAGAAGTAAGCAATAGGGGAGACTTCTTTCAGAGTAGGAAACGCGCGATGCTCTACGTAAAAGAACGTATCTCCATAAGTAAACTCGAGGTAGTTACGTCTTTTTGTGTTGGCAGAGGAGCGTAAGTTGCAAAAGTTGCAAGGATTTAGGTAGCGGTGGTTGACTACAAACGAGCCACGCAGGTGCTACATTCAAAGAACAAACTTAATTTATTTGAACAATACAAATAAAAAAGTATTTATTAAATAGCATCTGCTCTTACTTTTACATTTTTTTTTATACAACGAGGAAGGCAAGCGAGCAAGTGGGTCACCTGATGGTAAGTAATCACCACTGCCCATTTACAGTGAAATAAAACGGGTCACTCAAGTACCTACATAAGTCTAGTTTAGCCCAACATGTTTCAGACGAATTCGTAGTCGAGGAGGGAGCGCACGACTCAGCTGCAACTACGCGTCATGTTAAAAATATTATTGCATTTATTTTTTTATTTGTTACAGATGCAGACAAAGACAGTTTCAAGTAAGTACAGCATGATGCATTAAGTAATTAGCATACTTACAAAAAAATATAAAAAGATAAAAAAAATAAAAAAGCACAATAAGTATTTAAGATGAATTATGAAAATGAAAGCATAGGTAATAATTCCAAAAAATAAATAAATGGCATTCTTTATGAAAAGTAAAACAAAATAGGTGCTTTAAAATAAAATAATGTGTTCACAAAGTAAAGCCTTTTTCTTAAAAAATAATTAGCCAATCATCGGTCACCACAAGTATAAGATAAGAATCTACTCTTTTTTAATCGGTAAAAAACTCTAACAATAACGTGGGTGGACAAAGCATTTGCTACTACAAATATGATCGTAAATTCACACTTTCCCTTTCAACTGTACACGTAAAGTTTTAGAACAAATACGAAGTGACTTCGAGTACACTCGAATGCGAAACTGTAAGTTGTGTGAAACATAGAAAAACGCTGTCAAGGTAGCGTTGATGTTATACAAGGTGTTCGCTTTTCAAAAAGAAATTTCGGTCCATTTTAATTAACCTGTTAATATGAAACTAACGTGAGACTCAATCATATTGAAATAAAACAGATCACTCACGTATATAAGTTGAGTTTGGCTCGACATGTTTCGGACTAATTCGTAGTCGTTCCTCTAGGAGGGCACGACCTAGCGGCGGCGGTAGTAGTCGCGCCAGCAGAGACGCGGTGCGTAGTGTGCGTCTCGCTGTCGCTGGGTCGTGCGCTCGCAGAGGAAGGACTACGAAATTTTATTGGTTTAAAAATTTTGTGCGCACAATAAAAAACCCACTAAAGTAGAGCAACCTGTATGACCGTGAGAACACTAAAACGCTCCGGCGCATCTAATACGGGGCTTGTGTAACGTTTGCTTGTCTGTCAACATGGACTTATCTTCAGCTAGTGCGCTTTATATAATGTTTGCTCATTATTTTATTGGTTTAGAGGTTTCCTTAATTTTTTTAAGTCTTACGCTATGTATCTTACTTTTGACGAAAGGAAATCTCAAAATTGAGATTTCTGAAAAAATATGTAAGTTTATGGTATACATAGATTCTTTAGAGAAACAGATTTTTTGTAATACCGTTTTTCTTACTGGATTTGGGACTTTTCGTTTAATATAAAAGCTAAGCCGTTATAGCCTAGTGGTTTGACCTATGGTCTCTCAGGCAGAGTGTCGTGGGTTCAAACCTCGGCTCGCACCTCTGAATTTTTCTTAATTTATGTGCGGAATTACATTTGTAATTTGTCATGTGCTCTTCGGTGAAGGAAAACATCGTGAGGAAACCTGCACACACCTGCGAAGCAATTCAATGGTGTGTGTGAAGTTCCCAATCCGCACTGGGCCCGCGTGGGAACTATAGCCCAAGCCCTCTCATTCTGAGAGGAGGCCTGTGCCCAGCAGTGGGACGTAATAAAGGCTGGTGATGGTATGTGAATGTGATAAAAGTTAAACTGTAAGGCCGCGGACTGAACGCCAGCGGCCGGCAGGGCGACGAGCGGGATGCTGAGCGATTTCTCTGTTCACCGCACAACGGTTACCTGGCAACGCACGGAATGCATTAGTCCACAGCGTAATGCAATGCAACAATTGACATGGTGGATGCGAAAAGCACAATACCGGTCTGAGTGGAGAGCCTTGGGGAGGCCTAAGTCCAGCAGTGGACGTCTTTCGGCTGATAATGATGAATTGACAGTGACTGGTATAATTGTAACGATACTTAAGGCATCTCTGAGACAGGCAGTTTACTGCTAATCAACATTTAACTATAGTGAAATAAACGGATCACTCATGTATGTCAGTCGAGTAGGTACAACCCAACATGTTTCGGACTAATCCGTAGTCGTTCCTCTGGGAGCACACGCTACGCCGGTGGCGAGACGTAAACTCTGACTGACATACGTGACTGATCCGTTTATTTCACTATGATTGAATATCACGGTAGTTTCATGTTAAAAACATTTGCTTAATTCATAACGACTCTTTTCTTCTTTAGTTAGTTTATTATTTAAGTAATAAACACATGACACAATATTATCGATAAGGACCTGAGTTCGATTCCCACAGTCCCACTTAATATTATTATCCCGTAATTTTCTGCTTCTTGGTAGAAATTTTAATATTGCATTTAAGCCCTCACTGTAGCATACCATCTTTGTATATTAGAAACACGTAGAACGCTTTGTTTCCTTTAGCTGCGCGCACGCAACCGTTGCGACACGGCTGCCTCTTCGTATGGTAAGTAGTGGCACATATTGTTTCTGTTGGTTACTGGAGAGTAAATTAAATTTAACGACCGTATTTAATATTAATACGGTATGAAAAGGGGTTTATACGTGTAATGTTAGTAGTTTAAATATAAAGAGTTGTACAATTGGTGCCGTGTCCAGGATTACAAACATAATTTAGGGCTAAAGTGTCCTCTTTTTATAATAGTGTATTTTTTTTATTTGGTAGTAGTTGTTTTTGTTAATAAAGACGCACAAAGTAATGTAGGTAACACTGTTTACCTACTCAAGGGTTTTTTTAAGGTTATTTCAGTGTTGCAAGTGACAAATCGGTTGCCACTTAGTACCGAATAATGTCACTAGAGCTCCAGGCTACATTAGAGAGCACTACTGCACATATTTTCGATCAAACTCTTACAAGCACTTTTGTCGTAACTCTTCAACGTTTTGAGGTAAGTATTCTATGATACCAAATCCAAGTGCTCAGTTTCACTAGAAACATCTGTTTGATAAACATATCCTAAAGGTCATTCGTGTCACGGGGTCAGCGCGTGTCAACGGACAGACCGGCTTTCACAATGTGTTTGTATTAGTTGCGCTACCGAGGATTGTGATTTTTGAAGTGTGACTTACGACAATTTTAAGCTTAATTTGACAGAATCAATAAATAATATTGTCTATGGATATGTTCATTTCAGCCAAAGTGCGATGACAGAAAGTCAATGTTAAGAATTTGAGAACCTTATCACAGTAAGTACAGTGTATGTCATATTTCAAGATTAGCCTAAACTTTGCGGAGGTCCATATTTATGAACTAAAAACAATTACTTTGCTCACCCGCGACCACTAATGACAAATAGTTATATACTACTGCTACTCTTGAGTAGTGGAAGTGGTGGCATGTTGAGCGGTTGTTGTTGTGCTTCGTAAATGGCCTCGCGGAGAGTGCCGAAACGCGTCAGCGTTTAGTTTAGTGGTGGTGGTGATAATTGGGTCTGTGTGGCATGTGTTGATTCGTGTAGCAGTGGAGGCGGAGGTGTTGCATGGAAACATGCATTTGCCGTACAGATATAACTATTTGTCATTAGTGGTCGCGGGTGAGTAAAGTAATTGTTTTTAGTTCATAGCCTTAACTTGTTACTTTCAAAATTTACTCGTAGAGAGCTCCAAGCGTGATAGTTGGGTCTGTGTGACATGGTGTTGATTCGTGTGGCAGTTTAGGGGGAGGTGTTGAATGAAAACTTACATTTTGTCGTATAGGCGTAACTAACTTACGCTTGTGGTCGCAGGTGAGAAAATTAATTGTTTTTAGTTCATGGATATACACCTCAAAGTAACGCCTGATTCAATCAACTTGCCTAAACAATTCCTAAATAGCTTTCGATTACGTTAATAAGTCATCTTAATTGACTCGAAAACACTATTATCACACGTTACCTGCCATCCGCAATTCCATAGCGCAAACCCCAATTAGGACACCTGTTCGAGAATTGTCTGTTTAATCGCATCGATAGTTCGCGCGAACTAACCGCGTTTAAGTAGGACGCCGCCTTACAATGCAAGCGGAATATTGAGGCCCTTACATTCTCGATACCCGTGTCAACGACGTTTTTTATACGACGAGGAAGGCAAACGAGCAAGAGGGTAACCTGACAGTAAGTGATCACCACTGCCCATAGATACCCGCAACCCCGCGGCCCCGGAGGGTTTGCAGATTCGTTGCCAACCTAGAGAGCTAAGATGAAATGCCTCTTGTGCCCGTAATTACACCGGCTGTCTTACTCTCCACACCGGAACACAACAGTGCAAGCACTGCTGCTTAGCGGCAGGATAAGATTAAGATGGTGTCAGCGATCCGGACGGTCCACGCACACGGTCCTACCACCCGCAAACTGCTCACTGGGTCTTAATATTTGTTTAACAAATGAAGGAGCTATTCGAGCTAATTCCACACAAATACGGAGAGCCCTTAAAGTAAATTTTACGTTACGACAAACGTTTCGATCGCGTTCGCTTTAACGTGTCATATAATATGAGAATAAAACCTACGCCAATACACGCCGCTAGGGCGCTGCTGAGAGTCTAGTATAGGTAATCAACGGCCAAAAATACGTCTCGATCGCGTTCGCGTTTACGTCTGTATTACTATGGGCTCATAGCACCTTCACTAGGGGCACATATCGACAACAAACAATTCTCATACTATTTGACACTTTAACGCAAACGCGTTGGAGACGTATTTTTTGGCCGACGACAACACTAGATACTCTGATTCGCCCACAGTGATTGAGACGTTAACGCGATCGCGATCGAGAGTTTTCTTGTGTCAAAAATTACACTAAAAGCTAAGGTAAAAATAAAATACGCAGGTAGTTACCAGTTACGACAGCGTAACTCGACGCATGACAACACTACATTATTCGGGTTGAAGTAATGTACAAAAACAAACACGGAAAGCGGGTCATTTTTAACTAATTCACACGTTACATGCCTTGTAATTGTCCCTTACGTCACCCGTAACTGGCTACTGTCACGGTGGTCAAACAGACAGACCGACTGAAGGATTCCCTTGTCACGAACGTGTGCTATGTGTAAACAAATACAGAACAGTTATTAAGTAAGTGCTCAGCTGGGGTGGCACAGTTATCGGCAAAAGTAGCTAAGCTACCGACGCGTTCAATGATCTAAGCACGGCTCTATTGTTATAGACATAAGAGCTTGTAGATCATTGTGATTGCTTCGGTTGCTTAGCTACTTCTGCTGCTGACTGTATGTAAGGATATTCCGGCATTTCAGCGCTGAAATGACAAAATTAGCTGTCATATAAATAAATAAATATCATTGGACAATTGACACCAATTGACCAGTCCTAAACTAGGCAAAGGCTGTACTATCATGGGCACTAGACAACGGAAAAACATACTTATATAAAGTACGTACATATTAAACCTAAAAGACCAGAGAACAAACATTTATCAATACAAACATCGGCCCCGACTGGGGATCGAACCCGGGACCTCAAGCTTAGTTAGGATCTCTAACCACTAATAGGCTATTCGACTCGTCACTTATCAATATCAGCCTACTTTTACGTCCCACTGCTGGGCACATGCCTCCTCTCAGAAGGCTGGGGCTATAGTTTCCACACGGGCCCAGTGAGGAATAAATTCTGCAAAACTTAATTTTGTGATATAACTTTTCCTTAATTGCCTTAATTAAACTTTCCTTATTATTATTTTATTTCTACGTATCAAGCCACAAGCCTGGCATTGACCTGGTTCTAATAATAACTATGCAGAGTAACTTTACGTCATTAAGGAAACCGTAGTACTTATGTCTAACTCCAGTTCGGACCGTTTGGTCATAAAATTCGCGTTTTCTGCGAAGTGACAACGACAGATTTAGACAAACAGAGGACGACTGTTAGAAGTTTATTATCGGCTCTTTGGTTTATCCCGATTTTGAGTTATACTTTTTAACAAATTCACAAATTGACGTCAAATTGAATGCCCCTGTTATTTTCGTTATAGAAGAATTGAGCATTTAGTCCTCACTGCATAGCTCGAAAACATCCGAACCAAAAGACCACTAATTTGCAAACATTCGGGTAAAAAGACCACTTAATCGAGCATCAATCAGTCTTAGTTTGGTCGAACGACAGCGCTATGACGTATGGCTGCCATTATATTTCGTCGGTTCATTCTTCAGATATAATTTTTAACCAGGTAGTTTCTTTAACTTGCTAGGCAACATCGCACGGTATTCAGAGAAAAAATAAACAATTTTTGATTAAAGAGTACTTTTTTGACTTCCGCCCTACTCCTGCGACGCTCCGCCATGTCTACCTTTACATCATTCCTTTTTCGTGCGTGGCAACGTTCGCACATCGCCAACGACGTAACACTGCGTGAAAATGCCGAAGGAAAATCTAAGTAATTCGCAAAAAATTGAGCGCTATAAGCGAAAAATAGAAGAAATTAATAAAAGTGAACAGTGTAAACGACGACGTATTCGTCCAAATATCATCTATTCTGATGATTCCGATAGCGATTCAGGTGAGTTCCAAATAGCATTTTTCTTAAGTGTGTCGAACTACCCACATGCAATAATATGTTATATAGGATCATTGTAACCAATTTTAATTTGATGGGCCGTGTGCCCAAGTAATAAAATGTATGACTTTCAACATTCTAAGCTAAATTGAAATCGGGGTTGACTGCGAGTTAACCACGCTTACGGAATTAACTGCGAGTTAATTTCGACTATCTTATAGTAATAATGTACATACAATCTACAATTAGATATTCAGTGCATCATTATATTATCTGCGAGATAATGTAATATCATAATTATTTTTCTAACAGAATTAACTGCGAGTTAATTTTGGCGAAAACATTATACTAGCACAATACAATGTACATCTGTAACACTATATTATCTGCGAGATAATATAAAATAATAGTTAGTTTTTTGGTTGTAAAATTGAACATAAAATAATTGTTTTAGCCGATCAACCAGAAAACTTCAATGCAGAATCTGCAGAAGCTGAACAGACAACGGAGAATGCAGCTTCAGATTCTCAGTCTGATCCGACGGCTCAGGAGAGCGCAACGGCTTCAGCCGCCCCCGAGCCCCCTTCAGAGGAGGCGGCACCGACCTTAGACCCAGAGCTCCTCGCTGCACTTGGAGAATCCACCTCCGATACTCCCGAATTCGGGCCAAGCATTCACGATAGCTTAGCTACCTTATGGTTGCCTCTTCTGAAAAAAGGCATGCCAAAAGAAGCGAAAGACAAACTCCTCAAAGAGTATTTAATCCCGTCGAACTGCAAATTATTGCAGGCGCCTAAATTGAATGCCGAGATATCGGCCGCCGTGTCGGAGGTAGTTCGCGGCCGCGACAAAAAATATGTCGTTGTACAGCAACAGCTCGGCCAAGGGATAGCGGCTGTTAATCAGGCCATGGACGTCATGCTGAAGAATGACAACAAAATCGAAGCACTTAAATATTTAAGCGATAGTTGTCGTATTCTCTCTGATTTACATAACTTTTTCACTAAAGATAGAACAAAGTTGGTCACACCTAGTCTGGAGAAGAACTTTCTCCACATCATTCAAGACTCAGAGAGAGATGAATCCTTATTTGGGAATTCCTTGTCTGAAAAAATTAAGGCGAGTAAGGCCATCGAAAGACAAGGTCAACAGATCAAAAAGACTGTTCCTAGCTCAATAAAAGCTAACACGACGAGCGCCCGGCCATCCACATCTCAGGGAAACTGGTCAGGACCTCCTCGCTACTCGTCGAACAGGGGGGGGCGGGGAGGCAGTCGGAAGACGGACCCCTCACCCGCGCCGGCGACCCGGCGCCCGTACATCACTGCTCAGACGAAACCCGCGAACCAGACCAAGACGCGTGCGCAAGCACGTCTGCCTTAATTCAGGTACAAACACATGCGGGTCGTTTACAAAATTTTTACCAATGTTGGCTTAAAGTGACAAATAACATGACTGTATTGTCGTGGATTCGAAATGGTTTTTCTATACCTCTATGTAAACAAGTTCATCAGTCCTCAAAGTCAAAGTCAAAGTCAAAGTATTTTTATTGTAGACTGTGGGTACACAAATACAACAGTTGTTATGTTTTTTACAGGCGTTCCAACACAATCAGCCAGTTTTGGCATACAATATTTCTTAATTGTATTAAAGATTTTACACTACATTTTAAATTACAGTGACTTATATTACTCAGTCCCTCATACTCAGCGGTCGCCAGGCGAAAGTAAACAAATGGACATGGCATTAAATAAATTGCTCGAATTAGGCGCCGTAAGAAAATGTACGCCTAAAAAAGACCAGTACATTTCTAGTACATTTTTAGCTCCAAAACCTAATGGCAGCAGCCGGTTTATTTTGAATCTTAAGTCATTTAACAAATTTGTCGATAAATCCCATTTTAAAATGGAAGATTATCGGACTGCGTCGAAGTTAATACCTCGCAATGGTTTTATGGCGACCATAGACCTAAAAGAAGCATATTTGCTTATACCGATTTGCGAAGCAGATCGTAAATACCTTAGATTTCAACTTCAAGCCTGTAACTCTGATCTAATTGAAACATACGAATTCACTGCATTGCCATACGGTTTGTCGATAGCACCAAAAGTGTTTACCAAACTAATGAAAGAGGTAGTCACTCACTTACGAAGCCAAGGCTTTAAGTCTGTAATTTATCTGGATGACCTACTGTGTATTGAGGACAACTACGAGGATTGCACGAACAATATAAATGAGTCTGTTAGGCTATTGAACTGTTTGGGGTTCGTTATAAACTATGATAAGAGTGTGTTACTACCGTCACAAAGTTGCAAATTTTTAGGGTTTCAATATAACTCAATAAAATTTACTATTTCCTTACCACTCGACAAACGACAAAAAATTTCACGTTTGACAGAAAGGTTCATGAAATTACCTCGCTGCACTATTCGCGACTTTGCTCAACTTATTGGTGTTCTTATCTCAGCGTGCCCAGCTACTATGGTTGGCTATACACCAAAGTATTAGAAAGACAAAAGTTTCTAGCTCTTCAACGACATTATGGAAATTACGAAGCTAAAATAAATCTTTCTGATGTTATTTTAAAGGACTTAATGTGGTGGAGAGACCACATTTACACAATTTCAGCAATAATGAGAACTTCAAACTTTAAGATGGAAATCTATACTGATGCATCGCGTACAGGCTGGGGCGCTGTATGCGAAGACGTTAGTGTGGGTGGACCATGGAAAGCTACAGAGAAAGTACACCATATAAACTTTTTAGAACTGCTTGCAGTTTTCTTTGATTTGAAAAGTTTTGCACGAAACGAATCCAATTGCACTCTTCTGTTACGCGTAGATAACACCACTGCTATCAGCTATATAAACAGAATGGGAGGAATTCAATTCCCACACCTTAATGATTTAAGCCGACAAATTTGGCAATGGTGCGAGGAGCGAAATATAATTTTATATGCATCCTATGTGAACACAAAGGAAAACCGCGCCGATGGCGCATCCAGAATATCCAATCCCGACACGGAGTGGGCATTGTCCAACCAAGCCTTTATGAAAATCACTTCGCGCTTTGGACAACCCGAGATTGATCTCTTTGCATCACGCACCAATGCCAAATGTGTAAATTTTGTGTCTTGGTTCCAAGAACCAGATTCATTTGCAGTTGACGCATTCACAATCAATTGGAATTCAATTTTTTTTTTTTTTTTTTTTTTTTTTTTTATGCTATCCCACCTTTTTCATTAATGTTAAAATGTGTAAGAAAAATTATTGACGATGAAGCAAACGGAATTCTCGTTTTTCCTTATTGGCCTTCTCAGCCGTGGTTCCCCCTTCTGAGAAGTTTAATCGTATCTGATATATTATATTTCAACCCCAGTGAAGTGTTGCTTCAATCCCATTTCAGCCGGTCGCACCGACTGCGCAACAGCCTTACCCTGGCTGCCGCGACGCTCTCTGCGCAGCGTTTTCCGGACGAGGCGTACCGACCGAGGCGATGCCGCTGACTTTGGCTTCTCTGTCAAAGAACACGCTAACGCGGCACTTGGCACTCACAAACGTACATTTAAACAACATTGTTATTCGTCTTTCTTTCTCTTTTTTACTGTTTCCAGTTTTTCTTGCTGTTTTGTATTCTCTGTTCATTTTTGTATACCGAATGTACCTAATTGCACTGTTTTATACATGTTTGTGTTTCCTGTGTTGTGAAAAATAAAGACTTTATCTATCTATCTATCTATCTATCTAAAGCAATATAACGTGTCGCTAAAACTTTGGTGGGAATTTTGTGCTAAGAATGATCTTGACCCTTTAACGGTGTCTAAGACGTCAGTACTTAGATTTTTATCAATACTATTTAGTACAGGTTGCTCGTATGGGACTTTAAACAGCCATCGCTCCGCATTGTCCCTCCTACTAGGGCCCAATATTTGTTCTGATGACTGTGTGAAACGGTTGCTCAAGGGTGCTTATAAATTGAAACCCAGTGCACCAAAATATACACATACTTGGGACCCACAGGTTGTTTTAAATTTCATTTCAACCTGGTATCCTAATATCGAGTTACCGCTCGAGAAGCTCACAAAGAAACTTGTCATTTTACTCGCACTTTGTACCGCACACAGGGTCCAGACCTTGTCCCTTATCAAAGTAGAAAATATTTTTATTTCGGAAAATTATATCAAAATTACGATACCTGATTCAATTAAAACATCAGGTCCAGGTCGAAAGCAACCCTTACTAAATTTACCTTATTTCAAAGATAATCTGAGAATTTGCCCTGCCTCAGCTCTCAAAGATTATATTTTAGTAACACAAAATAAGAGAGTTGAGAGTCAAGGAGCACTACTCTTAACACATAAAGCCCCACACAAAGCAGCTACAAGTCAGACTATAAGCAGGTGGTTGAAGCAAGTGCTGAGCGCCAGCGGCGTCGACGTGTCGGTGTTCACCGCGCACAGCACGCGCCACGCCGCCACCTCGGCCGCCAGCGCCGCCGGCCTCTCTGTTGATCTCATCCGAAAAACGGCTGGTTGGACTCCCGCATCCAGCACGTTTGCAAAGTTCTATAATAGACCGCTGCTTGACAATGACGATGAGTTTTCTTACCGTCAATATGACGTATTTGATTATAATCTAGCTAGACAAGCTGTAGAATTATTTTAGTTAAGTACAGGGTGTACCTTATATGTTTTTTCTGTATAAAATATAAACAAACTTTCATAAACATAATGTATTCTTATTCAGTAAAAAGCAAGCAAAACTAATTAGTAGGCACTCTAAAGGTCTACCTGGTTAAAAATCATATCTGAAGAATGAACCGACGAAATATAATAAAAGATCAAACGAACTTACCAAGTGAAGTTCGATCGCTATTATATGAGTCGGTTCATTCGAAGATATAATCACCCTCCCACCCTCAATATATCAGAACTGGTTTCTGAAATCCCACATTTCAGTTTTGCTCTGGACTCTGAAAAAATGATGTAAAGGTAGACATGGCGGAGCGTCGCAGGAGTAGGGCGGAAGTCAAAAAAGTACTCTTTAATCAAAAATTGTTTATTTTTTCTCTGAATACCGTGCGATGTTGCCTAGCAAGTTAAAGAAACTACCTGGTTAAAAATTATATCTTCGAATGAACCGACTCATATAATAGCGATCGAACTTCACTTGGTAAGTTCGTTTGATCTTTTATCAAAATATGCCGTATTGTACTGGGACACATTTTTCGTGAATTTTGTACTTGACCTAAAGTCCATTGTGTTAGTAAGTCAATTACTTTTATACCTACAATATATCAATTTTGTATATTCTAACCACTCAATCATACCATTTCCTGCCGTCTAAGCTTCAGCTCACGTAATCGGAAGTTCATGAAAAGAAATCTTCATTAAAAAGCAGCGGCAGTAGTGGAAAGCTGTTGCATAACTATAGTAGTTAGCGTTAGGTAGGCAGGACAATGCAAGGGCGCGGCGCATGCGTCAACGGACTGTAATGCGTTTTTGTATTAGTAGTTTGGTGCAGGGCTGGCGCTGGCTTCCTATATTATCTGCATAACTATTTGATTTACGGTCAGATAGGGATTGGGACTGGATGCACCGAGATTTTGAACTTTATTTGAAAGTATGTGACACTGACATTTAAAGTTATTTAAGACTTCTAATACCAACCAGGAAACCAGTAAGGAAGTGTTGTCAAGGGTTAGTGTGAAGAGAACTATTCTGAATACTATAGAGCAGCGGTCCGATACCTTGCGGCCCGCGACTGTTTTAGTCAGCAAATATTTTCGATTTTTAATATCACAAATATCTATTATTAAAATTAGGAAGAAGTACGGCCCGCCCTGCATTTCGCTATGCGACCTTTGCCTGTCAAAAAAACCTTAGAAAAAAAATGTTAAATAATCCTCTGAAATAATGATAAATAAATAAAATAAAATAAAATACGTTTATTTCGGACAACAGAAACTAAAGCCTAAAGTTTTATGGCCTAGCACTAAGCAGCAGAAATATGAAGTCGGTGCGGTGCGAGCGGAATATTCTTTGAATGAAGCACCGACTTCGTATATCTGCTGCTTAGTGCTAGGCCATAAAACTTTAGGCTTTAGTTTCTGTTGTTCGAAATAAACGCATTTTATTTTATTTTATTTATTTATCATTATTTCAGAGGATTATTTAACATTTTTTTTCTAAGGTTTTTTTGACAGGCAAAGGTCGCATAGCGAAATGCAGGGCGGGCCGTACTTCTTCCTAATTTTAATAATAGATATTTGTGATATTAAAAATCGAAAATATTTGCTGACTAAAACAGTCGCGGGCCGCAAGGTATCGGACCGCTGCTCTATAGTATTCAGAATAGTTCTCTTCACACTAACCCTTGACAACACTTCCTTACTGGTTTTTTTACTCGTTTTTTTTCTAAGTTTTTTTTTTAAGGCGGTTTTACTTTTTTGTTAAAAGATTTTTATTTCACAATTTTACGTTGATTTAACATTTTCAGAATTATCCTCCAACTCCTAACCGTTAAGGAGTTGTACCTTCCATCATCAGCTCATCAACATAAGATGATGACTACCGGACGCAAATACTTGAATAGCCTTAGAAAATATATGAAACGCATGATACGTGCCTGTAAAATTTGAGGGTTGCCCTCGATTTCCCTGAGATCCCATCATCAGATCATGACTTGGTGACAGTGGGACCACCTGAGAAGTATATCCTTTCGAATAATGATTTAACATTTTCAGAAGTATCCTCCAACTCCTAACCGCTAAGGAGTTGTACCTTCCATCTACCAGACACAAATACTTGAATAACCTTAAAAATATATGAAACACATAGTACGTGCCTGTAAAATTTGAGGGTTGCCCTCGATTTCCCTGGGATCCCATTATCAGATCATGACTTGGTGACAATGGGACCACCCTCTCAAATAAAAAAAAAATTGAAAATCGGTCTACAATTGTCGGAGTAATCGATGAACATACATAAAAAAACAAAAAAAATACATACAGTGGAACGTAGAACCTCTTCCTTTTTTTGAAGTCTGTTAATACGTGGGAAAATTATTGGAGATATACGACACGACGGCTTCTTTAAGACCATTCTAGAAGAAAGCCTGGGAGGCCTAGGCGAAGCTAAATGGACCAGATAAAGGGGATGGCCGGTGTCGTGTCGTATCAGGAGGTGAAGGAGCTGGCTTATAACAGAGATGATTGGAAGACACTCCACCGACAAGAATGTAACTCTAAAGTTTGATGATGAAAAAACTGGTTCTTAGAACAATGAATATCTGATGAAAATTTTAAGATTTCGGAAATACAGATCGAACCTTTTATGTTTTTGCTCGCAATTTTTATTGGGAAAGTATTTAATCCCTTTCCTTAGCGTTCGAATTGTTTTTTTCTTCGTCAACTTGGAATTTCTTTTAACCCTTTAGGACTTGTGTAATCTTATATATTTTTTAATAAGCTCACCGAAACATGAATACACAGAAAAACCAGAAAAAATACCAACCCCGGTAATCGAACCCGGAACCTCGACACTCCGTGTCGCGTGCCCACCCTTACACCTTAATTGGTGAGTTTATAAAAAAATATATAATTGATACTCACGGGAAGACTGTAAAAATAAAAAAATGGGAAAAAAATAAATAAAAAATACCAAAAGATTTTCCAATTGAGATCTTGTGTAATCTTTCTGCTATTATGCTTGTTTTTGGCATCGATAATAACTTCTCTAAAAACGCTAAGTTTACTTTGTTATTTACTTATGGCAGCCCTGCTAGATCATTAACGTGTGACGATCGAGAGACAGTGCGCTTCCTCTATACGCATGCGTGATAAGTGTAATGGATCAATTTTAAATCAATACCGATAGCCCTGACAACAATAAGAGGGGCGTGATGGATGACCAGTTTTAAAAGATATAAGAGGGAACGTTTAAAACGAAGTCTGCATTGTTCTAACAAGATGCACAACTGCTTGATAAAAAAAAAACTATGTTTTCCCGGAATTTGTAAAACTACAGATAGGATAACTAACTTATGGATAAGGTACTTGTATGCTAGTGGCTCTGTAGCTGCCGCTGTAGACCGCCCGACTTAATTTTTGAAAAATTCCGTTTTTTAAATTTTTATTTCCAAAAAACTAATTGACGGAAAAAACGTATAATTGTATAGATAAATACATACCTACATGAATACATATTAAACATACAAGACTCGAGAACAAACGTATATTCTTCGTATATTCTTTATACAGACAGCTGCCCCGACCGGGGATCGAAGTGGGACCTCAAGCGAGTGCGTACCTTCATACCAAATTTCAAGTTTCTGCCTACCTATTCCTTAAAGGGCTGGCAACGCACCTCGTGTTGCAGGTGTCCATGGGCGGCGGTGATTGCTTTACGACAGGTGACCCGCCTGGTCGTTTGCTCCCTCTTAAAAAAAAGGTGAAACTAAGATTGAGTCACTTACTTATAAAGACAAACATTGATACAATCAATCTCAGTGAGTGAGCTTGCGCAACAATAAGCTGAACTTAAAGAAAGTTAATACCAAGAGATACGTGATAAATGGTGATGCAACTTGGCGTCAAGGTCAGTGCGGGTCACGATGTCAACCGCCCAAGGTCAGATGGTGGTGATGCTGTCAAATGGGTGAGGAGTTGACGAACTGGTCGGCTAAAGTTGTCTTATACTTATCCTTAGGTTTTTTTTATACGACAAGGAAGGCAAGCGAAGCGAGCAAGTGGTTCACCTGATGGTAAGTGATCATCTGCCCACAGACACCGGCAACCCAGGGGGGTTCGCAGATGCGTTGCCAACCTAAATGCCTCTTGTGTCTGTAATTACACCGGCTGTCTTACTCTAATTTATGGAAAATAAGTATAGTAAAACTACTAGAATATTGTCACGTTGTCAGTAGCCTATAATCCCAACGTTCCAATACTGGGCACAGGTTCTCGAATGGCATCCACGGACCGGGAGACGAGCTGTCGGTAGGCCTCCAACAAGATGGAGCGACGACTTAGTAAAGATCGCGGGACCGCGGTGGATGCGGAAAGCACGAGACCGGTCTGAGTGGAGAGCCGCGGGGGAGGCCGCCGGCCAGCAGTGGACGTCATTCGGCTGACATGATGATGTTGATGATGACTGGGCATAAGCCTCTTTTCAGAACGAGACTGCGGATTGGAACTTCACATACACCATTGAATTGGTTCGCAGAAGTTCGCAGGGGTGTGATGGATTCGTCGCGGTGTTTTCCTTTCGATGTCATAATAGGCTGTTGGGCTGTTTCTGGTGTTCTCGGAAAGAATAGGACTTCGCTGACGTCCGCTGAGACTCATCCGCCTTCACCATGCCCTAATGGCTGAAAAACAAATTTTTGAACAGCTTTCAAAAACTAATCTGACCTTAGTTAAACACGTCAATATCTACTTTCTAATTCTAACCTAGCATTTTATTACTGTAATGAAAATATTAAGTAGTTTTTGACGTAGGTCTTAATTAAACAGCGCCAAAAGACATCCGAATAAGTGACAAGTACGCAATCCGACAATTAGCATGCGCGCGCACATAGCGGCGTAGGGTTGCCTCACCAAGGAAGTGAGGACGATTGCAAACTACAAAATACCTTTTTTTAGTTTATGTCTCGCCACCGGCTTAGCGTGTGCTCCCAGAGGAAGGACTATGGATTAGTCTGATACATGTCGGGCTATACTCGACTGACATACGTGTGTGATCCGTTTATTTCACTAGAAAATAACTGCCACACTCAGAGGTGTCAATCGGGTTTGATGATTTTTAAAGTCCATACTTAATTTTTTGTATGAATCGTCGACGTCAATTTACAATTAAATTTTAATCGTCGTCTCTACGTGCGGCAGTGAGAGTAACAAGAATGTGAGATTTTAAAAAGATTTTCGGTTATTATCAATGACATTACATAATATCCTAACTAACTTAGAAAAGTTGAAAGTAATTAATTATTTCTTATACCTACGTGTATTTTGCCAACCCTAACTTGACATTGTGTCGTGTGTCAGTCTGTCTGCGTTTGGGCTGCCGTACGATTGTGTGCAAATGGTATTGTCCTGCTCTTTCTGGTCCGTAGGTGTAGAGCTGCTTGTAGTCATAATATTGTCAGAGTTTGACGTAATCCTCGTTATTGTCTGGATCGCTAATTTCTTTTTTAACACCAGACGCTTAGATGTATCACCGTAATGACATAAGATGTACGTACAAGACTAAAGCGCACGGTTGTTTTGAGCGCAAATCGCAGCGTTAGTCGCATGCGATCAACTTTTTAGAGGGGTGTTATAAGTTTGACATGTGTATCTGTGTGTCTGTATATCTGTCTGTGGCATCATACCTCTCAATCGGGTGGACCGATTTCGGTTTTTTTTGTAATCGAAAGCTAGCTTAATCGAGATGGTTCTTAGCTAAGTTTCATTAAAATCGGTTTACCCGTTTTTGAAATACTGAACTTTGAAATGACAATATCGGGGGTTTTTCAACTTTTCTAAGTTGGTTAGGTTAGGTTATGCCTTGTTTGTTCAACGTTGCGTAGCGTAACCTGATTTTCTGTAATCTCCTTGTACTGATTTGTGGTTTTCAATAAAGAATATTTGTATTGTATTGTATTGTAGCGTTCACCGCGTAAAACAACGTATTATGGCAATTAGATTATCTGATCCTCTAGAGTACCTAATTAATGACCAAAAATACGTCTCAAACGCGTTTGCGTTAAAGCGTCAAATAGTATGAGAATTGTTTGTTGTCGATACGTGCCCCTAGTAGCGGTGCTAATTTGCCCATAGTATTTCTGGCTTTTGACAAAGTGGATTGGAAAAAGATGATGGATAACCTACGAAAAGCTGAAGTCGACTACAGAGATAGGAAAATCATTTACGAACTCTATAAGAACCAAAAGACCATCATAGAGATAGGAGAGGAAAAGGGGAAAGCAAAGATTAGACAAGGGTTAAGACAGGGAGGTCCACTCTCACCACTTATATTTAACATCTATATAGAAAGCGCGATACGAAAGATTGTGGATTCTAACAATGGAGGAATTAAAGGTAATGGCAAGAAAATTCAGTTCGTGCGGTTTGCGGATGACATTGCAGCCGTTGCTGAAAATAGTGCCCAACTACAAGAAATGATCCTAGAAATGGAGAAAACTAAGACGCTTCTCGTTTCTAAACACAAATCAGAACACGCCCCAATCACGCTAAACAACAACACAATAGAACCGGTCACAAAATTTAAATATTTAGGCAGTTTAATTACCAATGACTCCAGATGTACCCCAGACATAATACAAAGAATAGCTATGGCTAAAAGAGCTTTCAGTAACAAAAAGCACCTACTCTAAGCCAAAATATCCACAAAAGCTAAAAAACGCCTTATTAAAGTGTACATCTGGAGCATTGCATTATATGGAAGTGAGACATGGACCATGACCCAACGGGACAGAGAAAGGCTAGAGGCCTTTGAGATGTGGTGCTGGAGGAGGATGGAAAGAATCAGCTGGAAAGAAAAGAAAACCAACGAAGAGGTTCTTACCATGGTCAAGGAAAAAAGAATATTACTGGAGACCATAAATGGTAGAAGGGGGCATATGATTGGACACTTGATACGACACGACGATTTCTTTTTAAACCTGCTGGAAGGAAAATAGAAGGAAGACGAGGCAGAGGAAGGCCAAGATTGACCTATTTTAACCAGGTGAAGGAGAAAGTGGGTGTCGTGTCGTATCAGGAAGTCAAACGGCTGGCCGAAGACCGCGCGGAGTGGCGGTTACTCCACCGACAAGAGCATAGCTCTTAAATTTAAGAAGAAGAAAGAAAATAATTTCTGACGAAATCGCAAACGCGATCGAAACGTTTTTTTTGGTCGTTGATTACACTAGACGCTCAGATGTAAAATGTCATCGCGTTTGCACGAAAAAAAAGCTACATAATTTATTTTGTCTATGATGTATGTAGGTAAGTATACTATGAGAGTTTTTTTTACGGTAAGGAAGTTAAACGATCAAGTGGGTAACCTGATAGTAGGTGATCATTTACCTTACCAGACTAGTTAAACTAGCTTTCGATTAAAGAAAACAGCATCGAAATCGGTAAATCCTTTTGGGAGCTATGATGCCACAGACAGATACACAGGTCAAACTTAAACACCCCTCTTTTTCGTTGGGGTTTAAAAATCGTAAGTTCTCGCGGGATTCTATGCAATCATGGGAAACATTTCATTCGCTATTATTTTTAATGGGGCTCGCTAAATGCTCTACAAACTTGTCTTGTAGTACCGATGACTTAGTTAAATATACATATATGGCAAATATACCGCTACCCATCAATGGACAAAGGTTCCTTCACAGAGGCGCTAATTAGCGAGCGTCAGGTCAATATTGACTTACTGTAAAGCTCCTGCATCGTATTATTACTGCTCTATTTTTAACTCCCTACGGAAAAGAGGCGTGTTATATGTTTGACCTCTGTATGGGTATATTTGTTTAAATCTATGGCATCATACCTAAACGATATAGCTTACAGTTCTCTATATATGCATATATAAAAAGAATAGTCCTGACCGATTGACTGACTGATCAACCCGAACCCAAAGAAAACTGAAATTTGGCATAGAGGTTCCTTTTATAATGTACGTCCGGGATAAGGAGGGATCCGGGATCTTCCGGATTCCGGGATTTTCCGGGATCCCGTGGGAATAGAGAGTTCTGCCACGGGAGCGAAGCCGCGGGCGAAAGCTAGTTCTTTGATGTAGCTTATAAATGAATGAAGGTTTTGGGTGCGACTTTTTTTAATCGAATTCTAGTTCAATCGAGATAGTTCTTAGCTAAATTTCATAAAAAAACTGTTCAGCCTTTTTTGAGATATTTATTACGAACTTTTAAATGAAAATGTGATGTTTGATGACAGGGCCGCGCGCGCCTGGCAAGCCCTCTCATTCTGAGAGGAGGCCTGTGCCCAGCAGTGGGACTTAAAACAAAGGCACTTATGGTAAACCCGTTGAGATGAAAAATATGACTCATAGTGACTATGAAATTCCTTACGTGTAAACAATTCATAGATTAGGCTTATCACGATCCCAGTTGCATCACAGGAGGGGTCAATGCCCTCTTTATCAGAGCTGATAACGATTTGACAATGTATTAAGTACTATCCTATCCATTCATAAATGTGGATTTCCTTATAGAGGCTTGTAGTATTTTGTATTTACTTTAGTAATGAATAGTAATTGTTTTTAGATGTACTCCATTTACAAATATTTGTTTGACGTCTTTTTAAAATGAAACTACCTTGAGATTCAATCATAGTGAAATAAACGGATCACTCACGTATGCCCGTCGCGTATAGCTAGACATGTTTCGGACTAATCCGTAGTCGTTCCTCTGGGAGCACACGCTTCGCCGAGCGAAAAGCAAACTAATAAAGTCTCGCTGTACTCGACTGACAATACGTGAGTGATCAGTTTACTTCACTAAGAAGGGATTTTTCAGAATTCTCACGGGATAGGGAACTGCCTTTCATATTCTTCCGCGGGAGCAAAGGCGTGGGGAATAAGATAGTTGTACGAGAGAGTACCTCGGTCTCGAGCAGGAGGGGAAAGAGGAAGAAATAAATACAGTTTAGGTATCACAGTAAACTAGTCTAAACTAGTCTAATTCTCAAACCCATACTAAACAACATAAAATACTTATAGGTTTTCAACCGACCAAACGATAACGGCATTCAGGATTTCAGTTCAATGGAACAGTGACATTTAGTGGTATCCAAATGAACTAAACCGTCTTATACAATAGTATTAATTAAGTAGTATTTTAATTTTAATACACTTACTAGGAATTCTTAGCGGGACCGTTATAGAGTCATAATTTTAGCTTTCAAGTTCTAAGTAAGAGCAGTTACCGACATTAGTGACAACCGGACAGCGCAATTATTACCTACATTTCTCTTATACGTACAGTCGTCTTCACTTATTTAGAGGTTATAGTATTAATTTTAGATATACATTACCTTAATCTCTCTCTCTGTCTCCAATAAAAATAATCGATAAACATGGACATATTTATTTATTTTAAGAACTCAGAAACAACATTTTGACTCAAAAATAACCTAACCAACTTAAAATTTAAAATAGAAAACCCGACTGCAATTACCGGGAAACTGTACAGGGTGTTCGGCCCTTATGGACCGTCAATTATTTTTGGGGTATTGCTGGGATTATTTGCTATCTTTTCACCCTTGGACCTTCGGTCCTAAGAATCACGGTTTTGAAGATATGATTTTTTAAATGTTGATCTCTTATTTCCCGAAATCACGCCTTTAAACGTTTGTAACTTTTTTACTGATGTATGTAATTTTTTTTTGTATTTAATACTTGGCCGTGAAAAGCCGTGATAGCGTAGTGGTTTGACCCAAGCAGAGGGTCGTGGGTTCAAACCCCGGCGCAGCTCTGAGTTTTTCGGAATTTATGTACGGAATTACATTTGTAATTTATCATGAGCTTTTCGGTGAGGAAACCTGCACACTCCTGCGAAGCAATCCAATGATGCGTGTGACGTTCCCAATCCGCACTGGGCCCGCGTGGGAACTTTAGCCCAAGCCCTCTCATTCTGAGAGAAGGCCTGTGCCCAGCAGTGGGACGTAAAAAAAGCTGGCGATGATGACGATTACTTGGAAATACATGCTTCGGCAGTCGGGTAATTTTTCATGTCAACTATACCAAATACTAACGATGCCGTATACTTTTACGCGTGTCGTTTGAATGGCATTGATCACAGCCCACAGCAGAGAAACTGTGACCTACTGCAGCTGTTTGCTGTTTTATGCTAATCCGATGTTACGCGCACAAATACAAATAACCTTACGTTTATAGTGAAATAAACGGATCACTCACGTATGTCAGTCGAGTATAGCTGGACATGTTTCGGACTAATCCGTAGTCCTCTGGGAGCACACGCCACGCCAGTGGCGAGACGTAAACTGCGCGCCGCGGCTCTGCTTGCGCTCCGTTTATTTCACTATGATTGAGTCTCACGGTAGTTTTATGTTAAAACCTTACGTTTACTAATTGCTGGATAAAGTAAATAAAAGTTGACAATGAACCTTTATTTTACACGTTTTTAGAGGGTTTTGAAGTTATGAGAGAGAGAGAGAGAGAGCGAAACATTTATTTACATACATTCGACACATACAGAGAAATGAAACAGTACATTTGAAATAATAGAATACAACAGAACATATAGCTATATTATTTAACAATACAATATGTTTACTTACACCGAACGATGTGAAATGGGCCCCACTCAGCATAATGTTGCGGCAAGCCGCAACGCTGTTTTTCTGCAGGGCCCATTTTAACCTAAAACTAGACACAAAGTACACCAAACATACACAAACACAAACAGTTATCGTTACAACATTGTTTAGTGGTCACTTTTAAGGAGTTTTTTGTTTGTTTGTTTAATTAAGATAGTAATTGATGATATTTTAAGGCTTATAAGAGTCTTTTATAAATACACATATGTAATAATTTCAGATTTTTGTCTCTGAAAACTTCGAAGACAAGGTGTGGGAGTGGGAAATGGTATTCCTTTGAACATTTTCCTGTACAAAAATATGCCTAATAAAAGAGAAAATGTTTGAGATTGATGAAAGCCTGACCAATACAAATTCAATACACGTTTTTTCCGACTCGAATCGAAAATCAACCTTTTCCCAACCACACCAAAAAAAAAGTTACCCATACCTCAAATTTCCACTAATATGAAAAATTGTGCAAGTAGCTTTACATCGCGCGGCCGTGAAGCGAATGAGTTTAGAAGTTGTCAAACAATACGCTAATACTTCAATTCACATAAATAATTATAACGGTGGTATAAATTTTAATAGCAGGCTAAGATTAAAAAACCGTAGTAGCCGAGTGGTTTGACCAACGGCCTCGCAATCGTAGGGTCGTGGGTTCGAACACTTCGAACTCTTAGTTTGAAGGAAAACACCGTGAAGAACACACACTCCTGCAAAGCAATTCATTCATTCATTCATTCATTGTGACGGCCGAATAGCCTAATGGTTAGAGACCCTGACTATGAAGCTTGAGGTCCCGGGTTCAAATCCCGGTCGGGGCAGATGTTTGTATGATGAATATGAATGTTTGTTCTCGGGTGTTGGATGTTTAATATGTATATAAGTCTGTATTATTTATCTATATAAGTATGTTTATCCGTTGTCTAGTACCCACAGTACAGGCTTTGCCTAGTTTGGGACTAGGTCAATTGGTGTCGAATTGTCCCATGATATTTGTTATTATTATTTATTATTATTATTGGTGTACAGAGTTTTCCAATCCGCACTGGGCCCGCGTGAGAACTATAGGCCAAGCCCTCTCGTTCTGAGAGGAGGCCTGTGCCCAGCAGTGGAACGTAAATAGGCTGATGCTGAAGATTATAAAAGAAGTTAGTTTAGCCTACTTGTCGAACGCGGAAGGTATCCTTGGCTGTGTGTGCTGACCCCCAAAAAGCGAGGTCGACGCATGCGCGCTCAATGCTGCATTAACATATGTTTTGCACACTAATCTTAGTACCTATTAATATATTGTACTTAGGTGATATAGCCATAGTTTCGCGTTTTTAAACCGACATTCAAAATGTTCTTAACCGCTGGGTATGTACGTATTCGTCTCTGGGTATGTACGTATTCGTCTCTGGGTATGTACGTATTCGTCTCTGGGTATGTACGTATTCGTCTCTGTTATATCTAGTCCTTTGAAATCCTTTTCACCTGTAGCCTTTTTGACATTTTCACTCATGTTTTGTATAAGTAGTGTGTGTATTGTATATGTATATGTTTATTTATGTAGTATATTTATCTGTAGTTATTAATTTGATTTAAATTGTTGTTAATTTTAAGTTCTCCTTTCTGTTCATTTCTGCCACCTTAATTAGCCTCATCATCTTGGTTTCTATATTTTGGTTGTCTGTAAGAGATTGCTTTTAAGCGATAAGACCGCCTATTGTCTACCATACCTGTTTTCTGTTCCTTGTACTGTTTTGTGGTTTTCAATAAAGAACATTTGTATTGTATTGTATGAACTCTGATAGACCGATTCGGATGTTTGTAAAGGAAAAAAATGATGTATAGAAAGCTGCGTGGTCGCTGCCGTGCGAGTACGAAGCGCGAGCAAAGCGTCTCCGTTTCAAGCTTGGACAAAAATGCTCTCGTATGTTCGGCTGTTCTATACAAGTAGCATTTCTCAACTGATTCTCGTAAAATTTTGTTCTCGTAAAACTGCCTCTTTTTTTTATTAAGTTTTTGTTGAATTAAAAATCGTTTTAATTGCAGTAATAAGTGAGGCATCGGTTTTTCATGGATATTTTCGGAAGCTTGATAAGTGAAAACGTAAAATGATTTTATTTTGACATCATGACTGCAGTCAACTATAATCGTCCCACGATAACTCTGCATAATATATTAATTGGCAACCCAGAAAAATCACGCTGTGGTAATACTTTTTTCATGTCACTCAGACTGTTCCTTCATTAAAAATAATAATGATAGTAGCAATCAAAAGTTGCTGTTTTTTTTTTAAATATGCCTCAGTCCATTGGAGGACAACTTTGCCAGTGTTTAGTAGGTTTTGCCGTTGTACGGTAAAAAGAAACTAGAAAACGATTATGAGATATATTTTAAAGGTGGATGGTGGATGAACGATGACCTGTTTATGTTTAATCTAATCAAAAGTTCAAAACGTGTTGTTTGACTATAAATCAGTGTTGCCATAAACAAACTCTAGATTTCTACTGTTGTCAGTTCGTTGCAAAGTTACTGTGGGACGACTACTCGTATACCCTATTCTCGAAATTTGGGAGCATTTGTTTCGTCCAGTACCTAATCGAATTATGTCCTAAATGAAATTAGCCAGACACTTAGGTTAGCTGATAATAGATTGTATTTGAACGTACCTAGCACAAGCAAACAAGCGAGCGAGCGGTCGGCCGTGGCGGCGGTTTTGACCCACTTTGGCACACGTTTATGCTAGGCCCACACTTATTTGTAGAGTCAGAATTACTTTAGACATAAATTAGTCTGTGTGTTTTGTTGAGATGAAGCCTGTAGCAGTAGGGATTTAAAGTATGATTTAGATTGATGGTAAGATGAAAACCAAAGAAACTAAGCGGTATATAACAATATGAAAAATATTCAGCAGAGGCCCGAGTACGAATATTAGAAACCTGCGAAACGTAATCGAGTAGGAGTAACGCTATCGAGAAATTAGTATGACGGTTAATTTGGAACAGTGCCTGCCCGTGAGTGTATTTGGCACTAAAAATTTAGTATGAGTTGTACGATTTCGATACGATAACGTTACGCTACGCAGGATTCGAATATTCGTACTCAGGCCTCGGTAGGTTATCTGGTCGTCAAATGAAATGACAAAATTAAACAGATTTCTGTTGACGTCAGCGTCATCTGTAAAAATAAATAAAACACGGAGGTTACAGTCAGTCTGTGTGTTTGTGGGTCACCGTTATACAACTACCGATTAGTTACCGTGTAATGGCGGTAATTTAGACAGATACGTGGATAAACGCATCGTGGCGTTTATAGGCGGCGATCGGTCGTGTCGGTGTTGTGTCGTGTCAAGGCGTCGTAATTACAGACACGGCACAGTTAGGTCTGGAAAATTATTAGGCGTTCTTATGTTTTCTATTTTCTAGTTTATAAGTATTGAATAAAATATCTGTAGGTACTTAAATAACTTAATCATTGTTATAATAAAGACAAAGATTTTTTTTATTTGAACGCGCTAATTTCTCGATCTGCCAGTGTTTGATTCGAAAAAACATCTTAGCATTTATTTTTATTTCATTTTATTTATTTTTATTTTATTCACATTTACATTTATTTGCATTTTTTTTCTTTTCATTTATTAGTCCAAATTAAATGGCAGGTAAAACCGAGTCACGCAGCCGGTTACAGATACACCTGCAATGTTTAACCAAGATTGGGAGCGTAATATAAACGGCTTCGCTACAAAAACACTCCTTTAAGAAATCGTGTCGTATGATGTAAACGAGCCTTACCGGTGTAAATACTGATACGGCAATTCAAAGCAAATTATCGTAGTTTTGTAAACACTGCACTGCAGTTCAAGTAACTACTATGCGCGCTAAAACGACAAACAATGAAAAAAAAAACATCCCGACGAATTGAGAACCTCCTCCTTTTTTTGAAGTCGGTTAAAAATAAAGTAAGAATGTGAATCGATGTTTGGAGAGGACTCCTATAGCGAGATCTCTCTCCAGGCAGATGTTATGCCTGGGGACCAAAGTCGGAAGGAAGAGAGTTGGAAGTTGTATTTATGCAACCGACTTGAGAAACTTCGTCAGCGCGATGTGGAGCAGTGATGACGTCATTCGCGAGTGGCGCTAGGGTCGCTACAGTGGGCTGGACAATACAGGAACTATTTTATTAAATCATTATCCATTATCATTATCATAATCACCAGCCTTTTTTACGTCCCACTGCTGGGCACAGGCCTCCTCTCACAATGAGAGGGCTTGGACTAAGTTCCCACGAGGGCCCAGTGCGGATTGGGAACTTCACACCACAACGGATACCATAATATAGATAAATACATAAAAGCTACTTTATCAACAACTGCCGCACAAGCCTATCCAGCCAGCCTCGCCAATTACGCGGCGCAGGCGCCGGCGCCCTTTGATCGCGCTGCCTTATACGTAACACGGATAGGTTATTTATAGAATTAAAAGGATTCCGAGAAAACTTGATGTAAACGGATCACGATATATCAGTCGAGATAGCCCGGAATCATCATCATCATCATGTCAGCCGAAACATTCCACTGCTGGCCGGCGGCCTCCCCCGCGGCTCTCCACTCAGACCGGTGTTGTGCTTTCCGCATCCACCGTGGTCCCGCGATCTACAAGCTCAAAGTCACTTAGAGGGCGATATAGAATCAGAAAAGATGATATCCGCGGTAGAACTAAGGTCACCGACTTAGTCCGAAGAATTGCGAAACTTAAGTGGCAGTGGGCGGGGCACATGCTCGCAGGCCTGATGGCCGATGGGGTCAGAAGGTTCTCGAATGGCGTCCGCGGACCGGGAGGCGAGCTGACGGTAGGCCTCCAACAAGATGGAGCGACGACCTATATAGTATAGCCCGAAATGTCCTTCCCCTGGGAGCACACGCTTCGCCAGTAGCGAAACGAACAGTGTACGCCAACTGTGCCTCGAGCACAAGTATCCAAATGCTACGTCGTAATCGAGTGGAGGGTTATCGATAAAATTTGTATGACGTTAGGAACAGCAACTCCCGTGAGCGTAATTGGTACTAAAATGTAATATGAAGCTTCTCGATGATGATACGATAACGATTACGTACGCAGGATTCGAGGATTCGTGCTTAGGGCTCTGCCTCGATTGCCTGAAGTACCAAAATCTTTTAACATGAAACTCAATTATAGTGAAACACGCATAGCAAACTAGGTGTGGTAGTCGCGCGAGCAGAGCCGCGGCTCGAAGTGTGCATCTCGCTGCCGCTGGGTAGTGTGCTCCCAGAGGAAGGACTACGAATTAGTCGGAAACATGTCAGGCTAAACTCGACTTATGTACGTGAGTGACCAGTTTTTATTTCACTATCAAAATCTTTGCGAAAACTTCCCTGAAATCGAGCCTGTTACACGTAATGTTCTCACACACGGACAGACGGCGGCGCCACTTTGATCGCCGCCAGTATGTACCGTTACCGCCTTTCGAAACAAATCGGAGTTATTTTTAACCGCACAAGGTTTCCGCGAATAACACTGATTTTAATTGATAGCGTTTAAGCTTAAAAATAGCAGCAATACGTTTTAGCGTTACGTACAGTCAGCGGCAGAAGTACTAGCTAAGCAACCGAAGTGGCCACAATGATCAGCACAAGCTCTTATGTCTATAACAATAGAGCTGTGCTTAGATCATTGTGAAGGCGTCGGTTGTTTAGCTACTATTACAGAGGGTCGAGTGCGACGTAAACTGCATAACGTAAAATCGAATAGTACGTTGTCGAGTTTGTATGACGTTTGGAACAGCGCCCGCCCGTGAGCGTATTTAGAACTAAAAATTTGTATGAGGTTTCTCGATCTCGATACGATAACCGTAACGTTACGCAGGATTCGACAAGTCGTGCTCGACCCTCTGTACCTCAAAAGGAAAAACTGTACCGTGTGACGACCGTAGCCTAGTTGTTAGAGACCCTGACTATGAAGCTTGAGGTCCCGGGTTCGATCCCCGGTCGGGGCAGATATTTGTATAATGATGATTGAACACGAATGTTTGTTCTCGGGTCTTGGATGTTTTATATTAATTTGTATACATATATGTATGTATTTTACCTGTTTAAGTATAATGTTTATTCGTTGTCTAGTACGTATAATACTGTTTCTGGTTAATTTTGGGCTAGGCCAATAGGTGTCAATTATCCCATGATGTTTATTTATTATTTATGTTTTTTTTATGTGGTTTTTACAAGTCCATAATTTACAAGTGGGCCCTTCTAAAAAAGGCATTTCTTTGTTACAGATTTCCTGATGTGATGATATTCTGCAATACATAAACGTAAGTGCATACATATTTATATTTATTAATACTGGTACAAAAACTCATTAATTTTATTGTAGGTACTACGAAATACAAATAGCAGAGGGTCGAGCACGACTTTACGAATGCTGCGTAACGTTACGGTTATCGTATCGAGAAACCTCATACTAAATAGTACCAAATACGCTCACGGGCGGGCGCTGTTCCAAATGTCATACAAACTCGACAACGTTTACTATTCGAGTTTACGTGACGCAGGTTTCGAAAAGTTGTGCTCGACCCTCTGATATTCTTTTTAACATGAAACTACAGTGAGACTCAATCATAGCGAAATAAAACGGATCACTCACGTATATAAGTTGACTGGAATTAGAATTAAATTCGGGCTAACTCGAGTGATCCGTTTTATTTCGCTAAGATATCCTTTTTGCCTAGACTGGTAGACATATATCATGTTTCGTTAAAATGTTTCTTTTATGGAAATAAAATATAGCTGTTACATACTGGTTCGACATATAAGGTAAATCTGCGCATTTTGTACGTTATTGCAAGTTTTAACAGACATGTTAGCACCTTATATGTCTGTCTGGCTGTGTCGCTTCCTTGATGTCGCTACACAGGATATTTCGTTTTTATATTTCCGTATTTAATAAAAGAAAACAAAATATTTTATTTTTCATTAAAAACTATCTATTACTACAGGATTAGGATTGGTATCTTGTAATAGTTGTAATGGTTGTATCTTAACCGTTATTTAAATATTAATAGGATCGCTTTAAAAGTATACATACCTATTCTTTCGATCTAAAGTATTTTTTTTAATTAACACAGATAAAAGTTACAGTAATTCCAAAAATATGAAATAAACGAAAGTGACGAAAATTTGGTTTCAATTTAAACTTAACGGTAAACGGTAAAAATATTTTTATAATTAAATAAAAAATAAAAAAAATAATTAAACATAATGTAGATTAGATCCGATTCCTTTGTTTCTTATTTAAATTGGAATGTCAAAAATTATTAAGACTTGACAAAAATACAGTTAGAACAATATAATTTTATAGTTGAAGCATGCCTCCCACGGCACTGGTGAGCCTAAATCCAATCGCCTATGAATGGTGCGCGCGCGTGTCATCAACCCGGCACAATGCGCATCCGGGCCGAGCATGCGCACTTGAGGCAGCGGCTTCCGGCAGGCAGGGCTGTGGCTTAAGTCACTTATTAACTAAGATCATGGAACTATAATCAGACAAAAAGCTGGTGCGGCGGCAAAAACGGCCGAAAAAAAAATCTAAATATCAATCTCTCGGTCCGAACTACAATTTTGTTGCTGTCGGGTTTGAAACCTTAGGTCCATGGGGTCCTGGCGCTTACAAGCTTATTTTACAGTTGCAAAAGCGCTTAGTCGATGCAACTTGTGACCAAAGGGCTGGCAGTTTTCTCTCTCAAAGAAAAAGCATCGGTATTCAGCGAGGCAACGCTGCCAGCCTTTTGGGCACCATGCCACGGACGGGGGATAAATAATTTATTATGTTAATCGAGATACTTAAGAAAGAGAGTATGTAGTCGACCAAGAAAGTGCTTTGGCAATTTTCGCCTCTATTTGTATGATGTTAAGTTTGAAAAGTGGTAAAGGACTTTCTTGGTCGACTATACTAAGTAGTATCAAACCAACTGAATCGTGACCCACTATGGAACCTTTTCGTAGTAAATGTCGTGGTGACATCGCATTGTCAGACATGGAATATCATTACGGGGGTGCGGGTCGGGTTACCTCCTCGTGTGTCTCAGAGCTGCGGGTCCCTTCTGGATCCGTCCGGGGAAAGAGCAGTGCTCGGGCCGGTGCATCCAGGGCATTGGTCAATGATGTCCTGGCCAAGAATTTATGGAACATGATTGATGGCTAAGAACTCGACAAGGGGAGGGGAGTTTATTCAGTTTGACCTATCAGACGTCTTTTTTCTAATGTATTTTTTATATTACATTACACTTGCATATATTATTGTTATACGTGTTATGTTATATTACTGACATTGGCACAAGCTCTAGAGGATAGGAAGCACCATAACGAAGGATGAAGAACAAGAAAATCATTATGATACTTACTCTGAGAATTTTCAACGGTGGGTCAGGAATCAATGGTTCGACTTTACCTCGGTAGCCAAGAAGGACTGAGAACCTCACTACCACACTCACATTTCATGATCGCTTTCCGCGTGCGATGGCAAATTCTAAAAACAAAATGCCTCGTTGTTCTGTAATTAACTGTTTAAACACCAACAAAACACCACCAAATAAATATGGAGCTCTTTTTACACTCTTTTACACTCTTTTTGCCCGAAGAAAAAGAGTGTATTTTTAAACGAGGTACTCACTCATTACCTTTCATCGGTAAGTAGGTACTAATGTCCTAAGATAGGTTATCTATGCAAAATGTTACACGCGCAGTTTTGATGCAAATCAATAATCACTTTCTTTCTATCTCGATATACTTCTGATAACTTTATTTACATAATAAAAGCAATTTACAATGACATTAAATCTAAGCTAAATCTAAATAAACTACAACTTAAAACTAAATTAAATCTAAATAAGGCCCCCGTGGCATAGTGCCCAAAAGGCTGGCAGCGTTGCCTCGCTGAATAGCGATGCTGATTCTTTGAGAGAGAAAACTGCCAGCCCTTCTGTGATTATGATTGTTTCAAAATTTTAATAATTTTGGCTGTTTAAAGTTAGACCTTGTCCCTTCACGGAAAAACTAGGTACCGACGTACCTCAATTTTTTTTATACTACAAGGAAGGCAAACGAGCAAGTGGGTCACCTGATGGTAAGTAATCACCACTGCCCATAGACACCCAGAACCCCGGAAGGTTCGCAGATAACGTTGCCAACCTAGAGAGCTAAGATGGAATGCCTCTTGTGCCCGTAATTATGCTGTCTGTCTTACTCTCCACACCGGAACACAACAGTGCTGCAACAAGTGCTGCTTAGCCTCTGGCCTCTCTGTCTGTCAGTTTGTTACCTCTGCACCAATGTAGATGAAATTTGGTAAGAAGATGGTTTAAATATTGAGGAATAACAAAGGCTACTTTTTATTCGGGAAAATTGTATGGTTTATGGATAACTGAAATCTACGCGGACAAAGTCGCGGGTAACAGCTAGTAGTATATGGATGTCTACCAAGGTGCACGGAATACAACTAAAGTCTTGCATTAAACTCTACATTATATCGAAAGCCTCTCTTTTGAATCGGACTTCCGGCGACACAGACCTTGAATTCGAAACCGGTCATTATGCAAGCGCACGCGCCGATATGACGGCACTGACAGCTAACCTACTTGGCGTCGCCATGGTTACGGTGCGTGATTTAATCCGGACTTATTACTGTTAATACACATACACGTAACATGCACATAAGTATTCTCTGTTAATGTCTCCTATAAGATAAACGGTACTAATTTGAATTAGTGTGTATTGTGTTTTCTATCGTGTTTTGTGCAATAAAGAGCACATTCATTACCATACATTGTTTATTTGTAATCTATCGTAATCATTATCTTAAGTTAGGTTTTTACAATATTCATATAAAAAGTAATAAATCAATATTATTAAGGAATATAAAAACATTATAAAAACCTAACCTAGGGTGCCGCCGGCAGCGGGGCGGGGCCTAAGCTACCGGCGGTCAGAGGGTCGAGCACGACTTTTCGAATCCTGCGTAACGTTACGGTTATCGTTTTGAGATCGAGAAACCTCATACTAAATTTCAGTTCCAAATACGCTCACGGGCGGGCGCTGTTCCAAACGTCATACAAACTCGACAACGTTTACTATTCGATTTTACGTGACGCAGGTTTCGAATACTATACTCGGGCCTCAGGGCGGCAAAGAGGAACCTAATAATTTTAGATGATATATTATTATTATGACAACAGCACAGATGTGTCACTATATGTATGCATCTAGGTGTATTTATATTTTGGGGGTGTCATTTTATTTTTTGAACGGCCAAGCTACGTATTTTGACTACGGTGTACTTGGTAGAGTTTGTAAAGTTAGGGCTTGTAGAGTAAGGGAGCTTGTAGAGTAAGCTTGACTCTACATAAAATTACTTTATTTACATAATAAAAGCAATTTACAATGACATTAAATCTAAGCTTAAACTAAATAAACTACAACTTAAAACTAAATTAAATCTAAATAAGGCCCCCGTGGCATAGTGCCCAAAAGGCTGGCAGCGTTGCCTCGCTGAATAGCGATGCTGATTCTTTGAGAGAGAAAACTGCCAGCCCTTTGGTCTACATTAGATCTTATAAGTTTTTGACAGTATCGCTTCGAGAAAAGTTAGGTAGATAGTGCCCAGTGCCCTTACGCTTCGCTTGGCTCGTCTTGGCGGGGTACTACCGTTCCCCCAGATTCATCATCATCATTAGCTTTTTTCTTGCCGAGATAGCCTAGTGGTTTGACTTATGGCCTTTCAAGCAGATGGTCGTGGTCTCAAACCCCGGCTCGCACTCAGAGCTTTTAGGAATTTATGTGCGGAATTAGGTACATTTGTAGTTTTATCATGAGTTTTTCAGTGAAGGAAAACAGAGTGAGGAAACTTGCACACTCCTGCGAAGCAATTCAGTGGTGTGTGTGAAGTTCCCAATCCGCACTGGGCCCGCGTGGGAACTATAGCCCAAGCCCTTTCATTCTGAGACGAGGCATGTACTCAGCAGTGCAACGTAAAAAAAGGCCCCCGATTATTAAGAATTAAGAAGAGATTATTAAGAAATTCCACAACATGGTCGTACCTCATAAATAACTGAGGGTCGAGCACGACTTTACGAATGCTGGGTAACGTAAAGTCGAATAGTAAACGTTGTCGCGTTTGTATGACGTTTGGAACAGCGCCCGCCCGTGAGTATATTTGGAACTAAAATTTAGTATGAGGTTTCTCGATCTCCATACGATAACCGTAACGTTACGCAGCATTCGTAAAGTCGTGCTCGACCCTCTGGTCAGGCTTTACGAATCTTCCTAAAAAGCTACACCAGCGAGGAAGGACTCGTGTTATAGTCTGTGTATATTTCTTATCCTGCCCAGTCATATGTTTTTTATCGCATTCTCGGTATGAGGTGTTGTTTGTTTGACAGTATATTAGAGCAGGTAATTCGATCCGTTAAGGTGCTAAAGCGATAATAATAACGAGTTCTGTTTTACATTAAGCCTTAACTGGTTCCGTTAGTTAAATAAAATACTAAATAAGATTTAGGTAAGTAGTTACGTTGATTTGATTCTCTTAGATATCAATCGAAATAATAAAAATACGTTCGATAATGTTATGTTTTCTGCCTTGGGACTTGGGCATGGTACACTCTTGCAATTTGTTTTTCACGGCCAGATAGGATGAACAAGAGATGCTTACATATTACATGATTATGATTAAAAAAAAAACTTGTCATATTAGACGATCACGTTTTTAAGAATTCATCAATTAGCTAGTGTTTTAACATCATCATCATCAGCCTATTTACGTCCCACTGCTGAGCACAGGCCTCCTCTCAGAATTAGACGGCTTGGGCTATAGTTCCCACGCGGGCCCAGTGCAAATTGGGAACTTCACACACACCATTGAATTACTTCGCAGGAGTGTGCAGGTTTCCTCACGATGTCGAACCCCGGCTCGCACCTCTGAGTTTTTCGGAATTTATGTGCGAAATTACATTTGTAATTTATCATGTGCTTTTCGGTGAAGGAAAACATCGTGAGTGTTTTAACACTAAAACAAATTCGCCAAAGGAAAATAGAAGAGAAAAAAGAAAATGGAACACAACGCACAAAGATTTGAGGTAAAACATATCAGACAATGTTACCTGGAAGAGACTTCGTAAAGGAATAACTTCGCGTTACCACATCGCTTTCGACTTCTAGCGTGTTAGTTATCCTTATATTGTCATCATCATCATCACCAGACTTTTTTATGTCCCACTGCTGCACAGGCCTCCTTTCAGAATGAGAGGGCTTGAGCTACAGTTCCCACGCGGGCTCAGTGCGGACCGGGAACTTCACATACATCATTTAATTGCTTCGCAGGAGTGTGCAGGTTATCTCACGATGTTTTCTTTCATCGAAAAACTCAGAGGTGCGAGCCCGGGTTTGAACCCACGACCCTCTGCTTGAGATGCCATAGGTCAAACCACTAGGCTATCACGGCATAATATAAAATAATATGCTTATCTAACGAACCCCAACAACTCGGTACAACGAGTGGGACATATTAATTTCCATCAACCGCGGTCAAACGGACAGACGGACAGTTGTGACGGTCATCGCACCAAGGAAACGGCTTGTTGACGCAAAAACTATACATAATAATATTATGTCTTGTTCTGCCGTATCATGTTCCCTTTATAAAAGTAACTCATGTTAAGATAAAGCGCAGGGTTTACTTGCAGGTAGGTTAATAATTTAGCTCATAGCTCGTAGAACTGATGGCCGATGGGGTCAGAAGGTTCTCGAATGGCGTCCACGGACCGGGAGTCGAGCTGTCGGTAGGCCTCCAACAAGATGGGGCGACGACCTAGTAAAGATGGCGGGACCGCGGTGGATGCAGAAAGCACAAAACCGGTCTGAGTGGAGAGCCTTGGGGGAGGCCTATGTTCAGCAGTGGACGTCTTTCGGCTGACATGATGATGATGAGGTTAGGTAATATTTGCGTCCAACAATTTCAGATTTTGATGATGGCCGATTTGGTCAGAAGGTTCTCGAATGGCGTCCACTGACCGGGAGACGAGGAGAGGTCCGAGTACGAATATTCAAAACCTGCGTCACGTAAAATCGAATAGTAAACGTTGTCGAGATTGTATGACGTTTAGAACAGCGCCCGCCCGTGACCGTAGTTGGAACAAAAATTTAGTATGAGGTTTCTCGATCTCGATACGGTAACCGTAACGTTACGCAGGATTTGAAAAGTCGTGCTCGACCCTCAGGCCCCTGGTTCACCAGCTTTATAAATGTCAGTTTTCAATGACGATTCGGAGTCAATTGCTGACTTGAAGACCTTTTGTCTTAGCGCGCTTCATACTGGCCAAGAAATGTATTTCGAATAGTCATGACAAACCGACGGGCCTGTCAGTATGGTACATACCTAATCCCCGACTACTATGCGCGCACACAACAGCGGCACACAACTACCCTCACTATGAGTCTCACGGTAGTTTCATGTTAAAAGTTATCCAATAATGGCCCTATGTCACCAACTTTACAATTGTCAGTTGTCGATGACAATTCGGTGTCAACTGCTGACTTGAAGAGCTTTTGTTTTAGCGTGCTTCATATTGTCAAAGAAATGTAGTTCGAATTGTCAGTTTTCAATGACAATTCGGAGCCATTTGCTGACTTGAAGAGCCTTTGCTTTAGCGCGCTTCATATTGTCAAAGAAATGTAGTTCGAATTGTTCGAATTGTCATATAAATCTGAAAATATTCAGTTTTCAATGACGATTCGGTGTCACCTGCTGACTTGAAGAGCTTTTGTCTTAGCGCGCTTCATGTTGTCAAAGAAATGTAGGTAGTTCGAATTGTCATTGTTAGCTGACAATTGTAAAGTTGGTGAAATGGGGGCCTGATGATTTTACCCGATTGTCATCGCTCGACAATCCACGTGTTTACGTGAGCTGCAACCGGTCGTATAAGGGAATAGAACAACTTGGATCATAGGTCGCACTTTCTCCGCGCCGGCGCAGAAATTGAATGTTGCTTGCGAAACGTCATGTTTTTGGCCGAGATCATTGTGGGCCTGGAGAAAGAAAACTAGCCAGGTAAAGTGTCATTCCATGGAATTTGCTAACTATGTAAACAAACCGCCATACTGAAATCGTCTCTGAATGATGAATATTTATATACTATTGATGACTGTTTTTAAAGGAGTACGCAAGTCTTGTCCATCACTTAGTAAATTCATCATTCAGAGACAATTTAAATATGGCGGGTTGCTTACATAGTTAGCAAGTTCCATAGAATGACACTGTAGTTACAAGTACTAAGAAATCGGAACTTTTTTTATACTCTTCAAAAAATTCTAAATTTTATTCAGCAAATGGGCAGTGGAATGCTCTTTTACACGTCTTTTTTTTTTTTAGTCTCAGCGCTTTCCGAAAGACCATGATTGACAAGAAGAATGCGCCGAAAGAAACTTGGCACAAAGTACTTTTTTCTAAAAACAAGTTACATTAGTGAAAATAATCGTTTTTATTGATTATTTTTGTTTTTATTTTTATGAAACATTCATAGAATGAAATTCAATATACAATGACAATGCAAAGAAAAATCCGTTAAACAGCTGGACGGATTACCGAGGTTGCTGGTTCATGTCCAGCTGCTTAACGGATTTTTCTTTGCATTGTCATTGTATATTGAAGTTACATTAGCTTTTACAATACGTAACCACAGATAAATTACACAAAGAAACCTCACTCTATCATTAAAAAATAAAGAGAGGAAAAAATACCGTGTAAAAAGTAATTATTAGAACAGCAAAACCTTTATTTTACAACTGGTTATAAAAGTTTTAAAAATATGGTTAGCTACCTGATCAGGTAGTGAGGGTATCTGTCACTCTCCACTCCACCAATGAGAGACACCTAAGTACTACTGGCCTATGATTAATGGAAATTGACAGATAGATTTTTGACTCGCGATCAATGATATTACATACAAAGAGGCAGATCTATATGTAGATGTATATGTACGCTGAAAATAAATAAAATAAATTAATATCATGGGACAATTGACACCAATTGACCTAGTCCCAAACTAGGCAAAGCCTGTACTATGGGTACTAGACAACGGATAAACATACTTATATAGATAAATACATACTTATATACATATCAAACATCCTAGACCCAAGAACAGACATTCGTATTCATCACACAAACATCTGCCCCGACCGGGGTTCGAACCCGGGACCTCAAGCTTCAGTCAGGGTCTCTAACCACTAGGCTATCCGGTAGCGCAGAAACGGCTACAATTATTGTTCTTGTTAGCCTCTGGCCTCAGTCGCTCTCGAATGTCAAAATGTTCGGAACATGTTTTTCGATTGTCTTGTGAGTATAATTACGACGTATCTTTACTTATAATATCATTGCGCGCCATAGTTCTCATAAATGACCCCTCCTACCTTTAGGTATACACAACGATGAATAAGAGAATAATTTATTTACATAATAAAAGCATTTTATAATGACATTAAATCCAAGCTAAAACTGATTAAACTAAAACTTAAAACTAAATTAAATCTAAATAAGGCACCCGTGCCATGGTGCCCAAAAGACTCGCAGCGTTTCCTCGCTGAATAGCGATGCTGATTCTTTGCAAAAGAAAACTGCCAGCCCTTTGTTCACAAGTCACAATAAGTTAAGTGCCTTATCTCAAACCTTACCCAAAATTGACCTCACCTTAACCTTCGCTTGTTTACACCAAGTTTTTATCACGACCTCACGAGAATCTCAAGCACTTCATGACACTAAAGAAATGCAATAACAAAATGTCTTTTAAGGAAGCAAGGTGACCCGGCAGGGCGCCGGCCGGTCCGGCCCGAATACGCACGGCCTTGCGGCAAGGCTGCATGGTTTAGTGCAAGGGACTGTAATTATTAAATAATGTAGTGGTATGGCTTGTTTTTAGGGTTCTTTAGCCAAGGGGTTAAATAACGGGACCCTGTTACTAAGACTCTGCTGTCCGTCCGTCTTTCTGTCTGTCTGTCTCGTCCGATGCAACTTGTGACCAAAGGGCTGGCAGCTTTCTCTCTCAAAGAATCAGCATCGCTATTCAGCGAGGTAACGCTGCCAGCCTTTTAGGCACCACGGGAGCCTTATTTTTAGATTTAATTTGGTTTTAAGTTTTAATTTAATTTGTTTTTGCTTGGATTTATTTGTCATTGTAAATTGCTTTTGTTATGTAAATATTTTTTTGAATTTATTAGTAGGTGTTAGAGTAGTAGTTGCATGGTGTATCATGTTCTGTCATTTCCAGCCAATTATATTATATACTAGCTTATGCCCCGCGGCTTTGCCCCCTGAAATATTAGAAAATGGGATAGTTCCCTATCCCGTGGGAATTTCGAAAAATCATCTTTTAGTGCACCTCTAGGATATTGAAGGTATATGCCTAGCAAATTTCAAGTCTTTTGGTCCAGTGGTTTGGGCTGTGCGTTGTCTGTTAGTCAGTCAGTCACGGTACTGTTTTGTTGTATGTATACATGGAAGAATAAACAATAAATCATTATTTCGAGCATGCTAAAGCAATACAATATGCTACTGCTTCTTATAAATTTAACTTACAAAGGTACATCCAAGCACACTTTTTGTACCAAGTGCCTATTCGCTAAACGCTCAATAAATTCAATTTTAACACCTTCATCTTTTAGTATGCTTAAGTTTTTACTCCAAAGATTAATGGTCGTACATTGACTGTTTTTTACTCTTCGGGATTAAAAGTTATTTTTTTTTATTAAGTTGTAGTGATGTGCTAATTTGGCCGAATTTTGGGAGGACGAAAAGTTTTATTGAGGCACTGCTCATTTTTATTTTTGCCTTCGATGAGTCGGCGGACCTTTCAATGTTTTTTTAGCTCATTCATTTCAGAGAAAGGTGAACATAAAATCCATCACCTGATCTGAAGGATTGGTTGGCTTGGTTTGGACAAGTGATAAATAGGATGTATTAGTCCCCAGGCGGCACTTTTTTGCTGAAATAATGGTTGACAATGATTCTGTTAATAATCTTGTTGTAATTTTAAATGCATGACCCAATTATTAATTGTACAATGGTAATGAAATGGTATTATGAGTATAGCTTTCACTCGGTTGAACTTGAGATTGAATTCTCACTAATCCTGCCGAAACAGCAGTGGAATTGAGACAAACCGTCATTGCGGACCTGTAAAACTTTACAGCGGGGGAATGAGAAAAGGTGCCTCTATCTTTAGAGGGCCCTCTATAAAAAATGACACGAGATGAACTCCGAATTCGGCGATTCTCAGAACCCTGGCACATCTCTAGCAATCTTAAGAGTGGGTGTAAATACATACAGTACGACATATAATGATATAATATATCGATCAGACACAGTGGCAAGGCCACGCGTGGGCCCAGCTAGTGATCGTTAAAGTATCAAATCGACATTTTGTAACCAGTTGTTCCGAGTGTCATGGTGAGAAACGTTTTGAAACAAAAACTTTGAATTTGAACAATACTTAGTATGACGTATTTTTTTAGTTGCATCAAAAATAGCTCTCCACAGCTACTTTTGCAAAAAATTTACACATATCTGTACGATCGTAGTATTTAGGCTGTACTTGACAGTAGGAACTCTATTTTAACCCCCGACGAAAAAGAGGGGTGTTATTGATCTAGGTAGGCATTAATGTAATATTTTATCTTGAAGAGTTACTTAAAAAACAAATTATCGATCGACAAATATTATCAGTTCTTTAATTTTTAACCCCTGATACCAAAGAGGGGTACGTAATATCTGTGTTTGTCGCTATGGACGCTTTTATTTTAAATCGGAAGCTAGTTTAATCGCATCAATGATCCTTAGCTATGATACATTAAAATTGATCCAGCTGTCTTTGAGATATCGAACATTCAAACGATAACGTCGGGGTCTTTCAGCTTTTCTAAGTTGTTGCTAGTATAATATCACAGTATGATACAGTGGGTCAAGCACGACTTGTTACGGTTGTCGTATCGAGATCGAGAAACTTCATACCAAATTTTAGTTCCCGATTCGCTCACGGGCGGGCGCTGTTCCAAACGTCATACAAACTCGACAACGTTTACTATTCGATTTTAAGTGACGCAGAATTGGAAAAGTCGTGCTCGACACTCTGAGGCTCGAGTATGAACATTCGAAATCTGCGTAACGTAATCGAGTAGTAAACGTTAGCGAGAAATTTGTATGACGTTTGGAACAGCGGCCGCCCGTCCCGTATTTGGAACTAAAATTTAGTATGCGGTTTCTCGATTTCCATACGATAGCGCAACGTTACGCAGGATTAGTAAACTTCGTGCCCGGCCTACAGCACTCCCCGTGAGCTTATTTTGGTACTAAAATTTGTATAACGTTACTTCTTGCTCGGATTACAGTTCAAGATAAGTTGCTTCATACCATCATTTAGCAGACTGCTTCCTGCACACTGCCTAGTGTTTATTTCCAGTAACACTTGAGATGTCATCACATCCATTCAGCACAGCATCCAATGCCAGGAACGCTGACTCGCGTTTCTTGATAATCGGACGAGTTTCGAGAACGCATTCTTACTGGTTAGGAACATAGGTAGGAATAAGTATACAGGGTGATCGGGAGGACTCCAAAAGATTTTAACTACGCATTTATGAAGTCATAAGGAGTTTAAAATGTAGTATTACGTTTGCTCAATTCGGCTTAGTTTGAAGTGGTTTGGAACATTATTTAACTTTTTGTAAAAAATTGGTTAAGAAATGCAACCAGAGTTCCGAGCACGAATATTCGAATCCTGCGTAACGTTATCGTTATCGTATCGCCATCGAGAAAATCCATACAATTTTTCAGTAAGTACCACGTAAGCTCACGGGAGCACTGTTCAAAACGTCATAAAATTTTTCTCTATAACGCTCCACTAGATTACGTTACGTAGCATTCGAACATTTGTGCTAGGGCCCCTGAGGCCCGAGTACGAATATTCGAATCCTGCGTTACGTAACGTTATCGTGTCGAAATCGCGAAACTTCATACTAAATTTTAGTTCTAAATACGCTCAAGGGCGGACGCTGCTCCAAACGCCAAACAAATTTCTTAATAACATTACTACTCGATTACGTTACGCAGGATTTCAATATTTGGGATATTGGGATGCGACCTGTGTTGATACAGTAGCACCCTCACATCTCCAGGAAACCACACAAAAAGCTGGTGCGGCGGCAGAAACGGCCGAAAATAGAAAACATTCTAAGTATCAATCTCTCGGTCCGAATTATAATTTTGTTCCTGTCGGGTTTGAAACTTTGGATCCATGGGGTCCCAGCGCTTACAAGCTTATTTCTGAGTTACAAAAGCGCTTAGTTGATGCAACTTGTGACCAAAGGGCTGGCAGTTTTCTCTCTCAAAGAATCAGCATCGCTATTCAGCGAGGCAACGCTGCCAGCCTTTTGGGCACCATGCCACGGGGGCCTTATTTAGATTTAATTTAGTTTTAAGTTGTAGTTTATTTAGTTTAAGCTTAGATTTAATGTCATTGTAAATTGCTTTTATTATGTAAATAAATATTCGTGCTTGGGCTTCTGTTCACAAAATTTCACGAGAAAGGGAATGTAGAGGTGAACCAGTCGGATATGCGAAAGTATTTTTATTTGTCAAAAATGATACGTATTTCTAAGACCATCATCAGTGTATTTCTGAATTAACTGTATTTTACCTCAACGGAATCGTATTTTAAAGCAATCTTGACTAAGCTGTCAAGCCTATACAAAATTACGGACAAAAACATTCAGACAGTTTGAAATTGCAAAAGGCGTTTTCGCAAAATAGTTGGCGTTTAGTTAGACAGCCGGACAGACAGACAAATGTTGGTTAATGTTAGTAGATCGCTGGTCGGCGCGTGGGCAGGCTAGCCTACTGTGTACTACGAAGGTTTTGGTGTAACGCAGGAGTTACGAGCGGTTTTTGAAATGAGATAAATATGTCTGCTTTGAATTTTGTGTAGGTATATATTTATGTGTGGAGGAACCTGCGACTTCCTCGGCTGTCTTACTCTCCACACCGGAACACAACAGTGCAAGCAGTGCTGCTTAGCAGCAGTATTAGTGAGTAAGATTACGGATACAAGAGGCTTTACATCTTATAGCCCTATAGGTAGGCAACGCATCTGCAAACCCCCAGAAGTTGCGGGTCTCTACGGGCAGTGGTGATCACTTACCACCAGGTGACCCATCGTTTGCCTTTCTTGTCGTAAAAAACCGGCCAAGTGCGAGTCGGACTCGCGCACGAGGGTCCGTAGAAAGATTTTAACACTTTTCCTCAGGTTGATTTTTTCACAGCTTCAAGGGACCGTAGGCTTGAGTACTTGATATTAATTTTAGCATGCTACCTCCACGCGTTCCAGAGAAAAAGGGTCTTGACTGACATACAGACAGACAGACAGACAGACAGAAAGACAGACGGACAACAAAGTGATGCTATAATTGTTCTGTTTTTTTCCTTTTGAGGTACGGAACCCTAAAAAAGATGTCGGTAGCGATCTCTCAAAGCTCGTCGCTTACACCACATCCATTCCGCATAACTTTCCCAATATGATTCGGGTGACTTACAGCTCCGATAAAAGCTGAGGGTCGAGCACGACTTTACGAATCCTGCGTAACGTTACGGTTATCGTATCGAGATCGAGAAACCTCATACTAAATTTTAGTTCCAAATACCACTATGGCGATGCTTCGGCAGCCGCGCTAAGTCCAGCAGAATACGAAACAAACAACTAAACAAATTAAAACTACCACTACGGCGATGCTTCGGCAGCCGCGCTAAGTCCAGCAGAATACGAAACATACAACTAAACAAATTAAAACTACCACTATGGCGATGCTTCGGCAGCCGCGCTAAGTCCAGCAGAATACGAAACAAAGAACTAAACAAATTAAAACTACCACTATGGCGATGCTTCGGCAGCCGCGCTAAGTCCAGCAGAATACGAAACAAAGAACTAAACAAATTAAAACTACCACTATGGCGATGCTTCGGCAGCCGCGCTAAGTCCAGCAGAATACGAAACATACAACTAAACAAATTAAAACTACCACTATGGCGATGCTTCGGCAGCCGCGCTAAGTCCAGCAGAATACGAAACAAAGAACTAAACAAATTAAAACTACCACTATGGCGATGCTTCGGCAGCCGCGCTAAGTCCAGCAGAATACGAAACAAAGAACTAAACAAATTAAAACTACCACTATGGCGATGCTTCGGCAGCCGCGCTAAGTCCAGCAGAATACGAAACATACAACTAAACAAATTAAAACTACCACTATGGCGATGCTTCGGCAGCCGCGCTAAGTCCAGCAGAATACGAAACATACAACTAAACAAATTAAAACTACCACTATGGCGATGCTTCGGCAGCCGCGCTAAGTCCAACAGAATACGAAACAAACAACAAAATGTCCACAAGCTTTTTTCAACAGTTACAACCTTGAACTCATTGCTCTATTATTTACTCGTATTGACATTAATTCAATTACACACTCGCATAGATCGAATGACCATACGCTGCCCTTTGCGTGATCGCGCGCAGCTCGTGCAGATCAAAAGTTGATAGCATAGCCATACTCATAATAGATCTGTTACTATGATATCTCGAATCATAAAGCTGTAGGTGAGAGTGAGAACTTCATTGTAGAGCTACCGTATTTTGGAGTCGTTTACCCGACTGCTAAAGGAGGGTTATGTTTTTCGAACGTATTTATTTCTGTTTGTGTGTCTAATTCTTTGGCACGCTCTACAGCTTAAACCGTTTGACGGATTTCAACGTATGAGGTGTCATTAGATGCGTCTTAGTTGTGGGAGTGACATAGTGTTTACCGGAATTTCAGTCGAGTTTTCTGTTTTTAATTTAGTTTGGTCAGGTTATTAACTATTTCTTCCTGACTGCCGACGGAGGGTTATTAATGAAAATAATCGATTTATTGATTATTTTTGTTTTTATTTTTATTAAACATTCATAATAATAACAAAAATACAATAACACAGTGCATTGAAAAATTCGTTAGGTGCACCAATGTTAAGTATGGCTTAATTGGTGGAGCGTGGTACGGATTACCGAGGTTGCTGGTTCAAGTCCAGCTGCTTAACAGATTTTTCTTTTCATTGTCATTGTACATGTTGGAGGGTTATTAATTACTGGGCCTGATGAATTCGAATCGAATTGTTGGATCTTTCTTGTTGTTAGAAGCCACGATATTAAACATTCTCGTGCTTTAGTTATGGATTAGTTTTCGGTGCATTTTCGCGTAAAATGTAAGATCAAATCAAGTTTGTGAAATCGGTGATCTCGAACTCGTATTTTTACGACACTGTATTTCGTAAAACCGCACCTAAGTATGCACCTATGTGCTCTATACTCTTACTAAAATTAAAACGAAGGTCACACGAAATTTATCAAACAATAATCATAAAACTAAAACGTTTCGATAGTTTTAAAAATACTAAAATAAGGCTGTTGACTTGCCTTGTAATAAAAGCGAATAACTGGTCGTATTGGAATAAAAACAAGCAAAGTGAAGTGGTTTTATAAATGTTCGGATCCTTGGAAAGCAGGTTGCTTCGTAGTTTAATTTGTACGGCATGTTTGCAAAAAAATGTTTACGTATCCTAATCCTAGCTTCCTAACTAATATTATAAAAGCAAAAGTAACTCTGTCTCTCTGTCTGTTTGTTACCTCTTCACGGGAAAACCGCTGCACCAATCCAGATGAAATATGCTAACAAAATAGTTGAATATTGAGGAATAACATAGGCTACTTTTTATTCGGGAAAGTTATATAGTTCCTGGGGGATAGCGATAAACGAAATTGCGGATAAGTCGCGGGCAACAGCTGGTCATTTATAAAAATATCACGTGAAACAAATCTGTTTGCGCATTCAAAAACGTTTTTCCTATTTTTTAAGCCCCATAGTTTTCGAATTATAATGAAAATTAAACCCCTCCCCCCCCTCGTTATCGCCAAAGTTTGCGGAAAATCACGCGAAAAATATGGTTTTGAAAAACTTTTCTATTTGGAATTACTTTCACTATAGGACAAGAGATGGCACTGTCCGCCTATCCATTTGTCCGAGCATAAATATTATTAGATGATGGCCTGGAATCCTCGGTGTGCGAGTCCAACTCGCTCTTGACCGTTTTTTATTATTTTTCCTTGGCATTAGGTACTACGGAAGTATTCTATGAGAAAAGGATGTATGTACACTTAATAAACTCGTGTTTTGTTTTGATGGCTACTTTTACCGGAATTCATCGCGTGTGTTAATGCCATAATGCAGAAAAAGTTATGTATGTATCAGCTAATCATTAGAAAATTACACGTAACTTAAATTGTGCCGTGGAATCAAGGTAATCATGTCGACACTTACCTATTATGGAATATTTTTACCTCAAATTTGTTTTTTGACTGTATGTTTATATGTATTATATGTATTATTCGCATTTTGGTAAATTTAGTAAAATACTTTATGAACCGTAGTAAGTAAACATTAGAAAGTAACATAATAATAGCCTTTGTAGGATGAATCAAACAATATGTACTACAGACTTCTATTGAAAACAATCTTTTCTATTTCCTCGTTTTTGCTTTACCAAGTGCCATACAAAACTCAATGAATAACCTAACTGACTAACAGTTGGGGAACTTTTGACATTTCAATTTCAAAGTTCAATATCTCAAAAACGGCTGAACCGAGTTTCATGAAATTCAAAAGTTCAGGACCACCGCTACAAAACCTGCTTTCAAATAAAAAAAAACCGGCCAAGTGCGAGTCGGACTCGCGCACGAGGGTTCCGTAGAAAGATTTTAACGCTATTACCCAGTGTTTTACGAAGTCCAGTGTTAGCAGAGCAGGGCAATTTGTATGGAAATGGCCTTTTTAATTACTGTATCTTTTGATTGCATTGACTTAGAAGGTTGATTTTTTCACAGCTTCAAGGGATCGCAAGCTTAAGTATTTGGTATTAATTTCAGCATGCTACCTCCACGCGTTCCAAAAAAAAAAGGGTCTTAACAGACAGACAGACAGATGGACAACAAAGTGATCCTATAAGGGTTCCGTTTTTTCCTTTTGAGGTAAGGAACCCTAAAAAAGACGGTTCGCCCGTTTAATACCTACGGTGCCACAGACAGACACACACACATAGTGGTCGAACTTATAGCACCCTTATTTTTGCGTCGGGTGTTTAAAAAGAAACTGAATCTTATTTTTAACGTAGTCTCAACATTACACTAATCTAGAACAAGTAGTAACTCAATGAGCAATCAATCTTATATTCTAGTCTCCTTGGCATTACAATTGTCAAAACCACCATTGTCCCATTTGTCTGTCTGTCTATGACATGTTCGCTGGCTTTAGTAACAATATGTAACAATATAACAACAAAAAATTAATCAATTGTGCATTGTATCACGCCCCGCAAATTTATAATTTGATTCTACGAGTACCTAAACATTTTGGACGTTGCTTGATAAAATATCAATTGAATAGAACTCAGAAATGTCTATTTAGTATAAAATAAATAATTAATAACTATATTGGGGTTGGTTCACTAATGTTTCACCGATTAAAGTTTCATAGCTGATTCGTTTCGCAAATTGGTCAGTTCAAACCCGTATTTTTTTATGAAACTGTTATTTCAGAATTTTTATAAAACAAACCCAACCTAACATAGAGGGCCCTGAAATAAATCCCAAAATATTTACAGTTAAAAAAAAAATGCGGGTTGTGAAATGATCATTTTGCGAAACAAATCATTTACTTAGATACTATACGTAGGTAATTGATCTCATGTAATTACTAAGCTGAGTTTATCTGTACCTTAATATAGTATTTGTTAAAAATTTTGCATGCCGATGAGGCAGAACGCAGTTCCTATGTAACTTATGACCTGTATTCTCGCAATAAAAATATTTCATTTCATTTCATTCTTGTGAAACGTCTGTCGGTGGATTGTCGGATACTTTAAAAAATAAATACCTTGGTACATACTTCAGTAGGTATATTCAACATCCAAGACTCGAGATCAACACAAGCATTCGTATTCATCAATTCATCATACAAATGTCTGGCCTGACGGATGATCGAACCCGGAGCCTCACGCTACATAGACCGGTTCTTTAACCACTAAGCTACTCGGTCGTGGTAATGTACGTATAGTCTAGTGGTTAGAGACCCTGACTATGAAGCTGGAGGTTCCGGGTTCGAATCCCGGCCGGGGCAGATGTTTGTATGATGAATACGAATGTTTGTTCTTGGGTCTTGGATGTTTAATATGCATTTAAGTATGTATTTATTTATTTAAGTATGTTTATCCGTTGTCTAGTACCCATAACACAAGCTCTGCGTAATTTGGGTCTAGGTCGATTGGTGTCAATTGTCCCATGATATTTATTTATGAACTAAAAAACAATTACTTTGCTCACCCGCGACCACTAATGACAAATAGTTATATCTGTGCGGCAAATGTATGTTTCCATGCAACACCTCCACCTCCACTGCTACACGAATCAACACATGCCACACAGACCCAACTATCACCACCACCACTATACTAAACGCTGACGCGTTTCGGCACTCTCCACGAGGCCATTTACGAAGCACAACAACAACCGCTCAACATGCCACCACTTCCACTACTGACCAAACTACTAAACTACTTGTCAGTAACGCAAAGTAACGCCTGATTCAATAAATTATTTATTATTATTTATTATTTGAATGTACTTCCGCCATACAAAAGAAATGGCTCGAAATAAAGATATTACTTAATTTTCATTTATGTAATTTTGATTTTGCGCGAGGTTGACTGTTAGAGATGCCGTTGAGGGATAAGTGTATATTTGTAGCGGAATTCCATTGTATCTTGTGTATTTTTGTACAATAATGTGTTTACTTAAGATTGCCATTTATTAAAACAAGTGCACCTTAATCAATAACAAATATGGGTGAGAATTGCTGTTTTCTTAATGAAAATATCACTCACTTATTGGTGTCTATACATCAAGGTTATTTTCTATAATTTTATTAAATGATGATATATTTCGGTGTCACTTTGCTCATAATTAGGTATGCTATGCTAAATGAAGGTGCGACAAAATATTGTGTTTATGCAAATCCTTCTAAGCTTGTCGGGCATATAAAAATTAACACGAGAATTATATCATGTCTTGTTTGGAATGTCAATAAACAACAGGGTTGATTATATTTATTACAACAAAACAAAAAACAAAAAGAATAATAATGACAATAATTAAATTTAGAACCTAAAATGGGAAACATCCCCGAGTTCGCTACGTTGGGGCAAGGTGCAATCAACATAGTTTTATTGTGTTTGTAGTAAGATATATAGGTTATAGCATTCGTCCAATCAAGCTGAATCTAATGATATCTCACGCATTAAAAAATCCATCAAGTCGTTTAGGCTGCAGAGCGTCTCGTAGAAATATACATACAGCGGCACTGTAAAAATCATCCACTGGATTAGATTTTTTTTCTCTAAAGGTTGGTAAAGTACCTAACTGATGTTTCCCTTGTAATGCAGGTGTCCATGAGATTCCCCTCTCATAATGTAAAAAAAGCCGTTTTAGCCTAGTGGTATGACCTAATGGCTTCTCAAGCAGAGGATCGTGGGTTCGAGCCCCGCTCGCACCTATGAGTTTTTCATTATTTGTATGCGAAATAACGTTTGTAATTTATCTCTAGCTTTTCGGTAAAGGGAAACATCGCGAGGAAACCTTCTGCGAAGCAATCCAATGGTGTGTGTGAAGTTCGCAATCTGCACTGGGCCGCGTGGGTAGCCCAAGTCTTCTCAAAAAGGCTGGTGATGGTGATGATGATGATTCCCAAATATAACACTAGCTGCGCATACGCATGTCCTTCAAAGCCGTTTATAAATCCATTAATAAACTGGTCGTTACTTCGCGACCGGTTCCAATTTAAAGATCAACGGCTGATGTTATCAACGCGTTTGACAAATCGGCGCGCGCGCAGCGGGCGGGGCGTTAAGTATAGTTACATGTATGGGACTGCTAGACTAATGAGATTGTTTGTAACAACTAGTTTAGTATTATAGTAATGTGTAGGATGTAGGTAAGGTAAACGTCCCAGTGATTGACACGTTAATACCAATAATTGACACTACTTGTCACCTTTATTGCTACGTATTAAGATTGAAGGTGTCAACTATTGGACAGTGTCGGGGGATATACCTTACATATTCATGTAAATTATCAAAATCAAAATTTTATAGCAAATAGACAGTTGAATGCTCTTTTACACGTCATTTTTTCGAGTCTACAAGCGCTTTCGGAAAGACCATGATTGCCAAGAAGAATGCGCCGCAAGAAACTTGGCACAAAGCATTTTTTTTAAAACAAGTTACAATAGCACTTACATGAATTATACAAAGAAAACTCGCTAATTAATTAGAAAATAGAGATAAAAAATATTACAGTCTTTTAGAAACAAGTGTAATGAATAATTCTTAGAATAGCAAAATTTGAACTGACAACTTGCAAAATTAGTACGCCTTTTCGTGTCTACTAGCACTTAGGATGTTTTCAGGGTTCCGTGCCTCAAAAGGGAAAACGGAACCCTTATAGGATCACTTTGTTGTCCGTCTGTCTGTATTTTATTATGTCTACGGATTATAATGTAGGCGCCTATAGAATTTTATTATAATTATTCCTAACACCTGAGCGGTTACAACACGCAAATGATTAAAAGTAAATTATGTGAACGTAATCGCTTTAGTAAAACATTTTATGTAAATCAGTATGTTTATCGAGTTGTCCTTTTAAAGTGAACTGGTCGGGCTCGTAATGGACGATATAATATTCTCTATCAAGCCATTTAACAGTGTCCAAATATGGAGATTTTTTGCAATTTATATCATACGAAAACAGTTTCATAGGTGATTTATAACTTGCTGAGGTAGCAAGTATGTGCGACGATTGGAAGAACATGCTTAGGGTTTATACTCGTATCAGCTGCAGTAAGCTGTGATAGCTTGGTTAGAGCTATGGCCTCTCAAGCAGAGGGTCGTGGGTTCGAGCGCTGGTTCGTACCTCTGGGTTTTGCTATTTTTGATTTAAGTATAATATATATTAGTTTCTTACCCAAACCAATTTTAAATGCTCTGGCGCTTACGCCATGCGTTTTGAGCGCATTTGACAGCCCTCATTTGCGCCACAAATCGGCTAGGATCGCTAATTAGCTATTGTCAATTTCCACCACTCGTAGGCCAGTAGCTTGTCTCTCATTAGTGGAGAATGACAGTAGTCCTCACTCGATTCTAGCGATCCCAGTGGATTTGTACCACTATGAGTTTGTATGAGTGATACCACTCATTGACACACGCATTACTGGATAGCGCTGTCCCGCTTGAGTGAACAAACTCCGCCGCCAAAAGTATCGAATTAATGATGATTGCCTTGTTCCAGAGCCGGCATGGAAAGCCGCGTGGGTTTGGACTACATTGTCGAGCATGCAGAATACGCCAGCAAGCTTGCGGCGGCGCTCACGTCGCCCGCCGCGCCCGTCAAGAAGCAGGTTGGTACCGCCCAAGCAGACGGGAGGCGCCTTTGGTTACGTTCCTACAAACTCGTACTGAAACAAAACTGACACACAAGTGGCAAAAACACGTACGTAATCAACAGACCCTGTGCATCTTGCACAGACTTGTTATAAAATTTTTGGCAGAGGGGAAATCGCGCGTTTACATCTCCAATCCTTTCGCTAAGGTACAGCCAGCAGCAGAAGTAGCTAAGCAACCGAAGCCGGCACAATGATCTAAGGACAGCTTTATTGTTGTAGGCATAAGAGCGTGTGCAGATCATTATGACGGCATCGGTTGCTTAGCTACTTCTGCTGCTGATTGTACCACCAGTTTGTGAACTAAGGCTCTAACATGAAGCATATATGCTATATATAATAGCTTGGTTTTTAAAGGACCCTGTGTTTTCCAGGTGTTCGAGCTACTCTCAGCGCTGTGTGTCTACAACGCTGATGGGTACGCCAGGGCAGTTGACACTCTCGACCGATATAAGGTACTTAAAATGCTTCTTTTAGTACTTACTTGTTGAACTACAGGAGAGTCAATCAATCTCTTTGCTTACTTCTATAAGTCCCCGGCCAGGTGAATAGTTTGACAGCGCTCACAATGTTTTCACTCCCTGATTTGACAGAGCCCACATTCGATTCTGCAGTCTATTTTCTTCTATCTGGCGGATTTTCCTCTTTCAAATTAAGTGGTAGCAATAAAATAGATTAAGAGGCTTCTAAATGGGCAACGTTTTTCTGCAGTATGTAGCCGGCAACTATTGCTGTCTAACTCTTATTATGAAAGCTATACAAAGATTCCTATAGTTACTGGCCACATATTGCAGCAAAAATATAGCTCGTTTAGAAGCATCATTAGACCAATAACAGGTGTCATCTTATTTAATAAGAATCAACCATACAGAATCTAGTTGGTAGACCATTTTCGTAAATAAAACGTAGGCATTTAAAGAAGTGCCTAATGAGAATTGGAAGCTAATTGTAAAAAAAAAGAGACTAGGACACAATGACGACAGAACTAGTCCCATCATAACCAAAAACATTTCCGTGTTTCACAGACATTAAAAAACGAGCGTTACCGTCTCAGCGTGGTAGTCGAGGAGTTGAAGAATGCCACCACCACAGACTACAAGACGGCGCTGGTGGCGTTTGTCAATTGTCTCATCATCAGCGCGCCGAGGCTGCCCGAGCGCACCCGAGTGCGAAACGAATTCATTGGTACGTATCAAAAAGAGCGAGTCTGGTTTTAACTCTAATCTTAGACCCAGCCGGTAGTCTAGTGGTTGGACCTAGGCCCCAACTCGTAGTTTATGTGCGAAATTTACTCGTCTTTCGGACACTTTATCATCATCATAAGAGTTACACTCTTGTCGGTGGAGTCTTCCAATCATCTCTCCTGTAAGCCAGCTCCTTGACCTCCTGATACGACACGACACCGACCTTCTCCTTTATCTGGTCCATATAGCTTCGCATATGTAAGTAAGTAAGTAAGTAAACACTTTATTGTACAAAAAACGGAACAAAAACACAAGTTACAATGATCAAGTTCGAGTGCAAAGTAGGTCGACCTCTTCCTCTCTTTCCTTAAAATTTTCCTTCTGACGGTCTGAAAGAAGTTGTCGTGTAGTATCAAATGTCCACTCATTTTCCAGCGTCTAACAAAGGTAACACCAAATTTGTATTTAGTACCGTGACCAAAGGGCTGACAATTATGTCTCTCAAAGAATCAGCATCGCTATTTAGTACTGTGACCAAAGGGCTGACAATTATGTCTATCAAAGAATCAGCATCGCTATTTAGTACTGTGACCAAAGGGCTGACAATTATGTCTCTCAAAGAATCAGCATCGCTATTTAGTACTGTGACCAAAGGGCTGACAATTATGTCTCTCAAAGAATCAGCATCGCTATTCAGCGAGGCAACGCTGCCAGCCGTTCGGGCACCATGCCACGGTGGTCTTATTTAGATTTAATTTAGATTTAGTTTAATTAGTTTTAGCTTGGATTTAATGTCATTGTAAATTGCTTTTATTCCGCAGTAAACTAAACGTTATTTTTGTTACAGGACTAGGTCTGCTGCCCACTCTCAACAACCTAAGGTAAACAATCGCTCCATTAAAATAATTACCATCAAGGCTGATCCAACTAAGGTTTACGTCTTTTTACCATGGTACAGAATTACCATGCTCAGTGAAGCGTGACCAATAAAATCTTTTTGCGACGCCAGCGATGGTAAAAACTATAAGAACTGATCATGCGATAGCTTTGATAAATTACAGGTGACTCACTAGCATGAGACACATTAGATTGTTGTCGGTCTGATTGGTAATAGTTTAGTTTGATAGTTGTCAAGAGAACCATAAAAAATTGGGTGCAGAGCTCAGAATATTAAGAAATGAGTCAAATAAACTTGTATTAGGAGATAAACCTGAAAACAACTTAAACAACAACAAACAACTTACCTACTTTTTTATGGCTGTGTGCCGTGCAGAAAGTTGGATTTTTCTCGCTAGTGATTTTAATTTTCCAAGGACAGTCTTAGGTTTCACTGTCGTTTTTCGCAAATGTATTAAAAAACGTCGTCTGGTACACGTGCAAAAGTGTCATTTGAAAATGACAAAATGACAAACTTTCCGCACTTGTCAAAAAGTATTGTTATTTGGTAGAATCATCCTTCAAGATGAATATCATATTATAACATGTTTCCACTACACACCTACATAATTTAAATTCATTAGTATATAATAATCGGTACCTAACGGGGCCGTTCTTTTGACAAGTAATTATTTTTACATCTTAATTAAAACTGTACATCATTTTAGACAGTCCATAACAATTTGTCATACTTATTTGGTCAGATCATAAGATACAAGATACGTTAAATTTAAAAACGGCTAACGTTAGGCATCTGTACGTTATATCTGTCGCAATACGAGTATGCTAATCAGTTCATTGGCTGATCCTCATTCGGAGCCTAAACTTGTTTACTTCATTTATAATCCATAAAAGATTTTATTACCTTCATAATCAACCCTTTCCAAATCTGGCGACGACGTCAATTGTATTAAGTACCCCGTGAAATTACATTTTCGAGTTACTCATTATTGATTTGGGACTACTAAAAAAACTGGCCAAGTGCGAGTCGGAATTAAACAGTATCTTAAGAGGATATTATCGTAATTTAACATTCAACCTTATTTACATAATAAAAGCAATTTACAATGACATTAAATCTAAGCTTAAACTAAATAAACTACAACTTAAAACTAAATTAAATCTAAATAAGGCCCCCGTGGCATAGTGCCCAAAAGGCTGGCAGCGTTGCCTCGCTGAATAGCGATGCTGATTCTTTGAGAGAGAAAACTGCCAGCCCTTTGGTCACAAGTTGCATCAACTAAGCGCTTTTGTAACAGTATCTTGAAAGATTTTCCCGTTCTAATATTTTTGACTTTATTCATTTTTAATTAATAATTATTTCTCAAATTCTAAACTGAAACGTAAATTATATAATACTGGTATATCTATACCAGAAAAATTATTTCTCAAATTAGGATTCGAACCCATACCGTGGCGACGTGCTAATTATTTATTGTTAGCGTCCATTATAGTACTATCGCATCCTGTACAATATTACGGCTCAAAAGATACAATATTGACGAGCAGCGGAACCTTACAATAGGGTCCTGTTGGCACCCTTTTAATATGGATCCCTGAAAACATAAATGAGAAAACGATTATCTTTGGCAGCCGTTCGATCATCAGCCATTAATGAAACAATCTGATTCCGATTAGATAAAGATAAATAAATCAGACGACGGATTTTCCCAATCAAAGGTTTAAGGCGGCGAACGCCAAGAAGTTTTTTATTGCCTGTCATCATTTCAACTATGAAGTAATCTCAAGAATCAATCCCATGCGTAGTAAAATTTTGACAACTATTTTTCATCTTACCACGAGGTTCTACCTAGGACTATAGTAATATATTATCTTTGACCGTGGGCAATTGTTCCATAAATTTCGTGCAGATTGTGCTCTTTGATTATGTAGGTACTGTTGAAATAATACTTTTCGTTCACGATTGACCACAACCACACCTGACACAAGTTTAAAAAATCCTTTTGATTACACATCCACATGAATATTTATATTACACCCCAAACGCAGACAGGGAGTTTCACTTTCTGTGTTGTTGGTGTTATTATTTTCTGGCCAAACGGCTAAGCAAGACAAAATTTAAATGAAGGTTGTTTTTATCATCGCCAACCAACGTGCTACATACGCTTTTCTAGCATGATTCAACTGGGGCAGTCTGAAAACCAGCGCTGGCAGCTTCAGCGCAAGCGCGGCATTAGCTATGCCTGCCCCTTTTGCCTCAGTATGGGAAATTGTACAGAAAAGCTACTTGCTATGTTTATACTTCTAAGGGCCGCGTCTGGTCTGGTTGTATATTTTATTGTTGTTGTGGGCAAATAAGTCTTATCTATCTTATGTTATCTATATCTACTATTGCTATTTATGTAATTCTCCACTCAAGGATTAAACATAATAATTGTTTCCAGACATGAAGCAACTAGTCATCCTGACTTGAGCGTTCAGCTGGACGTCTTCGACGAGCAGCGGGAGAGCGACGAGGCCCAGGGCCCTGGAGGGATCAATCTCAACTCGCACTTGGATGTGTTCTACGCTATCCTTAAACAGGTAGACATCTTGACTTAGCGAGCTCCGAAGATGATCTTAGCGCCATTCCAAATGTCTGTACTGCTAGTTCGGTTCCCAAGCACAATTCCTGAAGCTGAATCTCTTCTGCCACTTTTGTTTTACCATAAACTTTTGATTTTTCTTTTGCTTGGCTTTTCTTGTTGTTTTTTTTACTACTTAGTGATTCGTTTTTTAAATGCTGCTGTTTTAAGTACTGGCCAATGGGCAGGCAGTCTGCACAGTTGATATAACTTATCCATTGTGTTTGTGCATTTGCTTACTTGGTTTGGTTTCTGAGCTCAAAAATGACTTGCGTACTCCACAATATTTTCGGACCAAAGCCTATTGAATTCATAACATAATTATACTCTTATGCTTTACAGGTGGCCGATACGCCTCAAGAGATCCCATTCCTCAGCATCCTACAGCATCTACTGCGAATAGACCCTAAGGAGCCAGTGAGCGACATAGTGTGGGACACTGCTGAGACCCTGGTCCACAGGGCCACTCTGCTGGAGACCAGGGAAGATGCTGCCAAGCTGCTGAGAGCTCCCAGCGTGCAGGTTTGTTGATATTACATTTGGTGTGTTTCGGAATGGCTTGGAATCTTGACTGAAAATTAGTGATGTGTTTGGTAGGTCGCAGCTTCTAGATACTTGAATTATTATTGTCTCCTCCGAAAAAGGCAAAATAAGGTATCTAATAGCAAATGACAAACATATGGTTTTTGATCAATCTAGAAATATGAAGGCCATTAAAATCTAGTTCTGTTCTTAGGCAAAGATGGGCTGCACTTGTCAGCATCGTGACATTTCCAATGCGGGTCGGAAACAGAGTCTTCAGCGCGCGCTGTCACCGCCTCCGCCGCCGCCCGCGCCCATGCCTCCAGCAGGTAAGCAGTTTTATCTTCACTCTTCTTCTACTCTCATAAAAAAAGGTTTTTGCACGCTTCCCGTATAATGACTACTCCAGCAAAATAATGGCGATCCTAAGCATTTTGAAATTTTTACCCGGTTTGTTAGTAAGTTTGATGGAAACAAGTATCGAGGGCAATAAGTATCAAGAGTATTTGGGAAAGCCTTCAATAGAGAGATCTCTCTGCAGACAGATGTTATGCCTGGGGACCGAAGTCCGAAGGAAAAGAGTTGAAAAAGAAAGAAAGAAAACATTTATCGTGACGTCAATACGACGTAACAAGGAGAAAGAAACAGGATAAAGATTTATTGATTTGGGAGTCGGAAGTTGTATTTATGCATCCGACTTGTGAAACTTCGTTAGGACTATGTTGAACAGTGGTGATGTCACAGCAGCCCCTCTTTTTTGCATGCACTTCTAAATATACAGTACCTTACCTAGTAGGGAGCTTTCGTATACATTCACTTGCATGTAAATATAATAGTGAGTCCATGAAAAAAATGCAGCGATTCTTCTTAACAGTTTCTAACATCATTTTCATTCGCAGGACCACCACCCCCTCCAATGATCCCCCCTCCCCCTTGCATTCCTCCACCGCCCTGCGGCCCACCGCCCCCTCCCGCCCCTCCAAACCTTTCCGCTCCCTCAACCCCGATCCCGCCTGCGCCAGTGTTTGACGTGAAGCTACCGCAGCAGGAAACACCAATCCCGAAGACGAAGATGAAAACTATTAATTGGAATAAGATACCTAATAATAAAGTAAGTGTAGGATTGTTTCTTTTTGTTACCTGACTTGTCTAAATACAAAGTGTCATAGGCATTGTTCCGCTTCTTATTTAGTTTCCTTATTATTTACTTGAACTGCTAACTTCCACCCGTAACCACAAGTTTTCCTAGCATCCACTTTCAACTTACTACTATACTACACTTCACTTCCTTCAAATAAGCTCTCCCTAGATTATCATACATTATTTCAAATCCTTCATCTTCTGGTAAGCTCTTCCCAATAACTTTGGCTAATTCAAACTAGGTACTTCGACCGTTTCTTGTCTTTATTAACCTTAAAATATAAATGTTTCATTCCAGGTAATTGGCCAAAACAATATCTGGTCTCTGGTGGCATCGAGCCACAAACACTCACCAAAAACAGAGCTCGACTGGGGCGAAATAGAAGGACTCTTCTGTCAACAGGTGAATAATAACTAACTAATCAAAGCGAACTTAATTGTAATTAAAACGCGAAATGCTATATATAACAATATCAAAGACAATTACATTATAGGCCCTAATTTAAATATACCCAAAGACAAACAACTTGGAGACAACAATGACTGTTTCGAATAGAACAGCGGAAAGCTAGCACTCATGGCATTAAATTGATTGCCACTGTGAATTTCTCTATTCTCCTGGTCCCTATTTCACCAACTTTACAATTGTCAGTTTTCAATGACATTTCGTTGTCAGCTGGTGACTTGAAGAGCTTTTGTTTTAGCGCGCTTCATATTGTCAAAGAAATTTAGTGCGAATTGTCATATAAAACTGACAATTTTAAAGATGGTGAAATAGGGGTCTGAGTTAACAAGAAATCAGACGATACAAATACAACAAGTTAACTCAGGTTAATGACTAGTCTAACCCAAGTCGGTACAAGTTGGCCTAGGTGATAAAACTAATTGGTAGCTTCTTTATGAAGCTGTCCAGAAACTGTTCACCCTAAAGCTTCAACGAAATTGTTTCAAGAATAATCCAATGACTCGTCTATCATTCTTAGTTCCAGCCGACCGGGTCAGCGGGTTCGTCCCCCCGTCTCGGCCGCAGCCCTATATGCGACAGCTCCGGAGAAAAAAAGCCGCGTAAGGAATCGTCAGAGATCACACTCCTGGACGGAAAGAGGAGCTTGAATGTCAACATCTTCTTGAAACAGTTCCGAAGGTAAGAAGATTATTGTTAATCCAGAAACATCAGGGTGATTACAGCGAACGACCGCCATCACCAGAATAGTTTTACCTCCTAATCGCTGGAAACAGGCCTCTTCTCAGAATGAGAGGGCTTGGGCTATAGTTCCCACTCGGGTCCAGTGCGAATTGGAAACTACACACATCATTCATTGAATTGCTTCGCAGGAGTGTATAGGTTTGCTCACGATGTTTTCGAAACTCCGAGAAGCTCAGAGGTGTAAGCTAGATCACAAACTTACGACACTCTGCTTGAGAAACCACTAGGCTACGAGGGCTTTTTTTAATTTTAACCCTATTCATAAACCTATTTTAACTAAAATGCCGTTAAAGTTCGTTTGTCGTTTTTTGTCATATTGACATTTCTGTTAGTAAGAAGACAAAACCTACTTTAGCTAATGGAGGCTTGAGTTTTATGAATAAGGCCCTTATCTATGAACTAAAAACAATTACTTTGCTCACCCGCGACCACAAGTGAAAAATAGTTAATCATTGCGGCAAATGTATGTTTCCATGCAACACCTAGACTCCGCCTCCACTGCTACACGAATCAACACATGCCACACAGACCCATCTATCACCGCCACCACTAAACTAAACGCTGACGCGTTTTGGCACTCTCCACGAGGCCATTATCAAAGCAAAACACCACAACAACCGTTCAACATGCCACCATTTCCACTATTGACATATTTATCTCATTGCCAGCTCAAACGATGATATAATCCAGCTGATCCGCGAGGGCGCGCATGACGACATCGGCGCGGAGAAGCTGCGCGGGCTACTGAAGATCCTGCCGGAGCTGGACGAGTGCGAGATGCTGAAGGCTTTCAACGGGGACGCCAGCAAGCTGGGCAATGCGGAGAAGTTTCTGCTGCAGCTCATCCAGCTGCCCAAGTGAGTGTCAAGCTTATTAAACATAGTGGTGTAGTGACCCTAGTGCCATCTAGCATCGAATAGAGAGCTGGACGGCTGCGAGATGCTGAAGGCTTTCAACGGGGACGTCAGCAAGCTGGGCAATGCGGAGAAGTTTCTGCTGCAGCTCATCCAGCTGCCCAAGTAAGTGCTCAGTTCATGAAACATAGAGACGTCACACTGTTTAAAAATAACAGTGGACGTCGGTCCACTGTTATTTTTTAACACTGTGGCCTATCTATGATGTTTGACACCGCAACCGCAAGGCCACAGCACCTGGGGCTGTCACATATTTTTACCTTTTCGTAGCAAATGTCATGGTGACATCGCATTGCCTAACAAGGAAAATAATTATGACACTTACTGTGAAAACGTTCTACTGTGGGTCAGGAATCATTTGATTCCACCATTAAACACATGATTAAACCATTTGGTTTAACTGTACATTGTCCACAAGCTACTGTGATTGAGTATATGTTAACCATTAAGAAAATATTCCAATTGAAATATATTCTTTGGCAAAAGTCCTCATGTAGACCAGAAGGCAAAGTCCTATGCGATAAAAAAAAAATCTTATATTTCAGTTACAAGTTGCGCATAGAGTGCATGCTGCTGAAAGAAGAATGGGCGTCTACGGCCGGCTACCTGGAGAGTGCCATCAACGCCATCTTGGTGGCTGGGGATGATCTGATGTCTTCGAGGGCTTTGCAGGTAAATACAATGATATAACGTAATATAAAAAGAAAGCAGAGAAGTCTGTTACCACAGCGCCTGAATTGATGATTGATGTAAATGAGCTGGAGAATTATGACTGATATAAATGAATACCTACTTATTGCAAAAAGTTAGTGTACGAATGAATTAATTGCTACAGACAGATATTTATTTTCTCAATAGATTCGACTACTCTAGAGTATTTTTTAAACTTTAGCCAATTCTGTGGTTCGGATATTTATGTTAAAAAGTGAATAACACTTTTTTTTGACGTCGCTATAACCTTTTCCAGTTATCTATTCACACCAAAACTTTTCCTAATTCTCTCTTGAATCCAAAATCTGGACCCCATATTGATGATACCTGTACCACTTGTGTCCTAGGAGGTGTTATACATAACCTTGATAGCGGGCAACTTCCTGAACGCGGGCGGGTACGCGGGCGGGGCCGCGGGCGTCAAGCTGTCCTCCCTGCAGAAGCTGCCGGACATACGTGCCAACAAACCCGGGATGAATCTCATGCATTACGTCGCACTGGTGAGTCTAGAGACGGTGATGTTTATGATGATGATGATGATGGCGAGGGTGATGATGATACTGTTCCAATATACGATGGTGCAGATGTAGAAGATGTTATTGAAGAATTAGCAAGTGATTCGAGCTCAATTTGATAGCTCCTAATCCGAAGATAAAATTTATTACTGGTAATGATTAATCACACGAGTAAGTAACCCATACTAGACTAACCGGAGTCAGAAGTGGGAGTTTTTAAAACACGATGCCGAAACGCCACTTAGAGATTTACTGATTTAATATAATTTTCGAGGAAATAAGTTCATAATGTGGACTAACACATCCTAAGATTGCTTAAGTAGTATTTTGATGATTTCATCAGATTAAATACATCTTCGATCCCACAGCAAGCAGAGCGTAAGAACAAAGAGCTGATGCACTTCGCCGACGACACGCGAGTCCTGGAAGAGGCAGCCAAGGCCAGCGTGGAGCAGCTCCGCAGCGAGATCAAGACCCTGGACGCGAGGGTCGCGCTGCTGAAGAAGGAGATACAGATGACCATCCAGCAGGATATTAGGGAGCAGATGGGAGATTTCCTGCAGGTAAAAAAGTTAGGGATAAGCTTACTGAAGTCTAAGAATACGGAACAAACTTAAATACAGTAGTTTTGCGTAGTCATGTCCGTGCACGCAGCGTATCGTGACGTGTTGTACGAATGACAATACTAATTAATCCCTTTTCATGTTGTTCTTACATGCAGAATTGATGTTAGGTTAATAGAAAAAAAATAGAATTTGATTATATTTTAAGTGGAAACAGGTAGAGATCACTTCAGGTTTCTCTTTAAATTATAGGTAGTAAAATAAAAAAACAAAATGTTTTGCAGGTTGCAGAAAGAGAGGTGTCTGCCCTGCAGAAGGACATGGAGGAAGTGGAAAGTATAAGGAAGCAGTTAGCAGAATTCTTTTGTGAGGACCCGGTGTCTTTCAAACTAGAGGAATGTTTCAAGGTACGTTTCATAGAAATTCCAAAAAAATATAAGTATTTAAATATTATTGAATGCCTGATAGAAGAACAGGTAATATTGCTCCGAAAAATGAAAACTGTCAACTGCAGCTTAAAGGTTGTATAGTTAAAGGGAGAACAGCTTTCCCCTGTTAAAATGTTTATGACATTGTCATAAGATTTATTTTTGCCTGGCCTTTCGGTAAGGTTTTACTACTATGTCTATAAGTACTAAAGGATTGTTTCGTGACTTACACTTGTTACGAGTAGGTGTTTATTCTTTTGTTTCACTACTTTTCTACTGTCTTGAACTTCAACGACTAAATTGGTGCAGTATTTCGCGATTCATAATTAGAGATCTTATTTCCCTCAGATCTTCGTCACCTTCTGCACCAAGTTCCGATCTGCCGTCGGCGAGAACGAGCGTCGCCGAGCTCACGAGGAGCAGGCGGCGGCGCGGCGTCGCGCGCGGGACGCGGCCGCCGCGCGGACCCGCACAGGTCAGTACTGCTGGCGCCGAGCTCACGAGCAGCAGGCGGCGGCGCGGCGTCGCGCGCGGGTCGCGGCCGCCGCGCGGACCCGCACAGGTCAGTACTGCTGGCGCCGAGCTCACGAGCAGCAGGCGGCGGCGCGGCGTCGTGCGCGGGACGCGGCCGCCGCGCGGACCCGCACAGGTCAGTACTGCTGGCGCCGAGCTCACGAGCAGCAGGCGGCGGCGCGGCGTCGCGCGCGGGACGCGGCCGCCGCGCGGACCCGCACAGGTCAGTACTGCTGGCGCCGAGCTCACGAGCAGCAGGCGGCGGCGCGGCGTCGCGCGCGGGACGCGGCCGCCGCGCGGACCCGCACAGGTCAGTACTGCTGGCGCCGAGCTCACGAGCAGCAGGCGGCGGCGCGGCGTCGCGCGCGGGACGCGGCCGCCGCGCGGACCCGCACAGGTCAGTACTGCTGGCGCCGAGCTCACGAGCAGCAGGCGGCGGCGCGGCGTCGCGCACAGCATCACAGGTTCACAGCATGCTCATGAAGGCTGGATTATATTTAGCACAGAGGATCAGCATCGCCATCTAACGTGGTGACGCTGCCAGCCTTCTGGGCACGCTACCAACAGGCAGCTACCTAGGGCAATTACATATCTATAGTGTTTATTTTTAAGGCTAGCTATTATGGTTTATTGATACTTATGTAAGTATATTACTTTGTCCTGAGAAGAACTTGGCTAGGATAGAAAATAAGGGTGTAAATGGTGTTAGACAGTCGAAAGGTCAATGGTTGATGATGTTGTCAGCAGGTGGCAGTGTTTGCAGCACGCCGGTATCCGAGTGCGAGAACCTAATGGAGTCTTTGCTGCTGGACATCCGCAACGGGCTGGGGAGACGCTCGCTGAGGAAGCCTCACGACCCGTCACCATCACCCGGTAACACATGTCATATTTATTTCAACTGGCAAGTTCCCACTGGGAACTTCACGCACAAGTTATATATTTGGACCTACGAGTACTTCCAGTAGTCGGATCGATTTGAAATTTGGCATCGATATGTAATGTATAAGGATGGGAATGAGTATAATAATTAATATGATAATGAGTGTGTTAATGAGTATGAGAATGAGTATGATGATGAGTGTGATCATGAATATTATAATGAGTGTGATAATTAATATGAAAATGAGTGTGATGATGAGTGTGATGATGAGTATGATAATGAATATGATAATGCGTATGATAATGAGCATTATAATGAGAACTAGAATGAGTATGACAATTGGTATGAGAATTAGTATAAAAATGAATATGAGGATTATAATCATATATAGATATGAGAAGAGTTTGAGAATTAGTACGCAAATAAGTATGAGAATGAGTATGAGTCCATTCATCCTGAGAGGAGGCCTGTTGACGTAAAAAGTATCCAGACCCACCCTATAGTCCTGTTGACAAGCCCCGTGTCGGCCCAGACGCGACCCCGCCGGGCAGCCTGCGCCGGCGCAGCCGCGCGGCCCCCGGCGGCGAGGAGGGCCTGCTGGAGCTCCTGCGCCACTCCTCGCCCGCCGGCGACCTGCGCGAGCGCAGCGCCTGGGGCAGCCTCGGTATGAACTACTTACTTTTTTTTATACAACAATGAAGGCAAAAGAGCGAGCAAGGCACCTGATGGTAAGTGATCAGTGATCACTACTGCCCATAGACACCTGCAACCCCGGCGGGTTTGCAGATGCGTTGTCAACTTGAGCTAAAATGAAATGCCTCGTGTGCCCGTAATTACACCGTCTGTCTTACTCTCCACATCGGAACACAACAGTGCAAGCACTGCTGCTTAGCGGCAGGAATAGCAAGTAACATCTTAACTTCACCTTAAGAGCGTTTATTCCTGCTAAGCTGGCAACGTTGCATTTTTCAAGATAATTCCATAGAAATTGAACGAAAATTTAAATAGTGGTTTGACCATAATATTCAATCATAGTGAAGTAAACGTAATAAAAAATTCCGTATAGTAACAAAAATTACGAGTCAGTTGCGCCGCAGTCAGTTGCGCCGAGCAGCCGCGCGCGCATAATAGAGCATGTGCTCCCAAAGAAAGGACTACGGATTACTCTGAAAAAAATTCGGGCTATACTCGACCGACGTACCGACATGAGTGATCCGTATTTTTTTTTGTACTATGATAGCATTTCTCTTTATTAGTTCTGTAGTCGCTATTACATGAATACAACGTATAATGACATCTGTGTTGTCTCCGCGCATGCGCAGACCGCTCGTGGTCGCGGCGCGGCGCCGTGCGCGCGCGGCTGGAGCTCCCGGAGCGCGAGCGGCCCGCGTCGCCGCGCGCGCCGCCCGACCAGCCGCTCCCCGACCCGCCCGCCAAGCCCAAGTGAGACTAAACTCCGTTCTTTCTATTTGAAAGTATTCACCCATTAATTGTTATTATCATTTTTATAGTCATTCTCATACTCATTCTTATACTTGTACTCATTTTGACATACATTTTTATACTCATACTTATACAGTGTCATACTCATTGTCATAAACACTCTCATACTCGTTCTCATACTAATTGACATACAAAGTCTCATACTCATTCGTACATTCATTCTCCTTTGCATTCTCATACTAATTCTCATTTGCATACTCATACCCATACTCAGTCTTGTAGTCAATGTTATACGCACTCTTATACTCATTCTCTTTCATTCATATGCTCATGCTTATACTTGAGATGACTCAAGTCATGAGAATGATCTCATTTGCATACTCGTCGTTATCATACTTAAATAATTTTCATACTCATTCTTATACTCATACTCGTACACATTATAATACTCAGGTATATTCTCATACTGACAGAAAGTCACTTTTATTAAATTGCGCAGAGAATGGCGTCAGAAGATCGAGTCATGGCTGCGCGCGAACAGCCAGGAGGAGAAGCGTGACGCCGAGCTGCGCGAGCGCGCGCGCCGCCTGCAGGCCAACCGGCGCTCCTTGGAAAACGACTCCGGTGCGACACCTTTGATGCCTTTTGAATCTTACAGTCTGTTTATGTGTCTGTCTTGCCATAAGACCAATAAGGATGTAAAGATCAGAAAGCCACCAATCAGGACTGCTGTACATTGAAATTGCTTTGATGACTCAATTTTTTTTTAACGCAAATGAACTCTGGTTGCTTACCTGATGCTGCTGGGTGTAACCACTCTTACAGTAAGATTGATAGGGCTATACATATAGACTGGCCGGTGCTGGATTGAACTTTAGGTTGCAGGCTACCTCAATAGTGTAGAGGTATTTATATTTATATTTTAAAAACTTTCAGTCTGATCCCACCAACTTCACGTATGTCACGTGCTACATCAATTATTATAATTATTAGTTCAGTTAATATAGTTCAGTGACTGAACTAGTGGGAATAAATGTTAAATAAATGATGGAGACAATCAAATACAGACCACGATTTTCTAGATAAGCGATAAGTAGAGTTAAACTAGAGTTAGAGTTAAACTTCGACAACATAGCCCGCTCCTCTAAAATTCAAAGCGCTTTATACATTTGTGAAAGTACCTACTTAAGTATAAAGTACCACCAAGACTCCCAACGCATGTTGCATGCGGCTACTACTGACTATGAATGCAACAAGACAACACATACACACTCTTTCATAAGGATGTGACTGTAATAGTTTATGCAACTGCTACATAATGAGTGTTTTAAGGCCTAATTATGTGGAGTTGCATACATTACTTTATCTACACACATATTATAAGTACTCTAAGATGAGTTCAGAAGCCGAAGGCATATATCATACCCATACCTGTCACGAATTTGACTGTTTTCTTTTTATCATAGACAAACATACCGACCTGACGTTTCGTAAACTGTTTTATTTAATTCGATGTCGTAATGACTATTATTATGCTGGTGGTGGGGGTGGTGCTGGGGCTGGCGCTGTCGGCGAGAAGGCGACGGCGTACTGAAAGGCTGGTCATTTTCTACGGTTTCTGAACGCATTATAGGACTTATGATATGTGTGTAGATAAAACATATTAAAATGGTAGTAATTTGGAAGGGCGGGCCATGTTATCGTAATCCTAAATGTTATAACTGCTTACAGAGAGCGAACGGAGCACGACGCTCGACCCTCTGCCGGAGGGGCGCGCGGAGTGGCGGCCCGCGGTGCTGCCCGACGCAGCCGTGGTCAAGGCTATTGAAGCTGTGGAAGGTGAGGAGATATCAACCTTATACTCAGTTGTCCTGCTTACGGGCGTCTTTGCCTCGTGATCCCATCAACAAAACAACAAGCACGCCAGCCACAAGCGACGTGAACAAGGCAGGAAGTAGGTCTTCTGGGACCCTATACATCCCTTTGTAATTTAAATTTTCACAGATATTTGACCTGGAGACCCTATACATCTCCTGCTCAATTAAAACGTGCCAGTAAAGTGTTCTCGTTTTGTATTAATTACTTTTTACACTTGTTTCTAAAATGCGGTATTTTTTTCCTCTCTTAATCTTTTAATGACAGAGTGAGGTTATAACTGCGACCCCCGCACAAAACGAACACGAAAAATGAAAACTTTCGGAAGAGTGATCATTCTGAATTCAAATCGGTAGTAAGAGAAAAAATCGGATACTTAGGTAATCAATTTTCAATGAGCCAATATAGGCCCGTAACAACATTATGAAAAAATATGAGTATGAATAAAAACGTTATTAAAAACAACGGTATGAATACAAATATATCTCAGCAGCGACATTATGAATAAAAAATTTCTGCACACCGACTGTTATGAACTCCGTCAGTAGGACTATAAATTTATGAAGAAAAAAATTATGAAGTAAAATTTTCGGAAGAGGTATCATTCTGAATACAAATCGGTAGTAAGAGAAAAAATGGATATGGACCCGCTTGAACTATTTACGCCTGCGCATGTAGCACGGCGCGCCATTTTGTTGCTTGTCGCGCAGTGCGTCTCTTTCATAGTGATGGAATCAGTGAGGATCGCACTGAGCGACAAGCGACAAAATGGCGCACGTGCTAGCCCCCCTAATCGGTCGTTCTCTATACAAGTACATTTACGTCACGACCTTAAAACAATAAAATTGATAAATTTGTCCGTATTCTTTCAGATGTCCAACCCCAAACGAAAGACAACAGAGTACCCTGGCGCAAAACCGAAGAAAACGAAGAGATGCGGCGCCTGCGCCGACAGCGCTCCCGTCCTCAGATCGAGCCCCAACCCCTCGTCGTTATCACTGAGGAAGAGAAACGGAAACTGCCTGACATCAGGATCACCAGCCACAAAGACGTCAAAGACAGAGTGGAAATCGACTCGGATAACATAGAAACGCCACCCGTCCAAAGAAAAATGTTCAATCCACCCCCAGAACGCGAACCCTGCAGGAAATTCCAACCATCTCTAAGCAAAACCAATGTCAATGAGAAATCGGTTGAAATGAAAGATTTATGCCAAGAGATTTTAGGTGATGGACAGTTTGATAGGTTCTCAGCAGCTCGTAGGACTAGGAGGTACAAGAGGAATACAGATTCAAGTTCTCCTGAAGACGAAAAGAAACCTGAAAGTCCAACTGAGCTCGTAGCAGAAACCCAAGTGATCAGACCTTCGAAATTGGACGTACAAGCCTCGTACGCTGTAGAGGCACCTCAAGAAATAGCTAAGCCCGTAGAAGTAATAAAAGATGAGAAAGAAAATAGATTAAAACGCTGGCAGGATAGGCTCAAAAACCAAAGCGTGGAGAAAACCGCACCGACCAAAGAAACTAAACATCCGTATTCGCGGATGAGGCGACAGACCTCGATCAACCAAGAAGACGTCCAGAAAGCGATTAGGGAACTCAAGTCTCCGACTGAAACGCCAACAGGTGTTTGGTCAAGGAATGCTTATAGGAAATCAATGACTGCTAAGAACGATAAATTGCCAGTTGAAAGAACAACGTCGCCTAGGATTCCTAAAGTGAAATCTGAACACGAATTAAATGATGAGGGCTTTGAAGAAACTCAGAGTTTGAACTCTGAGAGCGCTTCTCAAGGCGCTTCTTCTGGGTGCAACGTCGAATGCGACTCCCCTGTTCCCTTAAAATCGAAATCCCCTCTAGCTCCAAAGAAACTTACAACCAAAGAGTTAAAGACGCCTCCTCGGACCCCTATAGATCCCAAGCGAGTTGTTCCTAAGCGGGCTAACTCGTTAAGAGTCGAAAGGTCTGCATCTCGTGCTTCTTTACGTAGCTCAAGGAGCTCTTTGAACAGTTCTACGTCTGTGGCCACTGTTAAGAGAGCTCCAGCTCCAGTCAAGCCAGTGCCAAAAGCGGTTCCGAAACCAGTGGTCAGGATGCCAGCTTCCCGGTCCTCGTCTAGCGGTAGCTCGGTTGGCACGTCCAGGCCACCCTTGAAAGCAGCGAATAGGACATCAGGATTCATGAGGCCCACACAAGCTTCCAAGGGGAGGGGGAATGTCACACCACAACCTGCCTTTAGAGCTAGCTTCAAGTAAATACCAAATACATGGATTTTCAAAGTGGATTTTAAAAGTTACCAGACTCTTGGACTTTGTCAAAGAAGCGCGTTAAAGTGGGTTATTGGAAAAGCTACCTTCTCTTCTCACTGTAATGGTGTGCGGCTGGCTCTTGTTACGACCATTAGTGTCTGGTTGAACTGGTGTATAAATATCGCTGTCCTTGTTTTTTTGAGTATGTATAACAGAGACACAGTCATTGTACTATCCTGAGCGGGATCCGCAGAGGGTTGTATCACCTTACGGAATTGAGATCGTTACGTGTAAGTACGGCCAGCTATATATTTATGCTTAGTATTATTATTATAATCATCCTTAAAAATATTATTGAAACTTTCAGATGAATTTCAGGCGTCAGTATTCCATCAATCTGAAGCTTTCAATGACTGATTATTTTTAATGTTTAGTTATTTTTTAACGGATCTGTTTAATTAATTTAAATTTGATATAACTTTGGGCCCATACTGTTGTACTATTATATTTAAACGCGAAAGTGCCACGAGAAAGTACGGGTATGAGAATTACCAGTTTTATTTTAAATAGAACCTTTTAATAGTGCCATTTGTCCGTTGAGTGGGCTGGCTCACGTAACGCACATAAACTGCAAATTATGTGCGTTTATTCAGCAAACCGTAAATTAAACCAATTTTTTGTACAATATAAAAATGGAGTTTTAAGTATTTTGGTGCAAACAGGTGGATAAGCCTTATATTTTAATAAAAATAGTCGTTTTGTCAAGGAAATAGACCACAATACTTTATTACATGTGTTATTTTATCACTATTGGTTAAATACCATTCATTTCAACTTACGTAAATCATGGCTTAAAACCAACATCCAGTAAGTAGAACCCAGTTTAGTCATTTACTTGTATTAACGAGGTACTAATAAAGTATTGTTAAATAAGATATATTTAAAAAAATAGCTATACTTACTTAAATGAAACAAAGAAATGATCTGATTTTCATACAAAATGGACAAAATATGAAAAACAGGTTTTAAATAAATTTGATATTTTGAATACTTACCTACAAAATGTTACTTTGGTTTTGAAATTTCGTTGACTAAAATAGTAAAAATTTTAATCTACAATTAGAAAAATCTTTTGATAATAATTATTTGGTAAAAGTTAAAAGAATATTCATAACGTCTTTAAAAAATTTTTTTGTTCAGAAATCTGAAATCAAAGTGTTATGGTCACAAATCTCGAATGATAAGCTCCTTATTATTATTAAAATTAATTATTATGTAAGATTTAACAACCTTTTATTGTATGTGTTTTAAACTAAACAAAATACAATAAATTTTATACGAAACATTTTGGTCTCTTTATTTAATTTTGTAACCCCTGTTTTATTTATTTTATTTAACACATGTCAAAATTTGAGTTCAGTTTCAATCTGGGCAATATTTTATTAATCATCTTGTATCTGAAAATCTTAAACTTACAAAAACAGAAACCTTGTTAAACTGGTTTCTCGGTTTTTTCTATTCACCAACATGGAAATTAAAATATTAGCAGTTTCTTTCTAAAATTACGTAAGGGACTTTGCCCCAACATGCATTTTGCATTTTTGTCTTTTGTCCCTTTTTCCCAGACCTAGAATCTCAGACTTTGTACACTTCGTCATCTTTAGTTTACTCAATTTCTTCCTCTTCCTTTGTATCTGTGCCCTATCGCTTAAGATCTTATTTTTAATTTTCATCTGCTTTATTTTCGTCTTCTTCATCATTTCCATCTTATGCTTTATTCTCGTCTCCTTCTTAATTTCCTTCAATTTCGACAAACTCTTCATTATTTTAATAACCTTATCGTACACCAACCTCTTCACATCGATGCCCCAAATGAAATCCATGTGGCTAAAAGTCTCCAGAGGAACCACTATTTTCTCCACCGCATTACCGATCTCACTCCATAACGTTTCAACATCTTTCACATGAACTAAACGGTCAGATTTTGAATAATGTAAGTAAACAGGAGCTTGGACATTATGCAGCTCATAATCTGGTGGTGCCAGGGCTCCGTAGACTACTGCGTTCTTCAGCCATCCGTGGTTGTATCGTTGGAATCTTTTGCTAGAAATTAGCTGTCCGTAGTGGGCGAATTGCTGGACTGACGCCCCTGCTGGGGAGTGGCCCAAGATGATGGGCAGCATCGTCTGCAACAGTTCAATTCATTTCAAACATTTTTAAATCAAAAACAAGTTACATAATAAAAGCAATTTACAATGACATTAAATCTAAGCTAAAACTAAATAAACTAAAACTTAAACTAAAATAAATCGAAATAAGGCCCCCGTGGTGCCCAAAAGGCTGGCAGCGTTGCCTCGATGTAGCGATGCTGATTCTTTGAGAGAAAAAAATGACAGCCCTTTGGTCACAAGTTGCATCGACTAACCGCTTTTGCAACTCTGAAATAAGCTTGTAAGCGCCGGGACACCAAGGACCCAAGGTTTCATACCCGACAGCAACAAAATTGTAGTTCGGACCGAGAAATTGATATTTAGATTTTTTCTGTTTTCGGCCGTTTCTGCCGCCGCACCAGCTTTTTGTGTTATAGCTAGTTTAAACGAGATACCAACAAGCTTACAAGCTTAACATAGGTTAGGTTATTATTATCAGTTCATGTCATTGTGTAAAGTTATCGAATACTTAGTTACGGATCTCTGAGACTTTTTACAAATTACGAGTACTGAAGACATGAGTAACTTGGCATCTTTAAGATTAATAACGCCAACCCTTATACAGCGAAGAGTCTACGTTTCAGCTTGGACAAAAATGCCTTCGTATGTCTGTCTGACTGTTCGCCTCTTCAGTTCGTATTTATCTACCGATCCTTGTGAAATTTTGTGATGAAGTCGGATAGTTAAAATGTAGATTTTTTTGTAGATTTGGAAATTAAAAAAAAAACAAACATTCAAAATGTTCAATGTGACATGCAATATAAGATTTTGAATTTGATTTGAATTTAAAAAATTAGCTCACTAGTTACGAGTATTGACCTGTGTATCTGTCTGTGGCATCGTAGCTCCTAAACGGATGAACGGATTCACTTACCGCGTTATGTTGTGATGGATTGAACCCACCAACGAGAAATAGGATGTTACTGCAGATTATCTGTGATCGTTTATCCTTGCACAAATGTTCGCCAGCCCATTGCATTATTTTAGAATTCGGAAAGAATTCACCGAAACCGATGTATAGGAAAAAAGTCTGCAAAATAAATGAACTATAGTAGCTACCTATACCTAGTTCACACAACAGAACTGTTACTTAATGAGTAGAGACCGGATTATTACGCATTTGCGTATTTGCATATGCATTTGCGTATTTGCATATGCATTTGCGTATTTGCATATGCATTTGCGTATTCAGCTCTTTTCTCCTGTTGTTGGATATTTTGACAAAAAACTATATTTTAATTTTTTTACAGGGGTGGGCTCAATGTAGTTTATTGCCGCATAGGACTAGGAAAATGTTAAATATTTTAATTTGCGAATAGTGTAAGGGCGACCCTTATATTATACTCGTAGCACGCGACGAACCGATATACTACGAGCGCCCTTCTTGGTTGTTGTATGTGAAAAGAAAGTGTTTTAAATTTTAAACTGTTTAATAAATAATGTTAAATTAATGTTACAATGGTTATGTTATTGAATCACTATTGTTAACTGCTAATAATTGCTAGTGTTCGCCGTTAGCGTGACACTACGTGACTAATATAGTTATCTTAATTAACATTTAAAGTAAACTAACTATGCCGCGACAGCAGTGTCGGCAATTGGGGTTACACGCGCAGAGCGCCTAGTATCTAAAATGTACGCTGACCGTACATGCTGCCAGGACAACAAGAAGTCCTTAAATGGTTAAAGGTTAAGTTATGTTAATAAAATGTATATAATGTAAAGTTGTTAGAAACGGTTATAATGTAAAATGTATATCATGTAAAAGTTATAGAAACGTTGGTAATGTAAAAATTATTAGAATAAGATTTTATAAATTAAATAGTGGTTTACGGGGCACCGCGTAAACCGGTTTCTTTCCTCTTGGTAACGGTGGTAAGGGCCCCAGCTCGATGTGGGCTGGGTTGTCCACCGGCGTTCCTTGAGCCGGTTCCATTGGATGTTCTATTGTTCTTTTCCTTCTACTGTCTTGTTGTACGGTGCTGGGCTCTCGTTGAAAGTGTTTTAACTTGATGCGGTATATGTAACCGGCCACAGCTATTGTGCCAATGATGATGATAAGGCTCAAGTAAGATACGATGTACTGGTGCACGTCGTGATTGGTTATATCTTTCGGCAGCTCGCTGTTTTTGTTCAGTTCCTTGATCTGTCCTCTTAGGTCCTTGAATGTTTGTGAGTGATCTTCTGCTATTATATCCAAGTGTTTGGGTGATTGAAGTTTCGTCAGGTTGTTTAGATCATTCGGAAGTGTGGCGTATGGCGTAGGATTAACGAACAATCTGCTTTGATATATAGTGTCGGCTTGTATTATCGTTTCATCTCTTTTTATGGTGCATCCTTTTCCAACGGTTATAATGCCCGTCTTATGCATCTCTTTCGATGTCATTAAATCATTACATATGATTTGCAGCTGACACACGTCACAGCATATGTAGATCCATGTGTGACGTTGATGTAACCCGATCCATTCATTCGCGCAGGTTGCAGTAATGTAGTCGCACGTGTTATTGTTATTACTATGGTGGGAGCTGTCTACTAAGAAACTTAATTCGCAAGGCACGTTACTTTGACGCATGCTATGCACTGGTTTGTTAAAGGTACAAATGTATTTATTTTCTTGAAGGATAACACACGACTGTAAATCTGATTGATCTAGCTTGATGTAGAGATCCTTTAAGACGTTCACGGCTATGTACTCCGCTGACGGTTGTATTGTTATGGATCTGCCGTTTGCTAGTATTGGAAGCGGGATTACTTTGTAAAGTTGAAATTGTACATCTCTCGTAAGTGGTAAGTTGATTTCCATTATAAAATAGTTGTCCGTTACTCGTGCTTTGACATGTAGTAGTTTGTAAATATCCGATAATTCGTTATGGATATCTTCCACGGGAAGAGACAGGTGATTAGGCAGGCGAGCCGCAATAACTCTCAGCTGTTGTAAAATTTGTTCCTGTGATAATATCGATGCATCTATGTTCCCTCTATGTATATTGTTAAATGTATTAACAAGGCTTTGCTGAGTGCGTCGTAATTTTGTTATGATAATGTTAGCCGCTAGTGTCATTGAATTAAAATAGGTCATTAGAACGTCTTGTTTTGATCTGTTTTGCATTTCGGCGATAATATTGTCTGCTTGCTGAATGTGTTGTTCAATAAGGTTGAATTGTTTGTTCATAGAGTTCTCATTGCGTTGCAACATGCTGTTTTGTGATTCGATGACTGAGGTTTGATTTTTTAACAAGTTTAGCAGATGCTTTTCGTTTATTTTGACGTTTTCAATGTCCTGTTTGTACTGCTCTGCGAAGCGTTCATCAAGGACCCCGAATAAGCTGTTAGCAATGTTTCCTACCGCGTTGATCAGGCCTCGTTTTTTCCTTGGCAGTAAACCATGCGGGGCATGTAATAAGTAGTTGTTATGTTTTATGTCATCCACTTCCTGTTGTAATTCTGTTAAAATGCTTTCGCAGATCCGACGATAAGTAAATCGGCTGCATATGCCATCAATATGTGTTATGTAGCTATCCATATTAGCGATGCCTTGCCAGTACGTTGTCATATTAAAGTATGTTAGTATTTTCCAGCTGTCATGTATGTTTTGCAAGTTGCCGATCTCATCGTAATATATCTGTCTCTCTCTCTCGAATGGGGATATGTTTGTTGTGCGTTGCTGATGAGATCCTGTTATGAGGCTCATGAATGTTAAGAAGAGGCATAAATACTGCCATAGCGCGCCACGCTGCTTTCTCTGGGGTTTAGGCTCAGGACTTGTATCTGGTGGGACTGGTGTTGTCTGGTCTTCCAGAGGCAATCGAATCAGCTTTGTTACTGGCCGTCTCATTGTTCCTCGTTGCGTTTTTAATGAGACCACTCGAACCAATTGATCTTTACCGGGGTGTACTTCTATAACGCGCGCGAGTGGCCACTGACTTGGCGCTGTAATGTCTTCTTTTATGATAACAACGTCTCCCTTCTGCAAGTTTTCGGTCTTTTTGTTCCACTTGCATCTTGTTTGTAGTTGGTGTAGGTATTCAGTCGACCACGTTTTCCAAAAATCTTGATAAAGTTTAGTTGTTAGTTGCCATCGTTTGGTTAATATTTTCTCCCCGGTCAAGTCTTCCTGGGGCAATGTTGTTAGTGGGTGTCCGACAAGGAAATGTCCTGGCGTTAAAACGTACTCTAAATCGTCCATTTCTTCAGTAAGAGCGAACAGTGGTCTGGAATTTAAGCAGGCCTCTATCTGAGTTAACAACGTGGCGAACTCTTCAAATGTAAGTTTTTGTTCGCCGAGTACTCTTTTGAGGTGGTATTTCATGGATTTTACCGCTGATTCCCACAATCCTCCAGCTGTGGGCCAGCTGGGGCTATTGAAATGCCACTGAATTTCCAAGTCAGTTGTTGCCTTACAAAAAAATTCACTGTTAAATGTAGCGTGCTCCTTAAACTGTCGCTTTAATTCTCTGTTTGCTCCAACGAAGTTACTTCCACAGTCGCTATACATGTTCTTTGGCACCCCTCGCCTTGCAGTCATTCGTTTCAAGGCCGCGATAAATGTTTGAGAGCTTAAGTCGCTCACTAGCTCCAGGTGGACTGCCTTTGTTACCATACAGATAAACAATGCTATATATCCCTTGCACCCTTTGATACCTCTGCCTTTGGTTGCCTTTATTTCTACGGGTCCGGCATAGTCCACTCCACAGTTGTAAAACGGCGGTGCGGGGATGACCCTTACCTTTGGTAAATCGGCCATTTGTTGATGTTGTTGCTTCGCCGTGAATCTTATGCATTTCACGTAATGTCTTAATTGTCTTTTAACGATGTTATTTCCGCCGGGGATCCAGTACCGTTGTCTCAAGTGTACTTGTGCTAGCCTGGGACCTCCGTGCAAGGTAGCTACATGCGCTTTTTGAATAAGTAGGTATGTTAACCTATGCTTTGCTGGGATAATCAAGGGGTATTTTGTCTCGTTCGGCAGGTCAGAGTATCCAAGTCTACCTCCGACCCGAAGCTGTCCAAGTTTGTCCAACTGCGGGTTTAGCTTATATAAGCTGCTGGTTTTGTCTACCGTCCCCTTTGTATTTATTTGTTTTATTTCCTTCCCAAAGCATTCCATTTGTATATGTTTTATGATTAGCGTATGCGCGCGTTGCAATTCTGCAGTCGTCAAATGCTCGTTACGTAACCCGCTACCACGCGCGTTTGTTATGAAACGCGATACCCATGCCAATGTTCGCACGGCTTTATCTATCGAATAGCACCTGTTCAGTAGGTCAATGACAACAGCTGGATCCGGTTCGAAGGACCAAATGTAAGGGCGACCCTTATATTATACTCGTAGCACGCGACGAACCGATATACTACGAGCGCCCTTCTTGGTTGTTGTATGTGAAAAGAAAGTGTTTTAAATTTTAAACTGTTTAATAAATAATGTTAAATTAATGTTACAATGGTTATGTTATTGAATCACTATTGTTAACTGCTAATAATTGCTAGTGTTCGCCGTTAGCGTGACACTACGTGACTAATATAGTTATCTTAATTAACATTTAAAGTAAACTAACTATGCCGCGACAGCAGTGTCGGCAATTGGGGTTACACGCGCAGAGCGCCTAGTATCTAAAATGTACGCTGACCGTACAAATAGTATTGAACAGCAACCGACCCTAGCAACACGCCTGGACGACAGAGGGGTGTAACGACGTGAAGGGGGAAGTAGGTATATAAATGGCGGCGTTTTGGACTCTGTCAAAAGAGATTCCGTTCTACTACGTTACGTTTTTAGCAAAACAAATGTATTTGTATTTTTTTTGTTTATTTGTACTATGTTATTATTTATTCTTATGCCTACACCAAGTGGTCCAGATAATGGGGCAATGGCCCTTATCAGGGGGCACAAGCTGTGTGCCATGAAAGCCGCCGGTGCCAGTCCTTGGAAAGAAATTATCTTCTCGTTGTATTTTGGTTGCATCGAACACATCACGAAGAAAGCCGTGGCTCCCTGAAATAAAAGATCAACATTTATTTTAAAGGAAACATAATTCTTTTTTAACATGAAACTACCGTGAGATTCAATTATCTCACCACCGGCGTAGCGTGTGCTCTTAAATAGCTTAGCTGTTAAAATGATTTGTCTTGTATCAAAATAAGTTACTGCTAGCGGAACATCGTTGGTAACTAACGTGATAAGTTTAAAAAGATAAAATAAGGACAGTTTGTTGCGAACAGTTGTCGTGTTTTAATACAAACCAACTTAAAAAAGTTGAAAAACCCCGGACATTTTTTATTTCAAAGTTCAGTATTCTAAGAACGGCTGAACCGATTTTTATGAAACCTAAAATGCTTTCAAATAAATTAAACCGCATACAAATCGGTTCACTAGTTTAAAAGCTACGGTGCCACAGACAGACAACTCGCATAGCGGCCAAGCTTATAACACACCCCTCTTTTCGCATCGGGTGTTAAAAATGTATGTTCATTTTCAAACCTACCTGGGAGTGTCCAATGTAATGAAGCTTCCGTTTCCACGTTTTTTTCAGAATATAATCTACCATTGTGGGGACGTCGATATTCCCTATCTCATCCCAGGAGCACCGCCAGAAGTCTGCGCTGGAGACTGAGTCTGGATCCAGGCGGTTGTGGGCGCGAGAATACGTATTGCCTCTTGCATTGCCGAGCCACACGTCGAAACCTTCATCGGCGAGGATATAACCTGCAATTCATTTGATCAGTCATCACCATCATCGTCAGCCCAAATCAGTCCACTGCTGGACATAGGCCTCTCATGGCGCGCCACAACACTGTGTGTCCGGCCTCTCGCATCCGTCCACCGCCAGCAACCCAATGGGTCTAACGTATAGGAAACAATAATAAATAAATAAATAAATAAATATCATGGGACAAATTGACACCAATTGACCTAGTCCCAAACTAGGCAAAGCCTGTATTATGGGTACTAGACAACGGATAAACATACTATAGATAAATACATACTTATATATACATATTAAACATCCAAGACCCGAGAACAAACATTCGTATTCATCATACAAACATGTGCCCTGACCGGGATTCGAACCCGGGACCTCAAGCTTCATAGTCAGGGTCGCTAACCACTAGGCCATCCGGTCGTCCAAAACAACACTTTGACACTTCGTGGCATTTGTTGATAGCATAAAGTTGTATTTACTTCGTCAGATTTCAGTGGACTCGCTTTTATACGTATGACCCATACACGGACCAACCACCCTCTGGACACCCATTGTCAGGGCGAACGTTTCCGAAAAGCATATGCTCATTTGCACCTATAAATCTCTCCAGCCTCGAATCGCGGCTCACTTTCGACCATGATAAGCGACATGACAAGCTATGAACCAATCACGACGCATTTCCCCGGCCGGCTCACCGCGGCTTTTTTCGTAATGACTTTCTAAGTAAATTATAAAGATGCGGTGTCCATAGGGTGGTTGGTCCGTGGACCCATATGATAAGAGGGTCCATCTTACGATCGTCCGTCCATCGTGCCCTAGGACACCCCACACTACGTTTAGATAAGATTGGATTCATTGTTTCTCAATGAAAAATACTTACATTACATTTTAATTAAGTAACAGTTTTAAGTTGGATGGAACGGAAGACCAATGAGGAAGTACTATCAATGGTTAATGAGAGGAGAATGATCTTGAATACCATAGAGAATAGAAGGACAGAGAGGAAGAGGTCGACAGAGAGGAAGAGGTCGACAGAGAGGAAGAGGTCGACAGAGAGGAAGAGGTCGACCTAGGCGAAGTTACATGGACCAGATAACGGAGAAGGCCGGTGTCGTGTCGTATCAGTAGGTCAAGGAACTGGCTTATAGGAGAGATGAATGGAAGAAACTCCACCGACAAGAGTGTAACTCTTAAGTTTAATGATGATTAACAGTTTTAAATGATTCGCGGTTAACTGACTATTAACTATGGGCAGTTGACTTATTAACTATGGGATTTTGACCACGATTAGCTTAACTACAGACAGATTAGCTTAGCGACAGAAGAGCCCGGCCTATAACATAGTATCCACCCGATCAGTCTACCTATGATCATGAAATTCGTGCAATGATGACAAAATTAAAGTGACAACAAGTGGCGAGGTGCATATTCTTGTAGTCATTATTATCAATATCTATAGGTAAATGAGATTATAAGTAGGTATAATTCTATAATAATATGGAATATTGAAATCAAGACAGATCTCTGTGGCTATTAAAATCGATGCCCAAGTCAAAGTGGGAGTCCGGATCGCTACCACCATCTTACTCGCTAATCCTGCCCCTAAGCAGCAATGCTTGCACTGTTGTGTTCCGGTGTGGAGAGAAAGACAGCCGGTGTAATTACGGACACAAGAGGCATTTCATCTTAGCACTCTAGGTTGGCAACGCATCTGCAAACCCTCCGGGTTGCGGGTGTCTATGGGCAGTGGTGATCACTTACCATCAGGTGACCCATTTGCTCGTTTGCCTCCCTCGTTGAATAAAAAAAAAATGAGTTACATTTTTAAACTTATCTACACTTTCCATCAGGTCGCTGGTCAGTTTATAAATAAACTAATTATTGAATAAAACAGTTTGTTGCAAAAACGGTACTTGCCTAATCCAGATTCAGGTCCCATCACTACAAAATCTGCGGAAGACGACAGTAGACCGTGAAAAACGAAGACCACGGGTCTGCGCCAAATGAAAGAAGTAATTAAAAATCACACGTTTTTTTTTTAAACTAAACCCTAAGAGGGTCACTAGCACTAGTCCGTCGCCGGCTTTTATGGAGGAAACGGGATAAAGGAAAGTGGGGAAGAAAGGAGATTGGGCCTCCGGCACTCTCACTGACCGAACGAAACGCAACAAGGGTGCTGTTGCTTCACGCGGCAACTCACCGGACGAGCCTGCCGATTCGTACGGCAGCAAAATAGCTACAGAATGGCTCTCCCAGTACAAATTACTGTTGACCAGGCTGGCGCATTCCTTGGCCAACGTATTAGTATTACCATACAAGGGCAGCACCGCCAGCCTTTTGGGCACCATGCCCCGAGGTGACTTCCTCGGAGACGTTTCCCATTTTAAATTATAAAAAACTGATTCGGTAAAAACTCGGAGCGAGCTCGAAGCGCCAGCGAATAGTCTAGCTCCGTTTCAGCTTGGGAAAAAATGCTTTCGTAACTACGTCAGTCCGGCTGTTTTGCCCTAGGTACAAGTAGCATTTCTTAACCAATTTTCGTAAAATTTTGTGAGCAGATTCAATAATCATTATGCCTAGGTCGATTTAAAAAAAAAATGTACTCGCAAGGTCTACAGCTCAAAGAGCAAGTAAATGACTGCCATCATAGTTGTTTTGCACTAAAGCCGACAAACGGGCTTGCGTTCACCTGATGGTAAGTGATCACCGCCGCCCATAGACACCCACAGCACCATTGGAACTGTTGGTGCGTGACCAGCCTAAGTTAACATATTATATTATTTATTGTTCCAAGTGAATGAGTTGGTTCGACTACCTGTCAGCATTAGGGTTGCTATGGCGTTTTTTCCCATGTGGGATGCGATGCATGGTCAAGATGTAGCCATCGCTGGTGGTGACTCGGTGCACCTCCAGGGGATATCCGTATTTGGGTACCAGCTCGGGCTGAAATAAGTTTTACGCAAAAAAAACTATTTGATACCAGTTTTTATGCTGGCAGTGTTCTCTCTCAAAGAATTAGCATCGCTATTCAGCGAGGCAACGCTGCCAGCCTTTTGGGCACCATGCCACGGCGGCTTTATTTTGGTTTATATTTTAGTTTTAAGCTTTAGTTTAATTAGTTTTAGCTTGGATTTAATGTTATTGTAAATTACTTTTATTATGTAAATGAATTATTTCACCAACTTCGAAAAGTTGATTATAAATATGTTGTGTTGCAGTCGGAAACCGCTTGTTATAAACGTCTGAACTTACCACTTGGAGCCTACCATCTTCGTACAGGTTGTCATAGTGTATTTTTTTGTGAGTCCAAACGAACTAGTAGCTAGCAAGGCGTATGCGAGGAGCACTAAAATTCGTAACATTTCGTAAGCTCAAAAAAACTTCTTATATTATTTTTGAAAAAAATTGCACAAGAGACGCATTTACGCGATTGAATTTACACTCTACGTAGGTACTAAATCAGCGCCCGTGTCATTAAAACATAATTTTGAACGTAATGTTAACAGAGAAAATTGATTAATTTAGCGAACTGTGTGTGGTAGTTAATTTTCGTAGGATATTAGACACGGTCTTAAGTACTAAAGTGTAAGTACTTACATAATTATAGTTATTATCTTTAACACTTTTAAACGCTATCGTTGCCACTCTCATAAAAATATTTTTATAGTTTTTAAACCTGTCGTAGCCGATGATAGGACCTTATGCGAGGTCCGTTCGGAACGCTACCACCATCTTATGCGCTAATCCTACCGCTAAGCAGTAATGCTTGCACTGTTGTGTTCCGGTGTGGAGAGTTAGAGAGCCGGTGTAATTACGGGCATAAGAGGCATTTCATCTTAGCTCTCTAGGCTGGTAACGTATCCCAAATCCCCCCGGGGTTGCGGGTGTCTGACCACACCGCTGACGGGACCACTGACGGCACTGACCATCAGACCGTAAGAGAAACCATTTGTTAATTTCATTTAAATAAATTGTTTTATTTACATTAAAATGTGTGTAACATCAGCTCCCCGGCACTGGTGTTTGTTAACAGTACCTTCAATCTTTCTTAAAATATTTTGACGTTTAATTGTCTTTCTGTCAACCCATCACCAGCTTTCCATATATTTTTTAACAGCGAACTAACATTTATAACTTAAATCTGATAAATTCATTAACTTACTACTACTACTACGTTTGACTAAATTTAAAAGAAACTAATTTGCGCATACGAATTACATTTTCAACTCAACATTCGCCAGCCAATTGAACAATTCACAATACAATGCTTTTATGTCAAAAATGCATATGGCTCGAGCACGAGTTTTCACCAAGAATCGAGTAATAAATTTTATCGTATCGCCAACAAGGAAACAATACGCTTACGGAGGCGCTGTTCCAAACGTCATACTATTCGATTCTTCGTGAAATGAACTCGTGCTCGAGCTACTGAATCAATACCGACCTTATTGAGGTCTTATTTTCCGATACTGCCTAGTGAAGCACAAAGGGACATGCAGGCAATGATATTACATATAAAGAAATATTCCGACGAATTGAGAACCTCCTCCTTTTTTTAAAATCGGTTAAAACAGGTAGATTAAATGAAGCGCAAAAAAGGCTACAATTGTAGCCTCTTTGGCCGCAGTCGCTCTCGATTACGGTCCAAACTTGCGCGCAAATGTCAAATTGATCGTAACATGTTTTTCGATTGTCTTGTGAGAATAACGACGTATCTTTGCTTACAATATCATTGCATGCAGGACGTTTACCTTAATTAGTTTTACTTCAACAATCCAAAATTGGAAAAACCAACATAATAAGAATAAATTAAAAATTCGTCTAAAACTTTATTTTTAAATGCTCTAACTGTTATATTAAGCCTTCGTCGACGAGCTCTTTCACCAAGTCCGTCATCTTCTTCCGGCAGGCTGCGTTCGACGTCGACACGGGTGTCGCGGTGCAGTCGTGGTGCCTTTGGACTACCTCACTTTCCTGAGAAATAAAAATAAATGACAAAATGTATGTTAGGTTACACCCTGGCGTAGGGTATCTTTGCAAAAAACTTCATGACCTCAACTGGTACAAACATAGACATATAGGGCCCTTCGGTACTTCGTTTTTGTTTCCAATTCAGTGAGACTACGAAGTAGTCTAGCGACGAGCACGTCGCTCCCGCCTGCGGGCTCAGCAACACCGTTCCAGTTTCAAAATGTTCCAAAGTCCTGGGTACAAGTCAAATTGAGAAGACTTACTTTGGTAAGCAATGCTTAACAGTTGCGTTCTATTTAGGATTACTAATCTAATAACTAAAAGTTTTAAATGGCACTAAACTGTTAAACGTTGCTTGCCAAAGTCTTCCCAATTTGGCTTGCACTGTACCAGTTGAGGGAGTGAACTTTTGTGCAATCTTGACTAGGTATCTTTCTTATTATAGACGTCTATACCCACCTTAGCCTGGTAAAGGTTGGGGGCCTCGTTGCTATCGCAGGACATGATGGGGTACATGTCCAAAGCCACCCCGAGACCGAACCGTCCGCTACGCTTGAACTCCTCTTTCAACCTTCAGATACATTGTTACAAGTTACATTGTTGGCTGCAGATGGCATAGATTGGTTAAGGTAGCTATGTTTGAACCTTTTTCATTTTCCGAATAAGTACAATTTGGAGCTATTCAAGGCCAATTCAAGTTACAATTTACAAGCGGAAGTCTCATTCTATCACCTTTTATTAGAAAGAGACTTCGGCTTGTAAATTGTAACTTGTAGCTTTATAAAACACGGCGCATGTGTGATAAAGATCAATCGCTGGTCAGTTTAAAAAAAAAACCCACTGGCACACTGTAGCATCAGCTAAGAACTCAAAACATGAAACTCGTCTGGTTTTAGTAGGTGTGCCAATTTTCTGTCAGAAGACCCAAAGAACACGGGACATGCAACATTTTCCACACGTTAAAGAAAAGGCTCTTACATGCCACTCAAAGTGTCCCGATTCAAATTGCCAGTGAACACGGAATCGTCCTCACTCAGCTCCAACAGCCGTTTGTGCAGCTCTTCAGTGTAATACTCCAGGAGTGAGGGCAGGTGCTCAGCCCTCTGGGAACGGTCCAGGCAGAGGTACAGGAGATAGGCCAGGTCCATCGCTGGAGACGCGTAGCGGGCCAGCTGGAAGTCTACCATGAACATCTGCAAAGGAATAATATACTTACCTGTGAACATTTGGGTACCTGAGGATTTGGTAAGAGCTCCTGTTCAGTTAAGAATTCTTTTATGGCATAATATCCAAGCCCTACCATGCGTACCAATCCTGCGCCCACACCAAACTATCGTTGAACTACCAAACTACCATCTGTCAATTTCCACCAATCATAGGCCAGCAGCTTGTCCCTCATTGGTGGAGAATGACAGATAGACCTCACTGGACACTAGTGACTAACGATAGCCCTCTTTTTGACTAGGTACCTACTTCGATAACTAAAGACTTTATTCGTACCTCAGCAATATCTCCATTGACGTATCGGAACAGCAGATTGTTGGTCCAGCAGTCTCCGTGGCAGATGACGGCCAGAGGCTCCCGGGGCATCACCAGGTCCACCATCATTTGGAAAAAGTTGTCCTCGCTGCAGAATGCACGGAACTTGGAGAGGTAGATGTCCTTGGTAAGGAAAATAATTATGAGGAGTGAGACCAATGTGTACCATTATCAGTTTCAGTATAATAAGCTTTGTGGAACTGCCTCGGGTGTCCACTGTCTCATGAGGGTGTCCAAGTATGAGGGGATGGGTGGTGGGAGGTTAGTAGGGGGTCATAGATAATCTGTGACGGACACAAGGGTAAATTAAAGCTAAGGGGGTCCAGACATGCTAAGTCCCCTCGGAACTGTATTTTCTAAATCGGAAGATTATTGTGTTAATTGAAATTGGAATGTCAATGGAATTTCTTGGAGATAATTTGCCTAGTGTACTTATTTAAATCGGATTCTAGTAGCAGGTGTACCTGTAAGTCAAATGTGAACTGCTATTTGGCTATGATGAAACTAAGGTAATGGCGCCTTTTACCGTGGTACTTAAGGAAGTTTTCAAATGAGACCGAAAAATTAAGGGTGTCAAAGCTCCTTAACGGCCTAGACTATTTTTTTTTATTTATGAGTGTTTACTGAACTTTTAGCGTCATAACTTTTTGGACTCACTTTACTTGCTCTAATTTGATAAAATAATTATTGAAACCAAAATACCCAAATCTTCTATTACCGTGGTAATGAACAGGCTGTTACCGCGAATTGAGCTTCCATTACCGAGGATATTAAAAAACGACAATTTTCAACCATCGGTAATAGAAACCCGATTGACGATTTGGAACTTAATATCGAGGGTTAAAAAACAATAATGGCTATGGTTCTACTGTCTTGTCTTTGCACATCAATTTTTTTAAGAAAACTAAATTAAACGTTAAATTAGTGATTACAGGTTTTATATTTTGTTCGTACTTTGTCACAATTTACAATAAATTTAGCAAGTTCATATTTTTCTATGCAGATATCAAGATGAGAAACATACATACGTTTGAGTTTGTACAGCTTATGACAACTACATTATTATGTATGTCCTAGAAAAAAGTTTCCAACTCATGATTAAAAATATAAATTTTACCAAAAAAAGTACTTACGGTACCCTAAATGTGATTTTTTTAATAGAAGACTAAAATGTCACTCGGTAATAGAAACTTCTATAAAAACCTGTCACCGACCAAAATAAGTATGGAATGGATCGGTAATAGATTCCCATACATTCTCTTACCGAGGGTTATGTGATTGTACCATAGGCTTAATTTGGTGTGTTGTAAATCCTAATTCCGACCCATAAAAACAACAGGATACAGTTGTATTTTCATTACAAATCAAAAGTATATATTACAACCTTAGTATAACACTAAAATTATATAACTAGCATGTAAACATACAAATTTATCTCAATATTAAAACAACTTGACAAAATAAGGGTTTTTAAAGAAACTACAAATTCAGTACTGAAGTTTTCGTTAAAAATTAAGGGTTTGTTGAATACTTTCCGTACCACGGAAATAGTTCTCTGATAGCGTAAATAGATCAAGATTGAAATAACTATAAGAAAGTATTTAACTAATCACACATACCAAAAATAAAGCATAAAGAATGAAAACCACTACTTTCACTATTACCGTGGTATACCACGGAATTACAATCCATAGCAAAAATGGCGCCTATCACCGCTGTATTTTATTTTCCATTTTAAACGTAATTACAGGCCAACAAATATACAAAGAGTACCCACAAGTCGTGCCGAAAACTATAAACAACAGTTTTAAAACCATAACATTAGTTCATTTGCCATAATTATTACGTAAATCATTAAATAAGATTCGAGTTCTCTTACACTTGGTGTCACGCGTTAGTATGGCGCGACCTCTTGCTGCGCTGCCGTCGCGGAAACAGACGAATTGCGAGCTCTTTGTTTCATTTACACACATTAGCGCTCACAGGTCCGTTAGTCAACTAAATAATCTACGATCGTGTAAAATACACTTTTTAGGAAATTGATCGGTTTGCTTATAAAACACTTATTTTAAAATGCCGCGGTAATGGGCGCCGATTTTGATACCCCCGGTAATAGGCGCCTTTTCCTTATTTTGAATTCCAGAAAGTCCACTGTTTTATAATGACTGTTGCTATATCATCGCAATTATATTAAAGTTTTACTCTGTAATGTAATGTTGCATGTTGTAGTGATGTGATTTTTTTTTAGGGAATAATACCTTGTCATCGCAGTCCGTCAGCTCTTCTTCGACCATTGCCAAAGCATTTCCGGTCGCTTCACGATAATAGGATTTGTAATACTCCTCGTTTTCACCTGCAAAGAGTACTGAAAGAAACAATGTAGGTAAGTGATAATTAAAATAACATTGTTAGGATTGCACCTAAGAAGTAGTAATTACGTTTAGCTTCTACATAACAACCCCTGCTACGACACTACCCCTGCCACGAGACTACCAGCTATGACACTGCCTGCTACAACACTACCGGCTACGCCTCCATGGTTGAATTATGATGTTAAGCATTAATTTCTTAATTACCTTCAGAAATTCCATCCTGGATGTTGAGTAGTTCATAGAAAGCTTCAGGGTTGTGATACTTCATGGCCAGAGACAGTGCGTGGAACTGGGAGAGGTTTTTCAGAACGAAGTAACATTGCTCTATGGTGAGACCTTGAAATAAATTGTTAGTACAATTTATGTTTCTTTAACTTACAATGTTTAGCTTCAATTTATTTTTTAAAGTTAAGTACTTACGAGTACATTTACATTTTTCGTTTCAAAGTAATTTGTCTAATTTAACCTTTAAATACGGAATTCTAAAATCTTTTGCTTGAACATCATCAAGTTCGAGTTGATGACTTGGAGTTTCCTGAATCTAAAAGGTGCTTTTAATAGAACAGTAAAATGGCAAAATTACCTTGCCTCCTGTCTGGCATCACAAAACCATGTTGCTTCAAGTCTTTCAGAATCACCAAGTCATTTTGCGCCAGATAGCACTTCGGTATCGCCTTAAAAGGATTCTTCAGCTTCCATTCTTCCTGGAACTCGCTCAGAGCTGGCCAGATCTTGTTGTAGAATGCTACTTCATTACAGAACAACTCCTCACTCTTGAAGGCTTCTCGGCGAAGGATGCTTTCTGGCAAGCATTTGTAGATGATGGAGCCTGTCCAGGGCTGTTCTGTCTCGCAGGACGCGTCAGCTTCTAAATATTTCTGGGTGCCTTTCAGCTCGATCCGGTAAACCATTGAGGTGTAGTTGTCTCCTCTTTTCGTGCCTGGGGCGCCCTATAAGGAATAACGACGCCAATTTCAGATATAATCACAGAGGAATAACAATAATTGACATCGTAAAATTAAGCAAAATAGGTTCGTTGATAGGTAAATCACAGACGCTCTTCTACGCCACTACCAGCTACGACATTATTAGCTACGACTCTACCAGCTATAACACAACCAGCTTCTAGAGGTTTCTCACAAATTGGTCCATTTAATGGGAGACAGCGACTATTCGTCCAAAGGTGTTCTATCAGTTGAGAACTTTTTTACGAGCGCATTAGGATCTACCGACCACAATTAAATAGAAAGACGGACAGTTTTTGAAAGGAAACCAATTCGATACCGTCTGGCATTATCATCCATTATCTGCGGAAAAGAGCTAGACCAAAGTTTATATTGAAAGAATACCACAGGTAGACCCGTGGAAACTATTAGTAGCTTCGCTGAATTTCATATATGTGGCACAGACAACTTGTTAAGTTCTAGGTCCTCACCTCAAACTCCAGAATGGTGACATCCGGATAGTCCTCCCTAAGCAAGTCCTGCAGGAATTCCAACGTGATGTTACTCATGGCGGTGGGAAGAGGAACAACTGAGTACAGCAATGGCCTAAACCAGTGCAATGGGTGGCGTAGGTGGCCATGATTTATGAGTTTTGTGGGACAAATGTTTTTATCTTTACGTTTTTGTCTTAGAAACGAAATAAACGTTTTTTTTTTCAAGTGAAAATTGGGTGCAGAAATTCGTAAGACGCGGCATCGTTTCACCGTTTCGCCGTTTCGTGTTCATCGTTTCGCCGCTCCGCGATGCCGTATCGTGTTTATGTGTGAAAGAACCCTAAATCAGATCGACGAGTTGCAAAGAAATGTCTAGAGAAATAAAAGTTTTGGATTTCCTTAGGGACAAGATATTTTAATAAAATCCGTTGTTGTGGTGCTTGCTAGTGAAGTATGTCACATGCACGCGTTGGTTCCAAGCTTAGAGCAGAAAAGGAATGGAGATGTTAACTCGCGATTTCCCCTCTGCCAAATCTCTAACATTAAGTCTGACCAAAATGATCAGGGTCTGTTGATTGTGTTCGTGTTTTTGGCATAATTTGTGACAGTTTTGTTGTTCTAGTGTGCGTTTGTAGGAACTAGGAACGTAACAAATTTTGACAGGAGCGTAGACATGTGCTGTACGTGTGTGTTCCTCGTCCCCTTCAGAAAGTGGCAGAAAAATGGTAGTGCATAGATAAGCCAAAGGCGCCTCCCGTCTGTCTGCTTTATGGTTCCAAGTGTGTAAAGCAGGGGTTCCCAAACAAGCTGAAACGGTGTCAATAATGAAAAAAACATTCGAAAAACAACTTCATCATGGCCACCCCACACGCTACCGCGTTATATTAAATTGTACCAGCTGGGGTCCGCGATTGGATAATACGTCAATTTGTCTGCCGCCGATCTATGCAGCTCCCTTGCGCAAGCGCTGTGACGCACGCTCTAATGCCATGTGAACCAAAACAATAGCTATAGATACGTTTTATTGAACTCTTCAAATTCAGGTAAGTACCTAAATCGTTATATCAATTTAGTGGCTCTGTGAGCTGTAGACCTCGAGATCTCATTCATTTTGTCCATTCAGAAAAACCGAATGGACAAAAAACTACCTAGGGGTCGATTTTTGAATCTCACCCGGTAACCAAATTCAGTGATTTCTAAAAAGTTCGTATTTTTTAATCTCACCGGTGACTAAAATTCTCATGCCCATGATATCAAATACGAATGCCCTCACCAACTCGTAAACAAGATTACCGAGTGACTTCTTGACCACTGGCAGTGACAGCCAACCTCAACCCACTATGTTGACTCGCTTGTCTACTGCAGAAACTCAAATTAGCTGCATGTTAGTAGACGGGTATGACATTCAAAAATAAGGCTTTTGGGAAATAGTGATATCAATGTCATGGGTGAGAATTTAGTCACCAAGTGAGATTCAAAAATCGCTCTCCTAGTCTGCTCACAAAATTTCACGAGAATTGGTTGAGAAATGCGAACAGCCGGACAGACGCCAGGAAAGAATAAAATTGTTGTCCAAGCTGAAATTGAAACGTTTCGCTCACTTCGTTGGCTCGGTCAAAAAACCGGCTAAGAGCGTCTCGGACCATATTCAGTGTAGGGTTGCGTAACTGTTACTACAAAGAAAAGAAATCTTAAAATACTTAGTGTAAAGAGAGCTGCAGAAATGATGTGCCTCACGTTGATAATTTGCAATTTTTTTATCAGCTATTGTTACATGTACGGAGTTCAGTTCCCTAGAAATATTTAAGTACCTGTTTTATTTATTTAACCAGATTTAACTATTAAACTAAGTAAGCACCCCAAGTTTCATCATTAAGGTAAAGTACATACATCTCGTAGTTTTTGAATTAAGTGCCTGTGACATACGAACGGACGGGCATGACGAAACTATTAAGCTTTTTGCCATTTAGGCATCGGAACCCTAAAAACGGAAACTTAGAAACGAAGGAAATGCAAAGACATAAAAGCAAAGAGTGGTTGGTAGTGGGTCGTACCACTTAAGGAGGTTTTATTTTTGTTTCGTAATGTCGTAATCGGTCATTTGAACCGAAACTCGCTTAAATATTACACGCTTTTAAATTCATTATTACCAAATTAATGGAATAAAAAATTAATGCTGCTTGGGTTCAAAAATTTTAATATTGAAACGCAAACGTCAACGTCAAAGTCACACTGACGTGACATCCCTCCAGAATGCAGAGCTGTTCAAAAAGCAAGCTAAATCTGTGTTTCCTAGCGTATGTAGTGAATCTACAATACCTGAATTCTGAATTTTTATTTTCTTAAATAAAATAATTGCATTGACTTCATTATAAAAGAGTAGTGTATTAATTAAATACTCATTAAATAAATTGTTACGTGTTTTGGTAGCTTCTTTTATAGTTTCGGAATACTGTACATTGAATTTGATTTGACAGATTTGACAATTGACTTGACAGTTGCCGGTCGCTCTGAAAAAGTTGAAAGTGCTGAACGAACGTTTTCAATTGATTCTGTTGAAGCTTTCGAATTGTTATAATATAAAGCAATTATCATAATCGTTTGTGCTTAAACGCCGCTTAGCCAAGTGCCTAACATGCCAGTGGACCAGATTCAGTACTCGGAAAGATACAATGATGACGTCTACGAATACAGGTGAGAGGAGCAGTATTTCACCGAATAGTTTACACATTTCTCACTGTAATCCCGTTTACTAATAAAGCATCAGTTACCAGAAACTTGGAGTTAGCAGTGACTCTTTAAGTATGTCTAAATCAACTGAGAATTAATGACATATTGCATACCAAATTGTCGACTTACTCAGTCAAGTGATTTCTTTTTCGTGGGGTGCGTGGCTCACCTATCCTTGACTCCCAGTAATAACTCGATGTTTATGACCAACAGTATCATAAAGTTATTTTATAAAGGAGATACGGAAGGCAAAAGCTTATTACTAATTGTCAAACAGGCCTTCCAATCCAGAACATAATACAGCTATAGCGAAATACTACTTTAAATAACTATGCCAAAGTAAAAAGTTCTATGATACTAAACCTACCTTTTCTATTAATTCCAGACACGTCATACTCCCACCAGACATAGCCCGTCTCGTCCCCAAGTCCCACCTAATGACGGAGACAGAGTGGCGCAACCTCGGAGTCCAACAATCACCTGGCTGGCTCCACTTCATGGTCCACAACCCCGAGCCCCATGTCTTGCTTTTCCGACGACCACGGACGGACATCCAGGCTCCAGTCAATGGTTTAGATGCTAATACTAATTCTACAGTGAAGGTCTGATTTTAATTTTAATTTGTTCTTAGATTAATTGGTGCTTCATTTTGAGTCTTCGGGCTGTTGATGGATTGTTGAAGAGGCTTCTGTTTAGGATATTAGCAGCGGTACTCTTAATTATTATAGTTTTAATACTTGTCTTATCGTATAAAAGCAGCATAGCATGGACTTTTTGCGCCTGGTGCAAGATGAAATATGCCACCTCTCTATTCTAGTAAATTGGAAATAAAAGTGCAATTGGATGCCCTCCTTGAAATGTGCCGCCTGTGGCAGTTAGCCCCCTGAGCCCTGTGACACTGGGATAATACTTTAGTAACTTTTTATCCATCAAGCAAACAGTGAAGGAGTAAAACTAAAAGTGTTGATTATAATGTTGTCAATGAAAGTAAGCATTATGATAACTGATCAGCTCTTAAGACTTAATGAAGCACACATTCTATAGCATCTATGTATAATTTTAATTTTAACCTTGGGACTTGAATGTAATGACTTCATTGAGATATTTTGTTGATAAAAGTATGATTGTGTCACAGATGTTACAAATATTAAGTAATTAATAGTCCGTTGCTAATGATAATACAACATTAGATTTATGCTACTTAATTGATTAATGAATTAAATTGAAGCACTTTTCTTTCATTATCACATTTTAAGAATGTTTGGTTATTATTTTTTAACTGTTCCTGAAATTGACAAGTTTGACAAGTCAAGAAAGTATTGAAAAGTTACATGAATTTCGTGTATAACCTAACATGTTGATTATGAATGAAATAATGATTTTTTAAAGGCCCCAAGGTTCATTGTTACTATGCATTTCTAATACATGATTGTATTCATGTATTTAAATATGTTAAATGACTGAGTAATATAATGGCATTGCATTGTGGTAGGTAAGCTGATAGGTCTTTGTCTTAAATCAATATTTTCTCTTGTGACTATACTTTATTCATACATGGATATATGATAAAAAATTTAAGAGTGTAAACTTTGTAATATTATTGCTAATGCAGTATGTTACATTCGCTTTATACCACTTATTTTTTTGTTGATGTTTCTCCATTTATAACTTAAGTGGACACAACTTTTTTTGTCATTATGGGCATCCTTTCCTACTAATAAAGAGGCACTGCTTGACAAATTTAAAACCACATGACCGCTTAAATGATCACCTGTATGTGCCTTAAAATGTGCTAGCATTATTAAGTGATAATTTAGATGTAATAAAAACAACTGAAATGGTGTTAAAATGTGCAAAATAACTTGAGTGTTATCTATGTTGTTCTTTAATGGCTTAAAAAGATATTAATTTATACTATGTAAGTACCTATTTTATTGTTAATGAATACAAATAAAAGGAAAACTTTAATAGAAATCTCTTTTTAAATGTACCTACATCATCAAGCCATCCTACTCTTTGACTAAACCTCTGTGGTGTGGGGATGTCAGGTTAAAATACAAAAACCAAAGTATACTATGCCGAATGTTTATTTGGATTTATTTAACCTCTAAAACATTATAAACACAAATAAATGCGGAAGAAGAATATTTTATATAGTTGCCAAAAGTTAAAAATATGATTAGTTTCGAAACAAAACCTCAATCTACGTAAACGAATACAATAAAATTATTAACAATATATTAGTTAAAATTTAATTACTTTCATTTAGTTAAAATAATATTTAATTGTGCTTTTTTTCTTAGATACTATGTATATTAGCCAAATTAATAGTACAAATATAAACGTAACGGCCGCGCGAACTGGAATTCCAAAATGTTGCCAGCCCCAAAACACTGGCGCGCAAAAGTGACACAAAAATTCCAGTTCGCCGTCAAACTGTAAATCGTGATATGGTTAAATCGGAAGTCCTTATTGTAAAAATTAGCGTCAACAGATATACTTAACATTCGTATAAAAGTCATCTCTCCAATATATTCTTATCTAAAAAGGTAGGCAGCATCTTACTAGACACGTTATAAATCCGAATATCGGAATGGGAGATAAAAAACTGTCTCGTTCAATATTACTCTAAGTATATAAGACGTGCCCTGCCGTTGAGGATAGTATAGTGAAAAAGTTGGATACATACGTTTAGTAGTTACAGTACAGCCGCTAAGAAGAGCTATGTTTTAGACAGACCGAAATACAGTTACTGTAGAGGAAATGGAAACCGTCGCACGACTAACTCGCGTGAAGAGGCGCCTCGGGTATATTCCTCATCTAATAATACATCTTTCGTTAACGCGTTATTATAACATACATGCACATAAGTAACATGCTGATATTGATTGCCTACGACTACACCTACTTGCGAACTGTAACGAATCCATATAACTACAGCCAGTTGGCATATATTGTACGTTCAAGAACAGAGATTTCTATCTAATATAACAATACATTTTCCACTAAAACGTACGCCCTGCTCGGGCAAGGTTCTCGGTCAGGTTTGCATTATAAATCGTCTCAAAACAGGGTAGTTTTAAAGCTAAATTGTGATTCTATTAAAGCTTTCAGCCCCTTATATATTCCAAGCGCTGAATCGTGAGCGATCGACTCGCTTCGATGCGTTGGACTTGAATTATCGTGATCTATACACGCGCCAGTTTATTATACACAGCAAATGATATGGAAATTTACAAGAAGTGATATGATAAAATGGAGATTGTACTAACAAGATATGTACTTAAACAATTAATAAATGTATAGGTTTATCAAGTATCCACAAATTTGGTACAACGTTATATGTATTGTATAAATGCTCGTTACTTGTCTTTTTTGTTAGGGATCGCTCTGGCAACACTCCGGTATTGCCGCTTGAGAAAAATGGAGGTAGAGAAGTTGTGTTGCTATATAAAAGTGGTGGAAAAAAGATTAGAATGACTCAACACGATTTGTACTGCAACAATGGCATGCCCTTATTCGTACAATAAGCGTTGCATACGAGAATCGTTTTGATCGAACTCACAGCTATGAAGAACTAAACACGGATGATAACAGTTAGTCCTACTTAACGTATGTTTGTAAGACTTTAACTCATGATACCTTACACCGAAGAAAAGAAACCATTTTGTCGAGTCGAAAGTCCCGTTCGATCGTAATTAGTAGATGACGATGGAATGTTAGACCTTTTTATGTATAGTAACTAGTACAAATATAACATAGCATGTGCAGATTTGTTAGTGATGAGTCGAAAATTAGTAAAGAAAATACAATACTTTTCATGCCACCTTTGAAAACCGATCAAACCAATAACTAAGAGCAACGTCAATTTCATTTAAAAATCAATATGCGTCATTACTATCGGTTCGCAAGCATTACCATTGCAGCAAGTAGTCTTTGGTATAACCTCTAGAATGTTGCCAGAGCGAAAAAACAACGGTGAATCAGGCCGCCGGAATATTTTTAAGTGGTGGCAAACCAGATTCCCGCAGCACCGTTCGCGTTGCACGCTATCTATGTGTTCGTTGCCGACTGTGTCCCTTAAGGTTAATTCTCTTTGTTTGGCGGATTCCCGTTGGTGTACTGAGGGGGCGCTGTGGTCGGCTCCTGCTGCTCCTCTGTCATGACAGACACTAGCTCTTCAACGGCACGTCCCAGGTCATCTATGGATGCAATGAGATTGTGTTATTGACATGATAAAAGTGCTTTTGCCCCTTCACGGCATCACGATACGAGTTACAATAGGAAACTCTCCCATGAGATACCTGAGGTCTCAAGCAAGATGCTCATATTATTATTGCGTGTGTTGAGCAACTAATTTTATCGATGGAACTTGTTCATAGGAGATACACTCACCGGGACAAATAATCGCCCACCTTTTTTCCACCTTTATTCGCCTACCAGAGGAAAGACTACGGATTAGTCCGAAACATGTCGAGCTATACTCGACTGACATACGTGAGTGATCCGTTTATTTCACTATAATCGCCCACCGCTAATTTTCATGGTTATAATTTCTTACAATGCATAGCAAAAATAAGGTGGGTTATTATTATATATATATATATATTATTTGTACCGAAGAGAACTTAGGTTAGACATGACAGGACAGGACTTGGGTTAGGTTAGGATATTAGTATCTATCTTTATATCCTGGATTATGGCTGCAATAAAAACAGTATTTTTTTATACTTTACCTCACGGTATGCGTCCTGCACAGTATGCATGAACAGAGAAGAAAACCATAAGTCTTAAAATCCAAGAACACGCGTGCGATAAACATGCAATACTAACGACAGCAAAAAAAATGCAACAGCTCAACCTGAGCTAAGGGCAAATGACAAACAAAACAAAAATGTGTGGCACTAGAATAAATAAAAAAATTGGCGCCTTATTAACCACCGGAAGACCTAAGTAGATCACAATCTTTCCAGGGCAGCAGGCTCCTTAAAATTTACATTTGCTGTTTCTTAGTTTAAACTAAACCAAATTAACAGCTTGTCACGTGTCTTTCTTTAACTAGGCCAAAAATAAAGAGACGCACTTAACGGAAACAACAGCACTCGGATCAGTTATGTTTTCTCGCGGTTGACTTTTCTGGCGGTGCTCAGTGCATCCATTACTTACTGGCTCATGGAGAAGTCTACTGTCAATTACCACCAATCATAGGCGACAACAGCTTGTCTCTCATTGGTGGAAAATTACAGAGAGACCTCATTCGACACTAGCAATGCTATCGGATCTTTGAGTCGCGATAGCTCTCATTTCAGAACAGCCCCTGAACTACGAAATTCGAAAATCGAAGTTCGTATCGTGTCGTCCCGCTCACTCTCGTGTTAAATAACATTAGCTTGAGAGGGACGGCACGATACGAAGTTCGAATTTTGCACTTCGTCGTAGTCGGGGGGCAGCATAGTAAGTATTTCAAACGACTTATTAATCCTTTGTAGCCTGGAAGCGTCTAAAAAAGCTAAAGAGCAAAACGAAAAATTTCAAACAACCAATCCACACGGCTGACCTGCGCAGTGCATGAGGGAGTGCACGTTGTGCGGCGGCGGCGGAGGCCGCTCGAGCGCCTCCCGCTCGGCGCCCGCGCCGGACCAGCGGCCATCTTGTGTCAGAGTTGTCACGTCAAAATGGCGGACGAGAGGGGGTGAAGCATAGTTATGGTGGGACTTCGTGCGTAAGATGGAGAGTTTGAAGTAAAGTAAAGAGACACGCATCAGTAAGTCTTTTCGAAATTTATTTAAATAAAATTTGGGCGCTAGGACCCCACGGACCTAAGGTCTTACTCCGAATGGCACAAAGTTGTATTCGGAGCCGAGACATTTGTATTTCAGTATCTTTAATCTTGCCGCGCCCGCTCTGTTGGCTGTTGGCGGAGGTGGGACGGGCCAATGCGGCTACACATGTGGCGTCCCACACTAGCACACGTCCCAACCTCCACGGAATCAGTGACATTCCACCCGGTCTCCTGCCGTCGTCCCTGGCAATGCCTGGTGGCTCCAGTAACGTCGGCACGTTGGCGGTGGCAAGAGAACGGCCGATGACGTCATTTAAAGCAGCGTGCGAAAAGCAGCCAGCGCTCTTTTGGCAAGAACATAAATAGGTATTATAAATGTCAACTTACTAGTTTGTGACTCGTGGTAAAGCCCGTTGTGCATCTTGGCGGGCGAGTCTGTGGCGAGCTGCGAGGCGGTCACCGAGCGCGTCTGCAGGGTGCCAGTGCGGGCGGGGGGCGAGCCTTGCGCCGGCTGCAAGGGGGGGAACAAACATGTACAGGTAAATTTTTGACATAATTTCAGCTCAATCACCAACAAGTGGTCGAAAATGGTTTGCAAATTGAAGGGTACATGGAAGGAACATGTCTAGTCATATTATCGCAGTTTCTATCTACATCATGATTCATGGTTACTAGTAGACGGGCAGATCGCGGTCAATGTCCCGTTCCCGTTCCGAATATGTTTAATGTAAATAATCGCCAATCACGACCTCCTGTAAAGATCGCGGGGCCGCGGTGGATGCGGGCGGAAAGCACAAGACCGGTCTGAGTGGAGAGGCTTGGAGGAGGCCTATGTCCATCAGTGGACGTCTTTCGGCTGACGGGTGGTAGGACCTTGTGCAAGGTCCGTCCAGATCGCTACCACCATCTTACTCGCTATTACTGTAGAACTTGCACTGTTGCGTTCCAGTGTGGAGAGTAAGACAGCCGGTGTTATCACGGGCACAAGAGGCATTTCATCTTAGCTCTCTAGGTTGGCAACGCATCTGTAAACCTATGTCTATGGGCAGTGGTGATCGTTTGCCTTCCTTGTCGTATAAAAAAAAGACATGATGATGATGATGACAGACCTCGTCCAGCAGCCGGCGCAGGCGCTGCAGCTGCGCCTCGAGCTGCCGGTTGTGCTCCTCCAGGATCTGCATGCGCGCCTCCAGCCGGCCCTTGTGCTGCCGCAGCAGCCGCGCCTCCGCCATCATGTCCTGGGGGCGAGGAAGCGAATGTCAACCATTATACACCTTATACGTGACTTGTGCCGATCTCAGACACATTTTTTTATCTAAAGCATTGGCTACAAGGCCATCACTTAACCCATAAAACATTTATAAAACAGGACATGTACGAGTCGGACTCGCGCACGAGGGTTCCATAGAAAGATTTTTTTACACTTTTCCAGTGTTTAAAGAAGTCCAGTTTTATCAGAGCCCTGCTCCTAAGCAAAATGTACGCAGTGTTAGGTCATCTTATATTGGTCTGTGAAATCTACAGACAGAAAAATTTAAGATTTTGAGAATTTTCGAAGTGGTTGTGCTATAAAAGCTACCTTCACACCAAGTTTCAAGTTTCTAGGACAACTGGAAGTACCCTTCAGGTTTTCAGGGTACGGCAATTTGTATGGAGACAACCTTTTTAATGACTGCATGTTTTGATTGCGTTGACTTAGAAGTTTGATTTTTTTCACAGCTTCAAGGGACTGCAAGCTTGAATATCTGATATTAATTTCAACCCCCTGCCCCCACGCGTTCCAGAGAAAAGGGTCTTGACAGACGGACAGCAAAGTGATTTTATACGGGTTCCGTATTTTCGTTTCGAGTATAACCGGAGATGTCACCTGGTCGACAGGCGGGTTCCTGTTGTCAGCGCCGCCGTGCTGGTCCTCCGGCGTGGAGCCCGGCGTCTGCTTGGCCTTCAGCCGCTCGTACTCCGCCTGCAGACTCGCGTTCTCTTCTTCCAACTCTCTGCAGAAAACATGAGAGTCAATAGCGCGTCCGTTTGGGAGCTATGATGCTACTGAGAGGTCAAACTTATAACACCCTTCATTTTGCGTCAGGGGTTAAAATTCAGTTTTGAGTTGTGTTTGAGTTGTTGTTAAGTTATGCTGTTTGTTGTTGAGTTAATTACGTAGCGACCCGCTATGAAGACCGCTGAGTTGCATCGACCTTCGCAACAAGCGTCAGCGCCGCGCGGACACGAGGCGCTGACACAAGCCGAAACCCGATGACACCGCATGCCGCCGCCGCTCCGCCGACGATCGGATCATATTATAATATTCATTCTAATTCCAACCTCGATTTAGATCACTAGCATAATTAATTAATTGTAATTTTCATTTTTAATTAAAGTTAGTTAAAGTAAATTGGTTTTTTTTCGACCCTTCGGCTGCAGCTTCCATAATTGGCGCAGTCGTACGGAGACTTGAAGCTAGTCCGCGGTACGTCGTGAACATTATCGCAATCGTGCGCGTGCGATCGCGGGCAGCCGGCTTTCACCGCCTAATTCAAGTAACCTGAAAGAACCTGAAGACTGCAGTGCTGAAGGGGAATCCAGACATCGATTCGGGAGAATACCAAGGACCATGAAAATCAGCTTTCAGTAAGTGCACTTGAATCATTCTCGTGTTGCTTCCTTTCCTTAGTAATTAATCCTTGTCCAAGATTTTTCACCCCCGTAGTAATTTGGGAATTGGGGAGTCTGCATCGAGGCAGTCTCGCCAGCGTGAGGTAGATTTAAATAGAGATTTATATACCCATAATTCGAGTAGTGATAAGGTAGAAATGGCGCCGCCAGAGCAGCCGCAGCTAGCCACAGGGCAGCCGGATCAGTGCTTTGACGCCGACACCATTTTTAAGGCTATGCGCCTTATTCCGGAATTCGATGGAAATCCGAACGTGCTAACTAGGTTTATTAAGATTTGCGACGAAATAGTAGTAACTTTTACCAGTACAGGAGTAGGAAAGGACTTACCCAACCTTTGCTTGCTCAATGGGATTTTAAATAAAATCACAGGTGCGGCAGCGCGCACCATTAATTCGAACGGCATTCCAGATAGTTGGATAGGGGTACGAAACGCTTTGATTAATAACTTTTCGGACCAGCGTGATGAAACCGCGCTATATAATGACATCTCGGTAGCAACCCAGGGTAATAGAACCCCGCAGGAGTTCTATGAACACTGTCAAAATTTATTTAGCACCCTTATGACTTACATCAGCTTACACGAATCTATAGAGACAACGGTCGAAGCCAAGCGCACCTTATATAAGAAAGTTACTATGCAGGCGTTCGTAAGAGGCTTAAAGGAGCCACTTGGTTCTCGTATTAGATGCATGAGACCGGAGAGTATTGAGAAAGCTCTTGAATTCGTACAAGAAGAGCTTAATGTGATGTACACGCAGCGACGTAGCGGCGCGTACAAACCTCAATTCGAGCAAACGTACACGACATCTGAACCGTCCAGTTTTCCAGCTCATAGATCCATAGCTCCTCAGAGTCCGATGCCATTTCTAATAGGACCAGATAGGCCTAATTTTATGCAGGTACCTCAGCAGCCCCCTAGAGCAAATTTACCCCAGCCACCTTCCAGAATAAATTTACCCCAACAGAGAATGCCTACTCGCACTCAACAGATGTTTGCTGCACCACCTCCTAATTATAATCCTAGAAGTAATGTATTTAGGTTGCCACCTGGAAACCAGAGTAGGACCCATGGTCCGCAGCAGCGACCGGCCCCACAGCCCATGAGTGGTGTGAGCCACTACGTGCCTAAAGTGCTACCACAACAAGGTGGGTACGATGTTCGCAATTTCAGGAATCCACCCCCATCTAATTATTTTAAGACAAAGGACATCAATTTTAACCACTGTGACACATATAATGACGTTGACCAATTTTGTGAACCTTACTACTATGACCAGGGAGACGAGTATTATAATTATTATCAGGATGAACCCCAGGTTCTTGAGGTAGCCTACGAATCGGAGCCTCAACCCTCAACCAGTTCTGCCGAGGATTTTCCCCTAGTCCCCAGATCAAAAAGACAAAAATAGAAGTTAACTTGCAAACCCAAAGGCAACTCCCATATATTCGTTTTGAAAACCCGCCACTTAACTTTTTAATCGACACAGGAGCTAATCAATCCTTTATTAGCCCTGAGGCAGTCGAAAATTTTTTTTCGGATTATTTTTTGAATCATGACCCATTCGAAGTAACAAACGTGCACGCCACTAGTAAAAACGATTATTCCATAACCCTACCTTGTTTCGATGAATTTAATGAACAAGACGACCTGAAACTGTACATTTACAAATTCCATGACCACTTTGACGGACTTATAGGACTCGACTTACTGACCAAATATGAAGCTAAGATTGACTTAAAAAACCAGACTCTGATGACAAGACATGCCACTAATCCCATTAGAATGTATAACTCCCGAAACGTCAACCTTTATGAGGATATTATTCCAGCTAATTCCACGAAACTCGTACGCATCCCTATTAATGCCCCAGACGGAGACGTACTAGTCTACGAACAAATTATCTGTAATTGTATCATTCACGAATGCATAACTACCGTAAAAAGCAACCGCGGATATCTGGATATCGAAAACCCAACCGATAACGATTTAATTATTTCACTAGATCACCCAGCACAGGCTGAACTGTTCAATATTGAGCACACCAGCATCGAGCATAACCCAACCCGAGTAAAACAAGTTATTTCCAAATTAAGAACAAACCACCTTAATCCTGAAGAGAAATCGAACTTAACTCGACTTTGCTCGCAGTATTCAGACGTATTTTATATTGAAGGCGAAAAACTAACTTTCACTAACAGAATCAAGCATTGTATTAGGACCACAGATGAATCCCCAGTTTATACGAAAACGTATCGTTATCCTTTCATTCACCGTCAAGAAGTAAGAGACCAAATTTCTAAAATGTTAGAGCAGGGCATAATTAGACCCTCAGAATCTGCCTGGAGCTCGCCCATCTGGGTAGTACCCAAAAAGCTGGATGCTTCTGGAAAGCAAAAGTGGCGACTTGTAGTTGACTTTAGGAAGCTCAACGAAAAGACCATTGACGACAAGTACCCCATACCCAACATAAATGACGTCCTTGACAAGCTAGGAAAGTGCCAGTATTTCACAACACTTGACCTAGCTAGTGGCTTCTATCAGGTAGAAATGAACCCTGAAGATGTCCAAAAAACAGCTTTTAATGTAGAGCATGGGCACTTTGAATTCCTTCGAATGCCCATGGGATTAAAGAACTCTCCATCTACTTTCCAAAGGGTAATGGATAACGTCTTAAAAGGCCTCCAGAATGTCATATGCTTAGTGTACTTAGATGATATAATTGTATTTAGCACCAGCCTCCAAGAGCACATAGTTAACTTAGAGAAGGTTTTTCAAAGATTGCGAGAATCTAACTTTAAGATACAGATGGACAAGTCTGAATTTTTAAAGTTGGAAACTGCTTATCTTGGGCATGTAATTAGTAAAGATGGTATAAAACCTAACCCAGACAAGATAGCAGCTATTCAAAATTACCCTATACCCCGAACCACCAAACAAATCAAACAATTTTTGGGCCTCATTGGCTATTATAGAAAATTTATCCCAGACTTTGCCCGGACGACAAAACCTATGACTAACTGTTTAAAGAAAGGCAAAAAAATAACATTTGACTCTGACTATACTGAATGCTTTGAAAAATGTAAGACTCTCTTGACTAATGACCCAATCCTGCAGTACCCTGACTTCAATCGTGAGTTCATACTTACCTCTGACGCCTCTAACGTGGCCATCGGTGCAGTGCTTTCCCAGGGCTCAATTGGATCTGATAAGCCTATCTGTTATGCATCCCGTACTTTGAACGAAAGCGAGATGAACTACAGTACCATCGAAAAGGAGCTTCTAGCGATAGTTTGGGCCACAAAGTACTTTCGGCCCTATCTCTTTGGCAGAAAGTTTAAAATCTTAACGGACCATAAGCCCCTTCAATGGTTGATGAATGTTAAGGAGCCTAACTCCAGACTTACAAGATGGCGACTGAAATTAAGTGAGCATAATTACACTGTAGTTTATAAAAAGGGCAAGTATAATACTAATGCTGACGCCTTATCCAGAGTAGAGGTGCATAACCACGAATTAGATCCATCCACTTCAAAGACCAATCCTCCTGAGCAACAAATTACAGACGAAGAAATAGACTTAATCATTGCTGACCTTATGACCGACATGAACCAACAGACAGACGACGACATGAATTCAGTAGCCCCAAACCCTACAGATCATCCACCAACTATAGCGAAATCTACTACAGATACTGTACATACCGACCTTGAGAATCCCATTTTAGAAGTGCCAATTACTGACGAACCATTGAATAAATTCCATAGACAATTGTGCCTGACTATAGTAGGAGAAGTAAAGAAACGACCAACTGTCACCAAACCTTTTGACACACATACACGCACTTCAGTACAGCTTTTAGAATCGAACTTAGAAGAAGACGTAGTAAATGCAATCAAGGAATATGTAAATCCTAAAGTTAAGACAGCTCTTTTTATAACGCCGTATCTCGGGCTATACAAAATTATACCGATATTGCAAGAGAAATTCAAAAATTCAGCTATGAACCTCGTCCTTGCAAAAACCGAAGTTGAGAATGTCAAGGAATATCTCAGGCAACAAGATATCATCAGGTTATATCACGAAGGGAAGACAAACCATCGTGGTATTAATGAATGTCACTTAGCCCTTTCGCGAAGGTATTTTTGGCCTAAGATGAAAGAACAAATAACAAAATTCATTAACGAATGCACAGTATGTGGCCAAGCTAAATACGACCGCAATCCTATTAGACCACAGTTTAATATTGTACCTCCAGCTAAAAAGCCCTTTGAAATAGTTCACATGGACTTATTCACAGTACAGTCTGAAAAATATATAACATTCATCGACGTCTTTTCTAAGTATGGACAAGCATATTATCTTAGAGATGGTACCGCAATCAGTATTCTACAAGCTTTACTAAAGTTCAGCACTCATCACGGCTTACCCCTAACTATAATAACTGACAATGGTACTGAATTTACTAATCAGCTTTTTGCAGAATTTGTAAGACTACACAGAATTACACACCATAGAATTTTAGCACATTCCCCTAACGACAATGGTAATATAGAGAGATTTCACTCAACAATTCTCGAGCATCTCCGCATTCTTAAAATAACAAAAAAGGATGAACCCGTTTTTAACCTCATGCCTTACGCCATCTTAGCTTATAACAGCTCTATACATAGTTTCACCAAATGTCGACCTTTTGATATTATGACAGGACATTTTGACCCTAGAGACCCAACAGCCATAGACTTGACAGCTCACTTATTACAGCAGTACGTGTCAACTCACAAAGAACGAATGGAGTCGGTTTATAAAATAATAAACGAATCTGCCTTAGCTGACCGTACGGCACTTATAGAAAATAGAAATAAAATGCGAGAACCCGAAGTAGAGTATGAGCCCCAGCAATCGATTTTTGTGAGGAACCCTTTTGCCACCAGACAAAAAGTAGCTCCACGGTACACACTTGATACCGTACTGGCCGATTTACCGATTCACATTTACACCTCAAGGAAACGCGGTCCCGTAGCTAAGTCTCGACTTAAACGAGTCCCTAAATCAGCTCGGTTGTTACAGGATGCACATGCTGTTTCTGACGATAAGCCTGGCTCAGACCCAGGAAATAAAAGTTGAAGACCTCGCGGACGGACCAGGACTACTTCCTTTTGACTTAGGTGACATGAAGCTGACTACTCAGAGACATACATTCCTCCAATATATTGAACTAACTGAAATAGAAGATAGCATAAACAATGTCCAGACCCAACTGAAAGAGACAAAAGACCGACTTAGTAACGATACCTATTCCTTATATGAAATTTAAATTGAATTCTTATTAAGAAAGTTAAATAGAACATCTGACAAACTGAGAAGCTTGGAGCCCAGTCGTAGTAAAAGAGGACTCATAGATGGTTTAGGCTCAGTGATAAAAAGTTTAACTGGTAATTTGGACTATTCAGATGCCATTAAATATAATGACGCCATTAAATCTTTAAAAAATAATCAAGATAGGGTCGTTACCGAGCTAAATGATCACATCAGTCTTAGTAAAGAGTGGATGGACCACCATACTAGCATTGTGTCTCAAATGCTAGAAAATCAAGTAAGAATCAATGAAACCTTGCAATTACTGCTTAACAGTAACGCACAAGCGGAGACTAGCCTTGTTAAATATGCAAAGTTTGCCCAACTTTTAGTGATTATTAACGATAATATAGATAGTTTAGTTAACGAGCTTCATAGGATAGAAGATATTTTAGCTTTTACTCGTTCACTTAGTATGCATCATTCGATGCTAAGTACACATGTACTTAGTAATATGCTAATTAGGCTTAGAAAGATTTATAATAAAGACCAGGTGTTAGATTTAGAGCTTAGGGAGTATTATAGCATAATTCAAACTGGGTCGTATTTTAGTCAAAAGCAAATAGTTATTATTTTTAGGTTCCCGATAGTTTCCCCAAATACCTACAACCTCTATAAACTCCCTTTAGTCCCAAATAAGTATAATCAGATCATTGTACCGCCCTTTCCCTTAATTGCAACCGAGGGAGACTCTTATGTGTACGTAGAGGCTGAATGCCCGAAGATTAAGACATGGTACCTATGCGAAGAAAAAGTTAACCATCAGATCAGAACCCAGCCAGACTGTATCCAGAATCTTATCAAGACCCAGACCATAGATGAATCCTGCAAGCAGACGACTATATCACTATCAAAGCAAACCGTTGAAAAACTGGACGATAGAACTTACACTATCATAATCCCCTCACCTACTAAAGTAAGACTAATCTGTGGAAGAGAAGACTACAATACTCTTAATGGAAGCTACCTTATTACCATCCCAAAGGACTGCATGCTGCGCACGAATGACCTCACCATCGTGAACACAGAAGATCGTGTGGAGGGTCAGCCTCTGAAAATTGTGAAGATTGCAGATGATATGAATATTCAGCCTCAGCCCCTGCCTACAGTCTCTCTAAGTTCCATAAGCTTAAAAGGACTTCACGAAATCCAGAACAGAATATCGTTGCAATCACCACTCCAGCTCGAGCATCCATCAGAAGACACTATCTACCACACTACAATTCCCTTTTATGGAGCTTTACTAAGCGCAACTTTAATCATCGCTATAATTAAATACCGACGCTGCATAGCGGCTAGACGCAGAGTTCCTGAGAACTGTCCTGATCAGCACACAAGTAACAGAGATGAAACTTCAAACCAGCTGCCAGCATCCGAGAAGACCACGTCTGAAGATAAACTACCAGCAATATTTTCTCTGAAACTTCAAAAATAGTTGCTGGTCTGCGGGGGGAGGAATTACGTAGCGACCCGCTATGAAGACCGCTGAGTTGCATCGACCTTCGCAACAAGCGTCAGCGCCGCGCGGACACGAGGCGCTGACACAAGCCGAAACCCGATGACACCGCATGCCGCCGCCGCTCCGCCGACGATCGGATCATATTATAATATTCATTCTAATTCCAACCTCGATTTAGATCACTAGCATAATTAATTAATTGTAATTTTCATTTTTAATTAAAGTTAGTTAAAGTAAATTGGTTTTTTTTCGACCCTTCGGCTGCAGCTTCCATAATTAGTTGCTGAGTTATTTGAGTTATGATGTTAAGTTGTGTTTGGGTTGCTAAGTTACGTTTAAGTTGTGTTTGTTTGTTTGTTGTTGAGTTGCTTAGTTATATTTGAGTTGTTGTTGAGTTGCTGAGTTATATTTGAGTTGTTGTTGAGTTATACTTGGACGACCGGATGGCCTAGTGGTTAGCGATCCTGATCATAGTCAGCATAAAGCTTGAGGTCCCGGGTTCGAATCCCAGTCGGGGCAGATGTTTGAAGAATGAGTACGAATGTTTGTTCTCGGGTCTTGGATGTTTAATATGTATATAAGTATGTATTTATCTATATCAATATGTTTATCCGTTGTCTAGTACCCTTAGTACAGGCTTTGCCTAGTTTGGGATTAGGTCAATTGGTGTCAATTTGTCCCATGATATTTATTTTATTTTATTTATTTTATTTGACTTGTTGTTGAGTTGTGTTGTTTGTTGTTGAGTTGCTAAGGTACGTTTGAGTTGTTGTTGGGTTGTGTTGTTTGTTGTTGGATTTCTGAGTTGTTTGAGTTGTGCTGTTTGTTGTTGAGTTGCTTAGTTATATTTGACTTGTTGTTGAGTTGTGTTGTTTGTTGTTGAGTTGCTAAGGTACGTTTGAGTTGTTGTTGGGTTGTGTTGTTTGTTGTTGGATTTCTGAGTTGTTTGAGTTGTGCTGTTTGTTGTTGAGTTGCTTAGTTATATTTGAGTTGTTGTTGAGTTGCGTTGTTTGTTGTTGAGTTGCTAAGGGTACGTTTAAGTTGTTGTTGGGTTGTGTTGTTCGTTGTTGGATTTCTGCGTTGTTTGAGTTGTGTTGTTTGTTGTTGGGTTTCTGAGTTGTTTGAGTTGTGTTGTTTGTTGCTAAGTTGCTAAGGTACGTTTGAGTTGTTGTTAAGTTGTGTTGTTTGTTGCTGAGTTGCCGGCGACACTCTAGTAGTAGTAGTAAGTTGTTGCTGATGTAAACGCCGATGTCACCTGATCATGGCCTCGAGCTCGTGCCGCTGCTCGCGGTGTATGATGGAGACGACCTGCACGGGCGAGCGCGGCGCGTCCTCCGCCTCTGCGCCGCCGTTAAGCGAGTGGCAGTACTGCGCGATCAGCTGGTGCTCCTCGTCGCTGCAAGGTAAGAAGGAGGTCAGTTGAACAACTAGTGGCTCTGTGAGCCGTAGACCTCGCGAGCTCATTAAATTTTCCAAAAAAACTAATCGACAGTTTTGTCAACTAGGGGGGCTAGCACGCGCGCCATTTTGTCGCTTGTCGCTCAGTGCGTCCTTCACTGATTACATCACTATGAAAGGGAGGCACTGCGCCGCACTGGGACGCGCTGCAACGAAGGTGCGGACCCTAAAAATCCTTAGCTTACCTATCAGGAGTGTCTGCTGGCCGCGAGCCTAACTCGACTTGCGCCAGCCGCGTCGCGTACAGCTCGAGCCGCGAGTGCATGTCGTCGCCGCCCGGCGCCGCGCCTGCGCCGTGCTGCGGGGACGGCGCGGGGGACTCCAGCGCATCGCCTGCAGGATATTTAAAAGTCATTCAATATTCATACTCATACGCATCGCCATACTCATATTCATCCGCATATTCTTCATTCTCATATTCATTCTCATTTAGTATGAAACGAGATTCAAACACAGTGAAACATAGTCACGTCGGTTGAATATAGCCCTTCCGTTTTGTGAAACCACTGGTGAAGCGTGTGCTTCCAGAGGATTGACTACGGATTAGCCCGAAACATGACGGCACGGGTTCTACCCCGATATTTTTAAGATGAGTGCGAATGTTTGCTCTCGGGTCTTGCATGTTTAATATGCATAATATATAAGTATGTATTTAACTATAATTACAATGCATGTGTATCGGTTGTCTAGCACTCATAGTACCTCCAGGCTTTGCCTAGTTTGAGACTAGGTTATGTGGTGTCAATTGTCCCATTCATCATCATCAGCCTATTTACGTCCCACTGCTGGGCACAAGCCTCCTCTCAGAATGAGAGGGCTTGGGCTATAAGTTCCCACGCGGGCCCAGTGCGGATTGGGAACTTCACACACACCATTAAATTGCTTCGCAGGAGTGTGCAGGTTTCCTCACAATGTTTTCCTTCACCGAAATGCTTATGATAAATTACAAATGTAATTTCGCACATAAATTCCGAAAAACTCAGAGGTGCGAGCCGGGGTTTGAACCCACGACACTCTGCTTGAGAGGCCATAGATCAAACCACTAGGCTATCACGGCTTTTTTGTTCCATTGTCCCATTATATTTATTTATTTATATAATTATCCTTAAAATCATCCCCATATTAATCTACATAATATATACTCACCATATTCATCTTCATACTAAAACTCACCTTCGAGTACAGTCTGAACAGGCAAGTAGCCGACCCGCGGATGCTTCTTGAAATAGCGAGCAGACTTGAATTTGTTGCGCAGTGCGCGAGTGAAGTCACGCACATCCTCGCCTGATGTCGTCTGCAAATTGGATAAATAATTTCGTGAGAATCATCAGATGATAGAAAAGTGTTCATAAAAAAACGCAAGCTTTTTTGCCGCCTCTGCTTTTTGTTGTCTGCACTTGTATTGTCATCCAACTTAACACATCCATATCAAATTTCAAATCGATGCCGTTAACCGTTAAAGAGTTCCCTCCTGCAGAGACGATTCAGGCCGCCACAACATCACTACCAGATTATTGTGTTGTCATCGGAATTACATAAGTTTTGTTTTCGTGGCCAAAACTTTAACGACTCTGGGTACTTACAGCAGTGCAGTACTCCTGCATGGGATGGGTGAGTTTGTGGTTCTTGGCTTTGCGACCGCTGAAGAAACACTTCTGGCACATGTCGAAATTGAAGCACTTGAGGCAGCGATATCTGAAAATGATAACGATGCGTGTGACATGTGGTATGTATTTGAGCTGATAGTGGTGGTGTTTTCATCTAATCTAATCTCTTCGTATCCTATTGAAAACCGGATGGTTCCTAGTGGTTGATAGAAACGTACGTAAGACAGACAGACCGAGTCCCACCGTAATGGTTCCTTTTACCATTTTGTTCGGAATCCTCAAAAGATCAGATCCCTCCATCACTTCTTAGACAAAACTCATATTCAGGTCTTTCAGATTCTTCTCCACAGAGCACTTTAACAATGACTTTCATCATCATCATCATCGTCACATCAGCCGGAAGACGCCCACTGCTGGACATGCCTTCTCCAAGAATCTCCACGACGATACTATTGGAGAGATCGCTACGCCACGTTTGGCAGGCGTACAACAAGGCGTACCTGCACAGAAGGACGCTGAAGCCCATTCTCTGGAATGAATGCCTCAGTCGCCTTTTACGGCACCCTTGGGAAGAAATGGGGCTTGACTTACCTGAACCCAATAATGGGGTACTCCTTGCAGATGTTGCATTTGGCCTGGTGCTTGGCCGTCTCGGCCGCCGCCAGCCGGTGCAGCACCGGCAGCCACACCATGGACTGCGGCTCCTTCTGCAGCCACTGCAGGAAGTGGAACGCTTCTATGAACTGCAGCTGCCCGTCTGCATCCCGTTCTAAAGTCTTTTCTTTAGTATCTTCTTTCTCCTTTTCTGTGGCTGAAGAGAGATCCAAATTCAAAACTCTTTATTGCCATGCCGTAGTATAAACAAAGATGCTACTGTATCGACACAGGTCGCATCCCAAACGAGAACCCTACCCATTCTCCAGGGAATCAGAGACATACCGTCGGGCTTTTTGCCATCGTCGCGAGCGATGCCGCTAGGCTCCAAAATGGCAGGCACTTTTGCAGAGGCAAGAGCCCGGCGGATTATGTCATTGAGCGAGGCGTGACAGGGCATCGAATATCTGGGGCGGGTGTTGCGACATGTCAGATATCAGCAGCTATCAGCTGCATATTGATGGGCAAAATACAGGGAAAACGGCGCCCTGGAAAGCGGAAGAAATCGTGGCTGAGGAATATTAAGGAGTGGACCGGGATCAGCAGTGCGAAGCAACTGTTCCGGATGACCCAAGACAGGGAGAAATTTCCAGAGCTAACCACCCACCTCCAGTAATGGAGTGGCACTTGTAGAAGAAGAATGGCAGGAGAAACGGCCCGCGCTCTTTTGGCAGGAAAGTTAGATCTACACCTTGACAATAGGCACCGATCTCAGCAAGTGCTGGATTTGGTTCCTAGCGCTGGTTTTCAGCCCGGCTCCTTTGGCAAGGGTGGCCGTTAAGACGAGTGATTCTTAAAGACGAGGTTTTGCGAGCTGAAAACCCATTTCAAAATGGCGAGAGATTCTGCTCCCTGGATTCATGTTTTTTGTGACGCCAGTATCTTACTTCCTTTCCGGTCGAGAGTGCCGCCCTTGTTGCCCTCTTTGGCAGCTGCGGAGGCTTGTTCGAAGCAGCTTCTGACCGAGGGCTCGATGTTGGAGCCTCCGAAGGCAGCCACCTCGCCAAGTTGCCTTGGAACCTGGGGAAATGATTATTTTTAGAGGCCTGAAGAAACCCACAAAACCTTTGTGGTCCTTAGTAGTATCTGACCACAAGCCTGATAGCGTAATTTGACTGTCTTTAATTATGTACAGGCTTTGCCTAGTTTGGGACTAGGTCAATTGGTGTCAAATTGTCTCATGATATTTATTTATTTATTTATTTTATGTCTACAAAGGCCAATTAACTTTCGGTGACCCCGCCTTGTAACGCAAGTGGCGTATCATTTTTCTGGCACTATCCAGGTCAAGATTCTTGAATTGAATTACCTGTATACAGTCATGGAGTAGCAATCCAAGCTTTCTTTGGTCTGCTCTACACGACGGGTCGGCTATAAGTCGGAATAGATACCTGAAATATAAAAAGTCATTCCTATAGATTAATTACGGAAAAAAAACAAAAGATTACTCAGGCCTTCAAATGTCGGGTCAAAGCGTCAAAAACGGCACAGCAAATAACGAAACACTTGCAGAGTGGGATCTTAATTATTGAACCTAAAATTGCACCTTATTGTAAACGCTTAAGGATTATTATATTAGATCAAAATAATTATTAATCAAGTGAAACTAGGTATAACGGTGCCATGTTTTTTTTTATTTTTGTTTTTGTTTGTGACTCGTTGTCTAGGTAATTTTATGCAAACAAATCTTCATAATTATCCATCGAGTACCGAAGAATCTTGAAGGACCTCTGTAGTAAAAGAGTAGCCAGCACGCAAAGTCCAGTCCCGCAAAGACTAGACTGTTTGCAAAGTTCAGTCCTGCAAAGAGTAGACCGCACGCAAAGTCCAGTCCTGCTAAGATTAGACCGTACGCAAAGTCCATAAGTCCTGCAATTATTTTCTATCATTTTGGGGTTAAGATAGAGAAGTGACTGTCACAAATCCCAAAACATCCGCGTCACAAAGCTATTATTTTTTTTCATAATAAACTTACCTATACTTCTCCTCAAGATGTCCCTTGCACAGCAACACCAGTCCGACCTTGAAGCTCAGGACTCGGATCTGTCCGGTTCGCTGGCTGTCATACACGTTGAGCAACCAGTTGATGGACAGGTCCAGACAGAGCGGCACGTTGACGAGACTCGGGTTCTCTGCTGCTATGACCTGGAGAAGTGAAGAAGTGTAAGAAGGTGACTATGACTATGACTATTACACTTTTGGTAGCGGCAATTATTGTGTATGTATATTATACTTACGTGTGGACGTTTAATTTCCAACCCATCTATGGTTTAATATCGTATAGCAAACTGTCACCATAAGAGCTAGATAGAACACGACATAGCTTTGACATGTCGCGTTCATGTTGAAATTTTCGACCTTAATGCATTGCGAATGTCTAACAAAATTCAACGAAAAAGGTAGGGAATTAAATTCCTTTACTGTACTTATTGTATTGAGATAGTGACACATTTCTGCTAGATGAGATGATTGGAGGTATCTTTTGAATGAATTGATCTCTTAAAGTTTAAGGTCACCATGTCATTATTTTGAGCATGTCTCCGTTCAAACGTTACTTGCCGGTCCAATAGCTTCTGAGCCTTGCATCATGGTGGGTAGAAACCTTCCCGCTGCCATAGTACTTACCTCATAGAGGGACGTCAGCACGGTGATCATGTCAGGGATGTCAATAAGGCGGTCGTTCTGCGCGCGCAGCCCGTGCGAGTCGAACGCGTCCAAAGCCGCGGGGAGTTGTAGCATGTGCACTGGAAGTTAAAAAAAGATGATGTTTTAATCAGTGACAAGATGTAGTGTGTGTCATATAAACGTGTAACGTAGATTAAGGACTAGAGAATAAAGACATTAACCGAACCTAAAGGTTGTCTCACTACGCGCATCCTCACAAAGACGAGGAGTGTAATATGTTAGCCACAAGATCATGCAGAATTACACATGTTTCTTTATAGGTTTACATCGATTTAGAATTCCGAAGCAAGGGGAACAGCAAATTTTGGGGAATAATCGAGTGTACATGATAGATAATAAAATAACAAGAGAACTAAGATGTCTATTAGCATTGAAAGATCTTGAACTACCTCAAAACCCGTGTGTCTGACCAACTTAGTGTTCTAATTTAAGAGATACAATCAAGGAAATAAACGAAGAAGACAAAAGTAACAAACCTGAAGTAGTCAATGAAGATGAAATGTTGGTCAGAATAATAAACATCACAGACAATATGTTAAGAGAACATAGGACATGAGGGTAGGAAGCAACAAAAATCATGATCCAGAATAGAATCGTGTAGCTGGAGTTTATAATTTCGAGTTATTTAAGTTCATGACGAAAAATAACAGATAAATGGAATTCACCATGGCAACAATAACCATCTCAGTGTTTTTATAGAAAAGAAACACAAAAATAAATCTTAACTAATGACTGTTGGGGTCACGAAGTTCTTGTTCGTATGTTGTTAATGATAGATAATAGTAGATTAGAAGATAACTGTTTATTGGGAAAACTTATTCTAACGATACAATGTTAACGCGAATGCACCCGGCTGTTTGCTTGTTTAATGTGCACTGGCCTCGCGGTCAGCCTTTAGGTAAGGCGACGCGATGCGGTGTTCGGTTGCATTGCACCGAACAATGACTTTAAAATTATTGATGTAGATGATAATAACAATGAACTTACTGCACAAAGCTTTCTGCACGGTCCGCAGCTTGAGGGCAGTTCTGTACGCGGAGAAGCGGACTTCGTTCAGGTCGGCCAGCGAGTTCATCAGGTCAATCATCTTTGGATGGTCCCAGTGTGTCGTTTCAAGCTCGTGGCTGAGGGGAAAGGGTACATTAAAATTTAGTAATGAGTATAACACTGTACTTACTGTTGAACTGGTGCCTATTATGTATAGACAATGCTATTTAGTTAGGTGTAGAGTAATCCTAAGGATAAATGATCACTTCTCGATTAACTTTGGTTTATGTCCAGGATCAAGCGAATACACGGCTTTCTATATAAGCTGTACGTGTGCATCAGGAAGTCACACTTGATTGTTTGCTGCGGACACCTTTGGGCTCTTTCAAATTCAAATAACGAATTAACTATTCGATGGTTGGCACCACAAACAAGCAGGAGCACCTCCTTAGAGACCCCCCACACTAGCGTCTTTCGAGCGTCATAATCGTCATGCCAGCATCGACGCGACGTCGACGCTGCGGTACCCTAGCGTCTTTCAAGCGTCATCGTCGTGCTAGCGTCCGCGCAGCGTCGACGCGACGCCAGCGTACACTGGCACGACTACGAGGCTAGAAGGACGCTAGTGTGGGGGTTCTCCTCATATCCCCCTTCTCCGGCGAGAAGGGGGACAGCCCAGGCTGCTACCTCTACGAGGGTGTTTGAGGTGCTCAAGTCATAATCTTAGAATGCGATGGAGATAAGGCTGGCAAAAATGTTAGAAGTGGCTCTTAAGGATTATCGTCCGTGGATGTATGGTCTCGATGACACTCACTTGATATAGTAAGGTACGTTCGCAGGCGTGACGGCGCGCTCCCACGGCGGCTCGACGGAGCCCGCGAGGAAGCCCTGCGCGGCGCCCGCACCGCCGTCCCGCGCCACGCCGGCCAGCTGCCGCGCGCGCTCCTCGCCGCCCGCGCAGAGGGCGCCCACCCTGGAAACGAAGACAAGATAAGTTAGCCTTAGTAAAAGGCTAGGGCCTTGCAATCGGCGGGAGCTGCAACCAATCCAAGCCCGGGAACCATGGCGTTAAGAGGCTTCCCTGAGAGTATGACCTTGAACGTTTCGCGCCTTCCTCACCCCACCTCACTTCTACTAAACCACTTCGTTTTCAACTGCGAATGTTGCGGGGGAGGTGAAGCGGAAACGCGGTGGTATGCGTAGGCATTTGCTAAACGTTAAAAAAACAAATTGGAGCGGATGTGAATTAAACTAATATTATAAGAATTTTTCGCTGTTGCCGCTGATTGCTCGGATGACGCAGTTGGTAGCGCGACGCCACGGTGTGGTGGAGGTCCTGGGTCCGAATCCCAGTTCGAGATGCTATTTTTCTGGTATTTCCGTATATTTACGTTTCAGTTTGAAGTTTGAGAAATAAAGTGGAGCGAGCTATCCTGGTAGTATCTGTTGCAAAAACCCCATGGAAACCATGGTCCTACATACCTAGTATTGAGGTCATCAAGCCTGGCCACCAGCTGCTCTGGTATCTGTATCTTGTCCCGCGCAAGCGCCGCCAGCTGCGCCTGCAGTTCGTCCGCGAGCCGGCGCAGCGGGGGCAGCTGCGCGCGCGCACGGGACACCGCGTCGAGCTGCGCGCGCGCGTCGCGGGCGTCGCCGGGGCCGCGCCAGGAGGAGCGGGCGGTCTCGGCGGCCTGCACGCGCCCAGTGAGCTCGTCGATCGATGAGGTGAAGGTGCGTACGCGCTGGAAAAGAAAAGTACCTGGTTAGGACGGTATACTTTAGTTTTGAACACACAATGACAATGCAAAGAAAAATCAGTGAAGCAGCTGGACATGAACCAGCAACCTCGGTAATCCGTACCACGGTCCACCAATTAAGCCATGCTTAACTTTGGTGAACCTAACGAATTTTTCAATGCATTGTGTCATATTTTATTTGGAACTCTCCTTAGCGCCATCTATGAGCAGCTTAATCAGGCGGCTCACCCACTAAGGCACTTCTACAGTTACGTATTAGTGGCAAGAGATGGAGCTATTATCTGAATCAATGAAAATAATCGATTTATTGATTATTTTTGTTTTTATTTTTATGAAACATTCATCCAGCGGGTCCAGCTGCTTAACTGACTTTTCTTTGCATTGTCATTGTATGTTGAATTTCATACTATGAATGTTTCATAAAAATAAAAGTAATCAATAAATTGATTATTTTCATTTATTTTTGGTTTTGGTTGTACATACTTAAGACATGGTTTTTGAAGGCAACAGCTCTAAGAGCTCCCTCTCATCTTAATCAGTGTCAGCGTTAAGGCGTTAATAAGCCCGCGCAACGTCAACGTCGAACGTGGCGTCGACGATGCGAGGGCGTTAAAGACGCTGAGGGTCGAGCACGAGTTTTCGAATCCTGCGTAACGTTTGTACGGTTATCGTATCGAGATCGAGAAACCTCATACTAAATTTTAGTTCCAAATACGCTTACGGGCGGGCGCTGTTTCAAACGTCATACAAACTCGATAACGTTTACTATTCGATTTTACGTTACGCAGGTTTCGAATATTCGCAGGTACTCGGGCCTCTGACGTTCCAAATACGCTTGAAGAGAGAGGGCTGCTGCTACGTCTCGTCAACGTCAGACTGGCTGAGAGGGATACGTTTTTAATTTTTATATCTATTTTAGTTATTATTCATTCATCACCAGCCTTTTTGTTTACGTCTCAGCGTGGATTGGGAACTCCACACACACCGTTGAATTGCTTCGCAGGAGTGTGCACGTTTCCTCATCTTTGGCCCTTTACCGAAAAACTCGTAACAATTTACAAGCGTAATTTCGCACACAAATTCCAAAAATTTCAGAGCTGCGCGACGGGAATCGAAACCACGACCTAAGACACTATTTACACGTAATAGGTATTGTGCTAACACATTAAACTGCAGAGAATTCCAACTCCCATAGTAATTCCTGACAACTCTGCCAACTCGTTTCCTGACCTTGCAAGGACGCGCGCGCAGCCTTCGCCCGCCGCTTGGGTTACCTACATGCGCGCACGCATCTTGCATTGCATACATAGTATAGTTATACCTACGATTTGTGGACACATTGTACTTAAAATTAATAAATTTTAACAAAACAAAAATAATTCAGTTTTATCCATATCAAAAAAAAGCTTTGGACTTAGAATTAACAATTAGCAACACGGCAATAGACGAGGTAAAAAGTGTTCAACTTTTGGGAGTAACCATGGACTCAAACCTTAACTGGAAGCAGCACTTACAGAACATACAAACTAAAATTTCGCGATTTTTATATGCATTATACAACATACGAAAGACGACAGATTTTAAAACAGCGCTCTCGGCTTATTTCGCATACGCACACGCCTGGCTCCGATACGGGATCATTAAATAAATAATAAATAAATTTCGTGATGCAAAAAAAATGTATCCGCATACTAGTAGGTATTCAGCGTCTGCAAACATGCAAACCCTACTTTATCAAACACGAAATTCTCACCGTGCCTTGTCAATATATCTTAGAACTAAGATAGGATAGGATTGTTTGCCCGCGGAAAAATATGCACTTATTTAAAACATCACAGAATAAAATACATAAATACAAGCTACCAGACGCTAAAATTAAATTGTGCAAATCTGATCCCCGTTATGCTGCAGTAAAAAATATTCAGTAGGATACCCGATGACGTAAAAACTGAGCCAAAAGACATATTATTTACCAAAAAGTTTAAATCGTTTCTTATTGATAAGTGTTTTTACACTGTCGAGGAATTTGTAACAAATATTGTAACATAAGAAAAAGTTTTTAATTCTAATTTATAATTGAATTTATGCCTAAAGCTACTTGATTATACTTAATAATGTACCTACTTAATTGATGCATGTTATTATTATTACTTTTTACTATTATTAATAACATTGTATTAACTTAGTTTTATTCTAGTATATAAGAAGTATATTGTGAAACCTCTCAAGAGGTAACGTGTATGACGCAATTGAAATGTACCTATTACCACCTAAAAACTACATACATGTAAACAATAAAATATATGAATATGAATTATTTGCAAGTAAGTTTTTTTTTATATTAAATATTGAATTGCAGTAGTTGCGGACGTCTGAGGGTCGGAAACCTGGTGAGCTGACACACAGGATATCTCTAGTTCGGGCACCAGTCTCCCCCGCACAAGTCTGTCAATTACAACTTCATCATGCCAGTTGAAAGACCTACACTGCTGGACATAGGCCTCCCCCAAGGCTCTCCACTCAGACCGGTCTTGTGCCTTCCGCATCCACCGCGATCCCGCGATCTGACAACTTATTATATCAATTTCTACATTATACTTGGTGGTGGACAAATCAAATAAACTTCTTATTCTTATTCTCATGCCCTCAGCCTCTTAGATGCTTAAGCTACAGGAAAGCAATAAAGGCCACTGTTATTTCTGCTGTTTAATTCGACTCGAAAAATAGCCAATTTAAGCGTATGCAACAGTCTTTTCATCTATTTCTCGATCTATCCCCACCTACCCAAAAAAAATCACAAAATTAATCATGAACTTTACCATACGCCCTTCTTTTGTTTCTAAATATTCCCATACACAAATTGTCGGCCGTTGCTGCCAGAGGCAATAACGCGCAGCCGTCTGCGTGTTATTAGATACAAAACTACCTATTCCCGTGTCCCAGCATATTCACCAAGTGTCTTGAATAATAAAATAACCTAACCAACTTAGAAAAGTTGAAAAACCCCCGACATTGTCATTTCAAAGTTCAATATTTCAAAAACGGGTGAACCGATTTTAATAAAACTGAGCTAAGAACCATCTCGATTAAACTAGCTTTCGAACAAAAAAAACAGCATCGAAATCGGTCCATCCGCTTGCGAGCTACGATGCCACAGACAGATGCACAGATACACAGGTCAAACTTATAACACCCCTCTTTTTCGTCGGGGGTTAAAAACCGGCCAAGTGCGACTCGCGCACGAAGAGTTCCGTACCATCCTAACTATTATTATAAATGCGAAAGTAACTCTGTCTCTCTGTTTCTCTGTCTGAGGGCCGAGCACGACTTTACGAAAGCTGCGTAACGTTACGGTTATCGTATCGAGATCGAAAAACCTCATACAAAATTTTAGTTCCAAATACGCTCACGGGCGGGCGCTGTTCCAAACGTCATACAAACTCGACAACGTTTACTATTCGACTTTACGTTACGCAGCATTCGTAAAGTCGTGCTCGACCCTCTGTCTGTTTGTTACCTCTTCACAGAAAAACCGCTGCACCAATCTAGATGAAATTTGGTAAGAAGATAGTTTGAACATTGAGGAATGACATAGGCTACTTTTTATTCGGGAAAATTATATAGTTCCCGCGGGATAGCGATAACCGAAATCTACGCTTACGAAGTCGCAGGAAACAGCTAGTTATCTTTAAAAACGGCAAAAAAATCATGTCTGTTGTATAGGAACTCTACTTAAGTATTTATTTTATTCTGTTTAAGTATTTGTGGTTATAGCGGCAATTACAAATACATCATCGGTGTGGCATCATAGCTCCCAAAAGGATGGACTGACTATGATGCGGTTTTTATTAATGGATAGCTAGTTTAATCGAGGTGGTTCTTAGCTAAGTTTCATTAAAATCGGTTCGGCGGGTGGTAGGACCTTGTGCGAGGTCCGGATCGTTACCACCATTTTACTGGCTAATCCTGCCGCTAAGCAGCAGTGCTTGCACAGTTGTGTTCCGGTGTGGAGAGTAAGACAGCCTGTGTGACAGGCACAAGATGCATTTCATCTTAGCTCTCTGGGTTGGCAACCCATCTGCAAACCCTCCGGGGTTGCGGGTGTCTATGGGCAGTGGTGATCACTTACCATCAGGTGACCCACTTGCTCGTATGCCTTTTTGTATAAAAAAAAACCCGTTATTGAAATAACAACGTCGGGGGTTTTTCAACTTTTCTAAGTTGGTTAGGTTATTCAATTTTTAAGTTGCTGGTTAGGTTATTCAGCTAAGCATTATCTTTATGAATACTACCCGTTGTAAATGTGATGACGTACCCGTGGGAAATATGAACTGCCATATTTGTGGCAGCTTTTTACGACACTTCCTTTCCTTATCATAAAGTAATAGATGTTCGCACAAAACAATTTTCCGGCCGACGCGTTTGTATCAGATTGGCGTGATGGAGGAATCAGTACACTACCTACCCCCCGGGGAGGGCGGAAAGTTGGTTTGTTAACCCTAGGGTTGTATGAAGTGAGCTGAGTTATGTAAGGAACTCTTTGGGAGTTTATAAAGTTTATAGTTCTGGGGATGTTTTCTGAAAAATATTGCTCTTTTTTAGTACATTTCTCATGGCGTTTTGTATTAGTAAGTACGTATGTAAATAAGTAAGTAATTTATTGCACATAATAAAAAAAAAATTACATTCAGATATAACAGAACAGAAAATGTAGTAAAAAAGTAGGCTTATCCCTAAAAAGGGAACTCTTCCAGCTAACCTGGTCATTGGTTATTTCGAACTTTTACATAACATTGTGTTCGTTATGCTTGGCTTGCTAACATAATTAATTATTTGTAGTTAGTTCACTTCACTGCAATTTGCGAAGAGTTTGTTGATAGGAACAAGGTAAGTGCTTCATATCTTAGCGCCCTGTGTAAAAGTTAAAATTTCACAGTAGTACTTTTTGATACAAGTGTGGAAAGTATGTAATTTTGCACGAGTCCCGAGAAGTCTTGGCCCGAGGCGCTAGGCGAGGGTCGAGACTCGGGCGAGTGAAAATGACAATTCCGCATGTGTATCAAACGACGTTTTTTAATACATTTGCGAAAAAAGGAAAATGAAACAAAAATAAAGGAGTAGCTAAAGTAGACCTCATTTATTTCTTTGTGTGGTAAAAATTCAGAGTGCAATTTGAACAATTATTAAGAGTAACATTAAAGGCCTTTGCGGGCAAGTTCAAAGTTTGACTCAAACTGCTGGTGATCTCGCACGTTTGTGTCAACTCTGGATGAGGTTCTTGCATATTAGTCGGTGTAGAACTACGTCGCCATCCATCAGAATTAGAGGGTCCTGGCTCAGGTGTAGAAATTTTATCGTAAGCATGAGAGGGGCCTGGTTGGGGTTCACAACTATTACAAAACGTGGATGGATGTTGTTTAGTCTCACACTGTTCAATGGGTGCTGGTTGTTGTATATGGATTGACTGTGTTATTTGTTTTCCAATTTTTATCCAATCCAAAACTGAGTGCTACCTGTCAACAAATTTAACACACATTAGTCACATCTATAGTAAAGAAAGACCACTTAATAACCAGCAAATACCTACCGTAATAAGTATTGTGTTTAAAACCTACCTTTGTAGCCAGATAATGATGATCCGGAGCTTCGTTAATATTTTTTTTCAGCTGTCAATGCTTTAGATTTTTTGGTTTGACAGGTGTCCTTCTGATTTGCAGTCAATTTCGTGTAACACTTTATGTCAATGTCGTTTTTCATTTTAATCATACATTTTAACATTGAATATTTTGGCCTCATAGTATCTACTATATTTCAGATATTTCTTACAGTTCAAGAAAGTGGTCCATTAGTAAGTTTTTCGAGAATGAAACAGCTTTGTTTTCCCGTTTCCAGTCGATGAATTGGTCATGTACACGGCCATGTATTTCTCTTTGGACTTCTCCGGTAAAACACAATTACTTGCCACTGTTGCCTTTTCACGTATATCTGGCGGAGTTAAATCTATTCCACAATCGTCTGAATCACTCATTTTTACACAAAACTTTATTATCACAAGTCACTTGCAAAATTCAACCGTGAATGAAAAAGGCGGGAATGAAAAAAAAAAAAACTTTTAATTAGTTAACTTTTCTCAACATGGCATCGGTTGTCAGCATTCAGCCAAATCAAAATACACTATTTTAGGAAGAGATTTATTGTATCAAGGTAATTTAATTAAATGTAAACATGAAACAGCAATAAATATAATTTCCATTACTTTTTATTTGATTTCGTTGCAAATAAATGTATTCTTTGGCGTAAAGAGCAAGCGGTCTTGCTTAATACCTACTCATCTCCGGTCTTTAAAAATACCCAATCAGCCAACATTATGAAAATTGTTCTGGATGATTTTTAATGTTATATAAAGTGTAATTTGTCGAATATGCAATTTAAATATTTTAAATAAATATATAATGATAATAATAATAAATTCAAATATACTTGCATTATATCGTTTCAATACCAAATGACGGAATAAAAAAGTGATTCAATATAACAACTCTTTGGTTGGATGGATGGATGGCTTGGAACAACTGTAAATAAAAAAAAATGGAAAAGTAAAAAACACTAGTGTGCAAAATATAACGTGTTATCAATTGAGCTGATTCAGCCAATGGTACACAATAACGGCTTAATTTAATGAATCATTATTAAACGGTAATTAAGTAATGAACAGACCGACTGTTTGATGGGGTGATTGTGAACGCTAACTGGTTGGAGTTAAATATAAAGTTTTATATTTAGCTGGGAATTCGGGGTTGTTTTTTTTTATTTATAGAGAGAAGTGAAAGTAAGGGTATCCTTTCATTTGGGCAAAAGACGTTCCATTTCACAAAATGCTTTTTTCTTAGAAATTGTAAATATTTAAGGATTTATTTCAGGGCCAACTCGTAGAACATTATAGGTTAGGTTAGGTTTGTTTTATAAAAGTCCTGAAATATTTTAAGGTTTCGGAAAAAACCACGGCTTTTTTAGGAAATATTAGCTATTCAAAAAATATTTTTAACATAATATATCCCATTGTACCAGGATGGTCCATAATGCGGGTATGATAACACCCGGCTACCCAACTGCCGGGTAACGGTTGAATAGTGGCTATCCGGATCAAAAATAGTAGCGCAGTACATTCGCGAGAATATGGTGCAAGCTTTGCTTAATTTCTAATTATAAAAAAAAAATGTATCAAAAAAAGTCTAAGCGTCTTTTAACATCATAATGAAATAAAATGGATCACACACGTATATAAGTCGAGTTTAGCCCGACATGTTTTGGACTAATTCGTAGTAGGCGGTAGCGAGACGCACACTGCGCGCCGCGGCTCTACTCGCGCGACTACTAGGTGCAGCTGACAGCGGCACACAACTACCCTCGTTTTCACCGGGCTAAGCTCGATTTATGTACGCGAGTGAACCGTTTTATTTCACTATAAAGTTACCGCCTTTGATTTGGTCCAATATCTTAGAAAAAAGACTTGCTAAGTGCTTGTCCGACTCGCGCACCGAGGATTCCGAACTTACCTTTTTTTTATACGACGAGGAAGACAAACGAGCACGTGGGTCACCTGCTGGTAAGTGATCACCACTGCTTATAGACACCCGCAACCCCGGAGGGTTTGCAGATGCGTTGCCAACCTAGAGAGCTAAGATGAAATGCCTCTTGTGCCCGTAATTACACCGGCTGTCTTACTCTCCACACCGGAACACAACAGTGCTAGCACTTGTGCTTAGCGGCAGGAGTAGCGAGTAAGATGGCGGTAGCGAGCAATCCGGACGGACCTCGCACAACGTCCTACCACCCGCGCTAAAACCCAATGTTTTTTCGTATTTTATTGCAAATTATTATTATTTTATTTTATTATTTCTAGCCCATACAAAATGAACACGATGCGAGTGCGAGCGAGTTAGACAATAAGCCGGTTGGTCTTTACCCCGAAAAAAACGCGTCACCCTCTCGCCGAACGCACAATACCCGGTCAAGACGGTCGGTTATCCGGGTTATCGCCGGTCCGATCTCTGGCCGCATATCATTATGCGTGTGCTTCTGTGTTAACTCGCTATCGCCCGGACATCGGTAACCCGGGCAAAAGTGACCCCGGGAAGAGTGAACTTGTTTTGTTCACTTTTGGGTTTCCCGGGCGGTTTTATAGTCGTTTCGCGGGGAGATTGCGGTGTTGTTGCAGCTTAAGTACAGTGGATAGAAGTTACTGAAAGTTACGTCAGTGATTTCGAGAGTTTTCTGAGTCCTTAGTCAATTTACGTCGTAACAAACGTTTTGATCGCGTTCACGCTGCCACCCCATTCGCCAGAGAGTTTATCAGGTGCCGCAGACGCACATGCGCGTTCAAATTACTAGTAAATTTGCGACAGAGGCACTGGGCGAAAGTCAGGAAAACGCGTATTGCCGGCAGTGAATGCATGGGCCTTATTCATAAACGTCACTCAAGCCTCCGTTAGCTAAAATAGGTTTTGTCTTCTTCTTACTAACGGAAATGTCAATGTGACAAAAAAGGACAAACGATACCTTAACGGAATTTTAGAAAAAATAGGTTTATGGATAACAGGGTATGAGAATAGTACGTTGTTAATACTCGTAGTGCCGTTATTAATTTTATCTGCACACATATCATAAGTCCTCTATAATGCGTTCAGAAACCGTAGAAAATGACCAGCATTTCAGTACGCCGTCGCCTTCTCGCCGACAGCGCCAGCCCCAGCACCAACTCCACCACCAGCAGTAAAGAAATAGTCATTACGACATCGAATTCGATATCGTAATGAGTTTTCGATATCGAATTCGATGTTTCAAATTTGAAAACCAGCGTAATTTACAATCATAGTGAAATAAAACGGATCGCTCACGTATATAAGTCGAGTTCAGTCCGACATGTATAAATAATAATGTGATATTTTTTTTTACAATAAAAAAAACAGTTTACGAAACGTCCGCTCGGTGTGCTTGTCTATGATTAAAAAAAAAACAGTCAAATTCGTGACAGGTATGGGTATGATATATGCATTCGGCTTCTGAACCCATCATAGAGTACTTATAATATGTGTGTAGATAAAGTAATGTATGCAACTCCACATAATTAGGCCTTAAAACATGAGTGTTTTAAGGACCCTCATTATGTAGCAGTTGCATAAACTACTATATTAATTCATTTATTCGATGCAATTCACATGTCAAGGTACAAACATACATATGAAACCCGGAAGGGCGCAGCATTTTGAGAAAGAGAGATATAGGTAGAGACGCTGCCGAGTTGTCCGTAGTAATTGAAACATTTCTTGTGCCAAAAATTACAGTAATTAGTATGTAATTAGTTAGGTTAGGGTCTGTCCGGGCTCGTGCGAACTGCACCCATTGCGTTTCGTCACGTCGCCGTCGCACGCGCACGTGGCTTTGGCGCACGACCAAAACTGGTCCCGTTAATCAAAAAGACAACTTAGCTAATTGTTATTCCGTTATCAAAACAGTTGAGGCCATATTAAAAAATTATTAGCTAAGTTTATTGTTATTTGTGGTAAGACATAGACAAATCCACTCACTAGTCGGATTTTCGTAAATTAATTTATACCTATAAAACAGTACCGTGAAAGACTGACAGACAACGCACAAACCTAAGCCACTGAACCTAGAGACTTGAAATTTGGCAAATAATACCTTAAGTATCCTAGAGGTACACTACGAAGGGATTTTTCGAAATTCCCGCGGGATAGGGAACTAGCCCATTTTGAAATATTTCACGGGGCAAAGCCGCGGAGCATAAGATAGTTGACAATATAAGCTACCAGTTAACAAAAAGTAAATCTTGCATATTTTTTTGAAAACAAAGTCATTTTGATACCGAAACCTGCAATATATTTGCGTAACACTTACTTAGATTTAATTTAGTTTTAAGTTGTAGTTTATTTAGTTTAAGCTTAGATTTAATGTCATTGTAAATTGCTTTTATTATGTAAATATATTTGTTATACTTATTTTGACACTAGTCATCGGATTGAGATGACAGTTTTTGTACGATTGTGACAGCTAGCTGTTTCCGACACCAAATGTCAGCCCATACAATATGAGCACGATGCTGATTGCGAGCGAGTTAGACAATCAGCATGCTGGCCCCTTCACAATTGTCGGTTTTATATGACAATTCGAAATACATTTCTTTGACAATATGAAGCGGGCTAAAACAAGAGCTCTTCAAGTCAGCAGTTGACACCGAATTGTCATTGAAAACTGACAATTGTAAAGTTGGTGAAACAGGCGCCTGGCCTTTAGGTTGATAGGAAGCATCGATGGTAACATCACACACAATAAAATTGTGCTACTTATGCATGCCTCTAAAAACAGTGAAGTTAAGTTTACCGGTTCGTTCATAACTATGATATAAAATAATTAACAATACTGCTCGCTTATCAACAAAATGTCAAGTTCAGACAATGCTTACGAACGAATGCTCCAATTGAATTAAAATAAAATCAATTGACCCACAAGTTATTCTATGTCGCAATTTATTATTGATTTCTTATCACATTTCTCTACACAGTTATAGTAATAAGGAAGTCTGATAAGGCATATCGGGAAGTAATTATAACAATCCGTTGCCAAGCTCTACATAGTAAATATTAGACATACGAGTGTTCATTGACCGCGATTGGCGTCTTTTCGTTTCGTCGATTTTTTTTGTCATAATGTAATGTTTGTCATAATCTATTACTAGTCTTAACTCTTTTTTCTCGGAAATCGTAAAAAAATCAGGAATATTTTAATGGTCACCTGTAGAACTGTATAGGTTAGGTTAGGTTTATTTTAATGGTCACCTGTAGAACTGTATAGGTTAGGTTAGGTTTATTTTAATGGTCACCTGTAGAACTGTATAGGTTAGGTTAGGTTTATTTTAATGGTCACCTGTAGAACTGTATAGGCTAGGTTAGGTTTATTTTAATGGTCACCTGTAGAACTGTATAGGTTAGGTTAGGTTTATTTTAATGGTCACCTGTAGAACTGTATAGGTTAGGTTAGGTTTATTTTAATGGTCACCTGTAGAACTGTATAGGTTAGGTTAGGTTTATTTTAATGGTCACCTGTAGAACTGTATAGGTTAGGTTAGGTTTATTTTAATGGTCACCTGTAGAACTGTATAGGTTAGGTTAGGTTTATTTTAATGGTCACCTGTAGAACTGTATAGGTTAGGTTAGGTTTATTTTAATGGTCACCTGTAGAACTGTATAGGTTAGGTTAGGTTTATTTTAATGGTCACCTGTAGAACTGTATAGGTTAGGTTAGGTTTATTTTAATGGTCACCTGTAGAACTGTATAGGTTAGGTTAGGTTTATTTTATAATAACCCTGAACTATTAATAGTTTCAGAGATTAACCAAGTTAAAAAAGTTGAAAACCCCCGGCATTGTCATTTCAAAGTTCAATATTTCAAAAACGGGTGCGCCGATTTTAATGAAACTTAGCTAAGAACCATTTCGATTAAACTAGCTCTCGAAAAAAAACCGCATCGAAATTTGTCCATCTGTTTGGAAGCTATGATGCCACAGACAGATACAAAGACGCACAGATACACAGATGTAAAGGTCAAACTTATAACACTACTCTTTTTTAGTATATATGTATATTCATCGTCGGGAGTTAAAAAAAAGAGTTACGATTAGTAATACATTACGACAAGCATTACATCATGACGGTTATCGTATCGAGATCGAGAAACCTCATACTAAATTTTAGTTCCAAATACGCTCACGGGCGGGCGCTGTTCCAAACGTCATACAAACTCGACAACGGTTACTATTCGATTTTACGTTACGCAGCATTCGTAAAGTCGTGCTCGACCCTCTGGGCGCAGGCCTTTCAGAATGCGGATTGGGAACTTTACACACACCATTGAATTGCTTTGCAGGAGTGTGCAGGTTTAGGTTAGGTGCAGATAAATTAGTATGAAATTTCACACTTAAATTCCGAAAGACTCAGGTGCGAACCGGAGCTCGAACCCTCGACCCTCTGCTTGAGAGGCCATAGGTCAAACCACTAGGCTATCACGGCTTTTTTTTAAACTATAAATATTAATAAATAAATATCGTGGGACAATTGACACCAATTGACCTAGTCCCAAATTAAGTAGAGCCCGTGTTACGGGTACTGCATACGTAAACACATATCAAACATCCAGGACTCGAGAACAAACATTCGTATTCATCATACAGATATCTGCCCCACCGGGGATCGAACCCTTGACCTCAAGCTTCGTAGTGAGTTCACTACACTAGGCCATTCGGCCGTCAAAACTATGTAGGTATGCCGTGCGCGCCATTACAGCCATTGAGCGTTATGAGAAGATAAAAGGTCCGAGGGTTTTATATTTAGGGCATTACAGCCGAGTTAGCTTGCACGTTATGACCCTGAAAGTGCAAGTGCGATGAAAAGTAACTCAGAGGCCCGAGTACGAATATTCGAAACCTGCGTCACGTAAAATCGAATAGTAAACGTTATAGAGTTTGTATGACGTTTGGAACAGCGCCCGCCCGAGAGCGTATTTGGAACTAAAATTTAGTACGAGGTTTCTCGATTTCGATACGATAACGTTACGTTACGCAGGATTCGAAAAGTCGTGCTCGGCCTACCTGTACCCAGAAATATCATTGAATGTTTATTTATCCTCTAAATTTGCATGTACCTACATACGTAAGGATCTTAAGCATGCAAGCTAATAATAGCGAGACTCGAACCCGCGCGACTGACTCACTAATTGGCGAACATCCAGTTTTCACTCCATTTGTGCACGGGGGAGCGCAGCGAGCGGAGCAAACACGACACTAATGATAGCTTAGTCAAGATATATTTGACCCGCGTTTCGGTTAATTTAATGGTAATTATAATACATTTATTCAAACAACAAAAGAATCATCTTTACTTACGACAATATTAGAATTCTTATTTGATTAGTAACATTGTATTATTTATTAAATATGATACTTTTGAGAGCACTAATTTTGCACACTCAGCTGTTAATGCTGCCATGTATTCTTGTCAGAAGCGATGGCATTTTTTCGTAGTTTTTTTTTATACGCTATAGGCTTGCGTTTGACCACAATCATGCCTGATGGTAAGCGAAGATGTGGTCTACGATAGGGCACGCTTGCCTAGCAAATACCCATTCACCCTAAAGTTGAAAACGGCCAGATTATAGTGTAGTTTAGCATTAAAACTAGCGCTTCGACAAACACGGCAAACGCACTGCAGAACCGTTGCAGCCCCTACAGCGCCCTGAACTCGTTGTTGTATCAATAAATTACATGCTTATGAAAATCAACGAGACCTGAATGCCAGTTAGTTCTTATTAAAACGTAAGGATTAAGCAATTTCCATATAAAAAGTCTAAGCGACATTCGTTTCGCACATCCATTCTTGTCAGCCGTCGTGAAACTATTTCCCATCTCTACAACTTTCCATGCTGCATGCTTTATCGATTCAAAAGTTGCGTGGGAACACGCAGACATAATATATCGATTTGTCCGACGGCTGCAGGCCGTGTCCGACAAGTTGCCGTTTGTTTGTTTGTCGTCCAATACAGTTTGACCAGTTCTGACATAAATCGGACTAGGAATTAGTTGTGTGTCAAATGTTTTAGAATTAATCTTAAGGTTAGGAAATTTGCGCTTTATTTTATTCTGGGCTTCGCTCCCGTGGGAGAACTATCCCGTAGGAATTTCGAAAAATCTTAATCCTGGACGTACATTATAAAAGGAACCTCTATGCCAAATTTCAGCTTTATGGGTCCAGGGGTTTGGGCTGTGCGTTGATCAGTCAGTCAGTCAGGCACTTGCCTTTTTATATTATAGATTGAACGGTGGTTATGGTGCTTTTAGAATGGGCTCGACTTCAATGTTCGAAACGCGTCAGCATATTGTACTTAGTGCTGGTAGTAATAGTTGGGTCTATGTGATGTGTTGTATGAAAACATACATACATTTGTAAATATACTTAGCCATTGTTATTAGTTCATAACTGTGCCCTAAGCACGACTTGTCGAATTCTGCGTTACGTTACGGTTATCGTATCGAGATCGAGAAATCTCATACTAAATTTTAGTTCCAAATACGCTCACGGGCGGGCGCTGTTCCAAACGTCATACAAACTCGTTATAGTTTACTATTCGATTTTACGTGACGTAGGATTCGACAAGTCGTGCTTAGGGCACTGTTAAAATAATTACTTCGTAATCCCCTCATCCGATTCTTAAGATTGCACCGGGTACGGCGATCCGTTAGTCCGGCGAAGAACCGGACCGGGACTAATGCAGTAATATCCGGTTATGCAGCGCCATGTTTGTTCGCAGGCTTTACCGACTTCGGATAGGACGGTTAAGATTAAGTTGAAAGGTTGCAACGTTTTCGTTTGCTTGTAAAGAAGGTTATAAAGTCGCTTAAAAAAGATAGATAAATACGCGGTGAGCAGATTAATTGTTTTTTGTTCCTGGATTTGTATTTAAGAAGAACTACCCAGTCCGAAACTTAGAGTTAATCTTGACTTATAAACATTGAATGATCTATTTATATTACAGTCAATAAGTTTCATAACAACATACAAAGGCTTTTTTACTTTTTTCTTATAGCTTTGTCGTCTTTATCATAGTAAGTACCTACTTATCTACCTCGATCTAAACATGTACCAATTTCAAGTCAATCCGACCAACCGACTGTAAGTCAAAATTCAACTAGCTACAAGATGTCAAACAGACATACTTACATAGCGAGCCAACTGATAGAGGCAAAGCCTTGTACAAAGGTGCTCTTTGTTTAAAAATATGCAAAAACGCGAAGAAAAAGCGACATAAAATCCGAACAGAACCGCTATCTGTTTCAAGAAATGCTAAAAACATTCACGAAAAAAAAAACTATAAAACCAATTTTTTATCTACCAAAGGTCCCGACCACTGACTCATCGCCAACATATGGCCGCCATGAATGGACCTACTAAACAAAACATTACAATACAAACATTCAATATTCCACTTTAGTGCAAAGAGCGGAAGATCTAATCTCGAAGCAGCGAGAGTGGGACTGTTATTGAAATTGGCATCGGCGAAAAAGGACGCAAACGTCATATCGTTATAACCCAATTTGTACTTAAACGGGAGTCGCTTAGAGTTTAATTTTGAATGGCTGCGAGTTGGTTGTAAGTCAGGGGTGGTCAACCGCGTCTGACTAAGAGTAGTTTTTTTTTTAATGAATGATTTTTGTTTTGCTAGGAAACGGTCATTGTGCGTGTGAGTGTGGAATCGCAAATCGCCGGTCATGGTTGTAAATGTTTTAATTATGGGAAAACAGACATAAATTTTAGGTGTTAGGACCAACTTATTGGTTGTTTTTAGAATAAGTTTCATGTCAAAAACTAACTTAGCTGATAATTGAAAACTTATTGTTTTTTTAAGTAATCAGGTAGTAACGTATTGACAGCTGAAGTAAAATATGTAAAGTACATAAACACACACGAAAAACATCGGGCTGTTGCCATGCTGTTGGTAAACTGGCCGCGACCTAGTCAATGCATGAGGGCAGAGTTAACTTTGTCCTGCCAGTTTAACAAACCTACAAGTTTGTACGGAACCCTAGACGCGCGAGTCCGACTCGCACTTGGCCTGTTTTTATCATGACCTATGATAACAGATAACATTTGGAACTCAAAGAATGCATTTGTTACCTGCCGTCAAGCGACCTTTTGTGACATTTTATGCAAATGTCATTTTACACAACAAGACGTGACATTGCATCGCTAACATTTCAAGATGTTCTGTATAGATAAACAACAACATACACTCGAGAAGTCTTTTGGGAATTACTACTTTTTGATTGTTCGCATAACATTTCTAGTCCTATTGTTATGTTTAAAGCCGTGATAACCTAGTGGTTTGACCTATGGCCTCTCACAAGCAGAGGGTCGTGGGTTCAAACCCCGGCTCGCACTGCACCTCTGACTTTTTCGGAATTTATGAGCGTATACATGTGTTTCATCATGAGTTTTTCGGTGAAGGAAAACATCGTGAGGAAACCTGCACACTCCTGCGAAGCAATTCAATGGTGTGTGTGAAGTTCCCAATCCACACTGGGCCCGCGTGGGAACTGTAGCCCACGCCCTCTCATCCTGAGAGGAGGTTTTCTTCCCTTAAGTGGAGTTTCGGACTCATTCCTAGTCCTTTCTCTCCAGTGTGCGTTTGGTTCGCTACCATCGAGGCGTGCGATCCCAGAGGAAGGACGAATCAGCCGAAACATGTCTGACTAAACTCGACCTATATACGTGAGTGATCGTTTATTAAGTACCTAAGTATAGTCATATGTCTATGATTGAGTCTCACGGTAGTTTCATGTTAAAAGTGGTATAAAAATCTCGCTTTATATATTCTTCCAACCGCACAGAGGCAAAACACATTCCGTACAATGTATCATTTAAAGCTCAATAAATTCTTATGCAAATTCGAAGAAATTGCAATTTTGATATCATCCTTTACATACCACAGAACATTGCAAAAACCAACCGTATACCTTCCCACTACGACACACTTTCGAACAACCGTGCATCCTAGATGCACATGCTATTTTGCACAGGATGTTGCGAGTTTTGTCATTGTAAAATAGCCTTTCTTGTAAGGAGTTAGGGTGCATTTTGTGGTGTAAGGTGAATGATTGTGTATTATTATAGAGTTTATTATAATGTCGTATCTTGGCGCAGGCGATCCGGGCACTGATTGCCGCCCCCGCGGGCAGGGCCGGTGGTACGAGGTAACTGGCGATTAATTACGGATTAACTATCGGTTAGAGCAGTGTTTTCCAAACTTTTTTGTGTCACGGCCCTTAATGACCATCAAAATTCCTTCGCGACTCCCCAATTTTAAATATTGAAAGAAAACAAATTAGTTTAAAGCTGGGCGACTGTTATTTTGGACTATTATTTAGCGACAAAATGGAAACGTTCCTAAAAAGATCATCGATGCCTTCAACGTCTGGATTAACTACTGAAAGTGAGCCTAAAAAAATAGAAAAATTACGAAAACTATAAAAACTAGAAAATATAACAAAAATAGGTAAATGCACATGTCAAGAATGATTGCTGATTTATTAAAATGAATTTGAAAAAAATCTTCATTCCCCGGTAGTCACGATCCCCTCGAACCCCTTGTAGAAGTGTCGCGACCCCCCTGGGGGGTCACGACCCACACTTTGGAAAACACTGGATTAGAGGAAGTGGCATGAGAATGATATTGTTCGAATTATTTCGTTGACTTGATTAATTAATTATTCTTAAACATTCTTAAATAGATTATTGTCAACCATCAGAGCCAATGAGTGTCTGGGAGAATGTTTTTTTTACTATAATTTTTAAAACAAAACTTTACAGGTGTCTTCACTTACACTTCTCAACCCTGAATTATTGACGGTTCATTAAAGCGCCAGAGGCCCGAGCACGACTTTTCGAAACCTGCGTCACGTAAAATCGAATAGTAAACGTTGTCAAGTTTGTATGAGGTTTGGAACATCGCCCGCCCGTGAGCGTATTTGGAACCAAAATTTAGTACGAGGTTTCTCGATACGATAACCGTAACGTTACGCAGCATTCGTAAAGTCGTGCTCAACCCTCTGTATAAGTACCTAAGTCGGGTTTATCCCAAAATGTTTTTCACTAGTCATTCCTCTGGAAGCGTAGGACTCAGAGAGAGACTTGACTTGTCAGAGAATCTTGGCGTGTAGTATGCGGTTCGCTGCCGCCAGGCCCCGCTCTTTCAGACGCAGAGGAAGGACTACGAAGTCCGTTTAAATTTAACTATGATTGAGTAGCACGGTAAGTACGTGCTGTTTAAACTCACCGCTTAGTCGTTAACCGTTTATTAACTCTAACTACAGTTTAGTACCACCGGGCCAGGATGCGTACAGTAATGGGTAAAATCTAGAAAACCTGTAGGATAGGTCGTAATCTCCTGTACTATCTTGTATTCTTGGCTGGACTTGCAAATCTTAGGATCTAAGTGGGTGTTGGGTTCGAGCCTCAGCCGGGAAACATTTTGCTATTAACTTTTAGTGGTTATGAGTAATGACAAACGGATTATTTATGCTATGTTGAATAGTAGTTTTTTTAAGTAATTTCGTACATAAGTTCCGAAAAACTCAGAGGCGCGAGTCAGGATTCGAACCCACGACCGTCTGTAGCCAGGGCTCGAACCCACAACCATCTGTTTGAGAAGCCATAGGTCAAACCGCATATCTACCACAGACGTTCTTGCGTGTGCGTCTTACTTTGTACTGAAGGAGTGCACACGCATGCGCAGCTTTGGGTATTACCTGGAAAGATAAAAAAAAATATTGAACACATTCTTTAATAACTCTAATCTTTTCGTATTTTTTTTTTATTTTTTTTTACGGTTTTTCGGTAAAGTTCTAACTTTGGTATAATGGTATGGCACGTGACACGGAATGTTAAGGATCCGGGTTCGATTCCCGGGGCTAGTCATATTTTGCTGATTTCTGAGCTCAATAATATAATACTGTAATAGCACCAGAGGATTATGTATGGAAAAATAAGACTACCTACGAGTATGTATGTCACAGGGTTCACTGTGTGAATAAGTTTAGAAAGAAATGAGTTTGTTGTCAGAACTGACACCCTTCGACTACAGGTAGTACAGTCAGCGCAATTGACGTTTCTTTACCCTAATTACAATTAATTGAGTCACCGACATGAAAAGGAATCACTAAATGTTTTATGAAATGCAAACACATCACACTGTAGGTAGGTACGCATGTGACTAATTGACCAGTTCGAGTCTCAAATAACGTTATTTTTTATCACTATAACAGGCTTGTGTGGTCACAGATCCATTCACCCAATTCATCATACATCATTAGCGCCATAATTTTGACACTTCTGACACACCACTCACAAAAACTTTTAACACAACTCAACACCAGATTCGTTTCAATTTTCGGCTCCGCTTACAAGGAGTAGAGTTAATATTCGTATGCAGTTGAGGTTGTAGTTACGACCCCTTATGTATAAGCATGTGACATTCTACAATGTCATCGGTCATTTTTTAAACGTAACGGTTTCAAAGACGGCGGAGTGCGTATGCGCCGATTTGTCAGCGTCACCGTGATTGGTGGATGCTTGACGTTTGGTTAATTTTGGAAAAAGAACTGTATAATTATGGATGTTTAGGTTAGGTTAGAAAATTAATAACTTATTTGTGACCAATATTTCTCAAGTAGATACTCTTTAAGCTGTTGAGATTCTAAAAGCTATTTACGTTAACGTTTTTAATTATGCATAAGTGTTAAGTAAACTGGTGATTGTACTTGAATTAACTTAAATATATGTATCTATTAGTTTTTTCATGAAAAACGATTTCTGCTAAATGTGAACGGTATAAAATTCGTGAACTAATGTTGACAACAAAAATAACTTCATTTTTACGTTAGGCCCTACACAAGCCTAATAAACCTAACCCTAATTCTTAGATATTTGAACAATCGACATGATTTGGACCACCACGTGACCCTTAACGATTAAAGTTCGCGAACATTCTGTGTGACTACATTAGTAACCCGAATGTTTAAGTTAAAATATCATTAGCTCATAAGTTAGCGGTCAATCTTGCCGACACCACCTACACAGCACAATTATGCCTTCACATGCGCAATGCAATAAACTCATATTATTTAAAGTAATGTTAAATACAATAACAGTATTTCAGGTAATGATGTTAAAAATGAGCGCGGGACGGAAATGCAATTATTTGGTCTCACGCAATTCCATGTAATAAGGAACAAGGCAGAAAGTCGCCATTTACCGGTTTACAAGCTGTTTCTTAATAGTTTTGTAATTTTGTAGTGATTACGTAATTATATTACACAGGTGGGAAGGAAAGTGTAGCGATGCCAGCGCCACCTAGTATCGAAAAAGCGAACTTGCTACGACGAATGTGTAGCTAGCGCTGGTAAATGGTGACGTCATTTTTAACCGACTTCAAAGAAGGAGGAGGTACTCCTCACTTATTATACGTTTTATTCTATTTATCTTAACCGATCTCTCTATCAATGATTTTCAAAATTCCATTTTAACCGACTTCAAAAAAGGAGGAGGTTCTCAATTCGACGGAATATTTTTTTATTTATTTAAAAGAGTATGCCTTCTCTTGAGGTCATCATCATCATCACCATCATGTCAGCCGAAAGGCATCCACTGCTGGCCGGCGGCCTCCCCCGCGGCTCTCCACTCAGACCGGTCTTGTGCTTTCCGCATCCACCGCGGTCCCGCGATCTTTACCAGGTCGTCTCTCCATCTTGCTGGAGGCCAACCACCCACTCCTACCACTCCTGAGATGGTATGTACCATTTTCACCAAGTCAGGATCTGATGATGGGATCCCAGGGAAATCTAGGGCAATCCTCAAATATTGTTTCATATTATTTTCTAAGGCTTTTGTAACTAGGTATGTCAAGTAGTGTGAATTGTTCCACGATATTTATTTTATTTATGTATCCTAAGTTCATCTTATATGACATAATATAATTGATATTATATGCTGGAAAAATTAACCAAATAAAATAATGAATGCGGAGATTCTGACGTGACACAAATTGACAAAATACCTGGCCAACATTGTTAGGTAATATTTAATATACAAATGACATAGTAATTATGTTGATAAAATGTACTATGTAGTCATGACTATTGTTATATGTAAACATATACTAACTATAAGTATGACGCTGTTCATCTTACCTGGTGCAGTAATTTAGCGATTTATGTATTTTAAACAAAACATGAAATCTCTCCACCTTACTCAACGGTGATGTTCAGTCCAAGTGAAAGAAGACAACTAGTTGCGAAGTAAAAGTAGTTTTAAATCTAAGACGCGTAATACAAAATAATTCGTAATGCCAATCGAAAATCTATGTACCACGAAGAACTGTCTAGAATTTGAAATAAGTCTCGAGTTTGAAAAAAATTCCACTCTGATTCCTAAAATGCCACCCTGATTCCTAAAATGCCGTCCTAATTCCTAAAATGCCACCCTAATTCCTAAAATGCCACCCGGATTCCTAAAATGCCATCCTGATTCCTGGTAGCGTCAAAAGTAGCTCATCACTTTTGTACCTTTTCGCTCTAAGGCCTGATACAGCGCGTCATACGTGATTGACAAGTGTGATATTGCGACAAGGTACAATGTAACAGTGATGAGCGACTTTTGACGCTGACTGTACCATAATTATAACAACCAGTCAAAAATTTAATTCAAGGAGTAGTTTAGTAGCAATATCCAGAATTTATTATTAAGTGTTTAATTTTATTTTCACGTATTTGTGGTTTGTAAAATTTAGCGCCAGGTTCAGGTTATCATAAGAATAAGAATAAGAATATTTATTTGCGAAAATGTAGTGGTGAATGCAGTTGGAGAAGCGTTTTTAAGTACGTACATTTTACTTAAATAAGCATGCAAATATTACTCTTAAGTCTTTTATATGCATCCATAAAACGTAGGTAATGAAATGAGCAGCATTAGGACATCGAATTCGTTATCGTTAACAGTTTCAGATTAGGAACATCTTCAAAAATCAATACAATCCTCAAAAATTAAAATAGTCAAATTTGAGACAAGTTTGTTATGCCTTCGACTTTCGAACCCATTAAACAATTTTTTTTAATAATCAAGCCATTTCGTTTTAAACTTACACCAAGCACACTGAACTCTTTGCATTGGCATAAAACCAACTTAAAATGCAGAGAACAAAATTACATCTCAAACATCGCGTGCGCAGCTTCGAAACTTAAAAGTTATAAATTATTTTTTATGAACGAACTTTCAGCACGACACCAGATTTACGGCGTTTGTTAAAATTCCAATTGGCAATTGAGAGGTCGACGTCGAATGATTTCTGGAAGCTCAATTTATTATTAATTTCTTAAAAACAACCTTTGTAATAACCTGAACTTAGGTTAAAATGTTAATTTGTAATAGGATGCTTTAGTTAAGTTTCCTAAAATTCAGTTTAACCGTTTTTGAAATGAAATGCTTATTTATTCACAATGAACATACTCGTATAATGGTTACATAAGGTCTTAGTATACTATTACTTCCCATGACATGTTCAGTTTTGAGATATTGAAGTGTAAAATGACAATATCGTTTTTTTTTTTAACATTTCTAAGTTCCTTTAAGGTGAAACAATATTTTTTCATTATTAATCGTATAAAAAGTTGTAATCAACGTAATCGTCATTATAGTGTCATTCTATAGAACTTGCTAACTATGTAAACAAACTGCCATACTGAAATTGTCTCTGAATGATGAATTTACTATGGCGGTTTGTTTACATAGTTAGCAAGTTCCATAGAATGACACTTTACATAAATTGTTGACGTCATACCTATATTTTATGACACGCTACATACTGGTTCCTTGAACACAATTTGGAAGACAAAAAAATGTTAACACGAACCGTGGGAGCGACCGGGTTATTTGATACGTAAAAAAAAAGCTTAAAGTTCACGGAAGTCTGGATAAAAGCTCTGGGAGCTTATAGGGCTTTCTAGGAGCTTACAGTAGCTTAAAGTTTGGCCTTACACACTGGGTGTTAGTTAGTTTCGCAAGTTTAAAATAACCTAACTTAACTTGTCTGCTTGATCAATTAAGAAATAAAAACCATTTCAAAGTTCTCTCGAAAATGGCAAAACGTATTACAGAAAAATTCACCGAAATTTTATCATGAAAAAACTGGCTTTTGATATGAAAATGTGCCCAAATTGGTTTATCCGTTTAGGAGTTACGACGCCACAGGCAGACGCACACATACAATACGTCTTTTTGGGTCGGGGGTAATAGGCTTTTCCTTTCGTCCAGTTTGGCTTTGACTTTCTGTCAATAACCTTCGTATTTTTAGGTTTTCGGTAGTAAAGAGTTTACGTAGACTTACCTATTTTTTTGCATCATCGTAAAGACAAATTATAGTTAATGTGAGAAAAACTTTCCCCATTCAAAACGTTTATGACATTGTCATAAGATTGATTTCTGCCTGGCCCGTGGAAAAGGTTTTTCTACTGTGCCTATGTCTATACTTCAAAACGTTCCCATTGAATTTAAAACAAAAATTGACTAGTTTTTAATATTACGTACTTACTAACTGTACACAAGAATAACAACAAAACTCGATACAAAGCTCAGCAGAACTGGACTCTTTTGTGAATCCCGAGTCCTTTCTATTCAAAAGCCTGTTTAAGCGAATAAACAATTAGTTGTTTTTTAAACAATAAACTTTGAAACTTCCGAACAATAACAAGAAAACAGATCAACATGGCGAAGTTCGCGAAATATTTAGAGTTTAGGAGTTGGAAATAAATAAACATTTCAACGCTGATAATGTACGCTGAGTTTAGGGCAACGAACGGAACCTGCCAAACATTTGAACCAGTTTCTTATCAAATTAATGGAAAAAGGCGAAATTACCTCGCGCAAGACACCTTGTACAGTCAGCAGGGCTATCACAACTGGCTGCGACTTTGTTTGTCGCGCGAGATTATATTATACCCGTCCCGTTGCATTCACAGGACGGGCAGTTGTTCTCGCGCGAATATAATCGTCCCACGATAACTCTGCATAAGACATTAATTGGCAACCCAGAAAAATCACGCTGTGGTAATACTTTTTTCATGTCACTCAGACATTTATTTAATTAAAAGTAATAATGATAGTAGCAATCAAAAGTTGCTGTTTTTTTTTTTAATTGTCCTCCAATGAACAGCCATTGGAGGACAATTTTGCCAGTGTTTAGTAGGTTTTGCCGTTGTATGGTAAAAAATGTAGAAAACGAAATATGAGAGGTATTTTAATGGTGGATGGTGAATGAACGATGACCTGTTTAATGTTTAATCTAATCAAAAGTTCAAAACGTGTTGTTCGACTATAAATCAGAGTTGCCATAAACAAACTTTAGATTTCTACTGTTGTCAGTTCGTTGCAGAGTTATCGTGGGACGACTATAGAAGTCGCACTGTGAGTTGTGCTAGACCAGTTGCTAAGCAACCGAAGCGGTTACAATGATCTACAAGCTCTTTATGTCTATAACAATAGAGCCGTGCTTAGATCATTGTGACCGCTTCGGTCGCTTAGCAACTTTATGTCTATAACAATAGAGCCGTGCTAAGATCATTGTGACCGCTTCGGTCGCTTAGCAACTTTATGTCTATAACAATAGAGCCGTGCTTAGATCATTGTGACTGTTTCAGGGAAACATAAATTAAAGAAATATTGAACTTTAACTGTGTTTTATTAATTAAAACGAATTAAATTTACAGAGCGTGTGTAGTCGTTACAGTGGATGAAAGTAAGAGAGAAAAAAGAGTGAAAGGTAAAAGCAATAATATTGCCATAAACAATTATGGAGTTTAAAGCCTTGTTCAGTTTTGAACATACTCCCGGGCAAGGAAGTAACTAGGTAGGTAATTTTTACACAATACTAGGAGATTACTGATTACTTATAAAAGAGTATACTGTTAACAGACACATTTTATTGATTGGCCCTTGTCTAAGCACAGCTATACATTATACTGTATACAAACCTTATAACATTACTATTGGTAAGTGAGACAGCAGAGGACTTAGTTTTAGTTTAAATTAACTTAAGATTATTTTGAAATCATTTAGCAGAACTAACAATGACTTAAAATATATTTTGAAATAGATTGCATTTGTAATGCTTGAAACATAAATTAACATGGAATTATTCTAGATATTTAACTGTGTAGGTACATGTATGAGATCAATTGTTTCTTTAAATTGTATTAACCATATTATTAAAATTGGTGAATAGGCTACTTAAAAATTATTTATTGCATCATGTAAATGGGGCTTAATCTATAGGTAACACACATAATTTGTTTATAGACCGGCGGGTTATACCCGTGGCGGTCTTTAACTCGGCGACCCTCACCCTCTGATCCTGTCCCCGAAACAACTTGAGGACTCGAGCCATTGGCCATTGCAGGGGAGGAACGTTGTCACCTTTGAGCAAGACGAGGGAGCCTTCCTCAATGTCGGGCAACTTTTTATGCCATTTTGGGCGACTATTAAGTTGAGAAAGGTACTGCTTGTGCCACGCATGCCAAAAATGCTGTTTAATTTGCGTACAGCGACGCCAGAACCTGAGTCTGTTGGAGGGGATGTCGGCGAGATCTGCCTCAGGGAAGCTAGTAATGGGCCTGCCGATTAAAAAATGCCCCGGTGTTAAAACAGACAGATCTGTGGGGTCTCTAGACAGAGGTGTTAGTGGCCTTGAATTTAGGACACCCTCAATTTCAACCAAAATGGTATTTAACTCTTCGTACGTGAAGCTACTGGCTCCAACAACACGCTTAAAATGGTGCTTATAACTCTTGACCGCTGATTCCCACAATCCTCCGAACGTCGGCGAAAAGCTGGGTATGAATTTAAAAACAATGCCTTTGTTAGCAGCGGCCTTGACTACGGAAGTTTGATGGGAGTCAGTTTTGTTGAGCGAATACAATTCGCGAAGCGTGTTGTTGGCTCCTTTAAAAGATTGGCCATTGTCACAGTGGATTACCTGGGGCAAGCCTCGTCTGGCAATGAACCTCTTTAGGGCAGCCAGAAAGCTCTGAGTGGTCATGTCGGACACAAGCTCTAAGTTAACGGCCTTAGTGGCAAAACAAACGAAGACTAACGTGTACCCCTTAGTGACAACAGACCTCCGCAGGCTTGATTGCTTGACTTGGAATGGGCCACAGTAATCGACTCCAACCTTGGAGAATGGATGGCTTTCAGTGACCCGATCAGAGGGCAGGGATCCCATGAGCTGGCTGGCACCTTGCGCCTTGAATCTGTAACATTTTACACATTTATTTAGGACTCCTTTTACTTCACGAGAAGCACTAATGATCCAATATTTTAAACCTAAGCTGCTAAGAGTCAGGGACAACCCAGAATGAAGTAATGCAATGTGCTCATTTCTTATTATTAATTTGGTGACATGACACTTATTCGGCAAAATTACAGGGTGTTTTTGTGAGTATGGTATTGAGGCATTTTGTAAGCGTCCACCAACTCTCAGTAAGCAATTGTCTAGGAAGGGGTTTAAATTTTTTAAATTGGATTTTAAATCCTTATTGTCCTTAATGCGATTAATATCGTCAGCAAAATACTTAGACTGAATTTGAAAAATTATTTTGTACATTGAATTTCTTATTTCATCAGCTGTTAAGAACCCAGACCGTTTTTCATTATTTTTACAATTGTATGTAAACCGGTGTATCCAAGCTACAACTCTAAAGAGACGACCCCATGATGAAAACTTATTAAAAATTTCCTCACTTGCACATAACTCATCTGACTGTTTGTTTGTGTCTATATATAAATTGCATGTGACATGGGCACATGTAGGCATGACAGATGGAGTATAGTCTGCATGTCTAAGATGTTCTGGGCCGTTGAACCACAAATCATTGGCTAAGAGCTGCTGCGGATCACATCCACGCGACAAGCAGTCAGCTGGGTTTTGTATGCCAGGAATGTGACACCATTGACAATCAGATGTGAGCTGGTTAATTGTGTTGACTCTATTTTTTATAAAGGTCGGTAAGTTTGTTTTGGCTGAATTTATCCAGCATAGAGTAACTTGAGAATCGGAAAATAGGTAAATTTTATTCACTTTAATGGAGCAAAGTATAGAGGCGACCTTGGAGTATAGTTGGGCGAGCAATTGTGCCGCGTTCAACTCCAGTTTAGGTATTGAAAGACTGTTTTTAATTGGAGCAACTCTAGACTTTGCACACAATAAAGTGAATGTAACAGTGCCGCTTTTGATTACCTTCACATATATGACGGCGGCTATAGCCCCGGCCGATGCGTCACAAAATCCAAAAATTTGAACACTGTTTGCATTGTGAATATTTAGGCATCGATTTACACATAATGTGGGCATGCTTTTTAAACATTGATAAAATTTCAACCAATCCTTCAGAAACTTTTGTGATATTGGGCTATCCCATTCTAAGTTTTCTAACCACAGCCTTTGCATGAATTGCTTAGCCTTCAGTATGACAGGTCCTACTAGGCCAAGTGGATCAAAGAAGGAACTAATAAAGCTGAGCACGCTGCGTTTTGTCCAATTGGCAGGCTCACTACTGGGACATGAGATTTTAAATTGGTCATTGCTGACATCATAAGAAACGCCCAGTGCTTTCATGGACAGATTTTGCTCAGTCAATTCTCGTTCATTAAAATGTTGCTTTGGAACAGGTATATCTGCTAATAAGGCAGGATGATTGGCAGCCCATTTGTGTAGTTGGAAACCGGCAATGCCCAATAAGTTCATGAACTCATTCCTTACCTGCAACGTAAGTCTTCAATGGTGTCAGCTCCGAACAAGCTGTCATCCACATACATACTTGTGCGAATCACCTTGGCAGCCTTGGGCATCACTGCATCATATCTATCAGCAAGCTCCTGCAGACATTGTGTTGCGAGGTAGCTGGAGTTCTTGAGTCCATAGGTGACAGTCTGTAATTGTAAGATTTTGTTAGTTCCATCCTCATCAGTCCATAATATATTTTGTAAGTTCCTGAAGGTTGGGTCTATGTTGATTGCTCTATACATATGCTTTATGTCGGCTAACAGTACATATTTGTGGGTTCTAAACAGCACTAAAATGTCGAATAAATCGTTTTGATTGTTAGGTCCATTTAGTAACACCTCGTTCAAGCTGTTGTGATTAGAGCTAGCTCTAGTATTGCCATTAAAAACGACCCTTAGGCGAGTAGTTTTTTTGTCATTCCTTATTACAGGATGATGCAGCATGAAGTAGCAGTTTTGTATGTTTTCCTTATTCAAGGTAAGAATTTTTGCATGACCTAGTGCTACATAGTCATTAATGAAGTCAAAATAACCCTGCTTCAACCCTTCATCCTTTGAAAACCTTTTTTGTAAGCCCTGTAGGGACTTGGAGGCGACAAAATAAGTGCTACCTAAATTAGCTTGATCAGGGGGGCATTGGAGCGGTAGGGGGACTTGGAATTTGCCATTAACCAACTGTACCGATGCTCTGAATTCGGCTTCGCAGGAATCCTGCTTTGCTGTAACCTCCATTTTCGTTCCAGGGACCATTTCAGTTTCCCAAAACTTTTGGAGGAGGTGACTAATATTGTCATTGGTACTAGTTACCACTGCATGCAAGGTGACAGGGTGGCTGTTAAAACTTGGCTCATTATTTTTTATTTCACCCGACAATATTGATCCAAATTCGGTGTCTATTACATACAAGTCACTATTTTGGAGTTTGGATTTGCCAGGCAACAATATTTTAAAGAAAATGTCAGCTGAAAGTAAAAATGCAATATTGCCCGGAGTGTCAAATTCATCATCTGCAAGCTTCGCAGGCTCCGGGATGGTTATATTTTGCATGTTCACTTTATGCTGAGGTAAGCTTGTTGTTATTTGGTCAACTATTGAGCAGGTCACTTGACATTTAAAGTCTGTTTGAAGCGACATGAAATTGACATTGACAGCCTTAGAAGTGGATTTAGTTTGCTTGCCTAAGGCTGTAATATTTAAATTGTTGTTGAAGGATTTTAATTGCAGAGAATTGGCAAGTGCTGTTGTCACAAATGACACTTGGCTACCACTGTCTACGAGCCCTTTGGCTATTGTGTATGACTTTCCATCCTGGCTGAGAATTTTGGCCTTGATGGTGGGTAGCAGTACTGTGCTTGTGATGCTTTTGCTGTGCATGGAAACCTTTGCATCCTCAATACCATGTAACAATGAGTTGTGCATTTTACTTTTGCATTGTTCACATTTAAAATGGAAATGACACTTATTTTTATGTGAATTTAAACACAATTTGCACAAGCTATTAGTAGACGCGAATTCAGTTCTTTCCGGAAGGGACAGGGCTTGGAATTTGTCACACTTGAATAACTTGTGAGATGAGGCATTGCAAAATTTACAAGATGACATAGGTGCCGTGGTATTGCTTGCAAAATTTGAGACCTTATTTTTAATAAAATTTGTTTGGCTCTTACCTTCGCTTTGCTGGCTCACTTCGAAGCTGCAGGCTCTTCTTTCCAGAAATGTGAAGAAGTCCTCCAGCGTGGGCAGCTCCTTGGACACACGCTCGCTGTGATATGCACGGCATGTATACTGGTCGACCTTCCTAAGTAAAATAGGCAAAAGTAACATGTCCCAATTTCGGGGAAATTGTCCCAAGGTTTCCAATGCGGCTAAGTGTTGGCGAGAGTTGGACACTAGCTCACGCAAGTTGCTAGACACACCCTTGGAAATTGCTGGGAAGTCGAGCAATGCCTGTACATGATTTGTGATCACTAAGAATTTATTGTCATACCGATTGCTGAGCAGCTCAAGTGCCTTACAGTATGAATCCCCAGTAATAGGCAGTCCTTCTATTAAGGACAGTGGTTCACCCTTTACAAATTTTCGCAGGTAAAATAGTTTTTGAATGTTTGCTAACTTACTGTTCTTATCTATTATTGCACTAAACAACTCGATGAATGTGTTGTATTTCGTAACGTCTTTTCCATCAAACACAGGTATGTCGATGTCTGGTAGTCTCACGGCAGAGCTGCTGCTGCACACCTCCGAAGGGTCTTGCGTCTTGAGCAGCTTCCGCAGATTTGACGTAACCGCTAGGCATCTGTCCTCGAAGTCGTCGTCGATAAATTCGGACTCTGCGCTCTCTTCGTTGAGCAGATGCAGTTGTATCGACAAGTCCTTATGACTCGCTAAGACACTATCGAGTTGTTGTAGGCGCGTCTTAACAGCTTCCTTTTCTAAAGGTCCTTCTTGTTGTTGTTGTTTGCGCAAAAAGTTTTCTGCCTTCGTTAAAGAGCCTTTACACTGTGCTATCTGTGCTTTTAACTTTCGTTCTTCTGGGCTGAGCTGTGGTTTAGCTGAGTTATCCAACGTCATTGTGAACTTATACTTATGCAGTATTCTATTGAGTTCGAATCGAAAGTAAACTTTTGCTTATCACTGGCGGAGCGAAGAAATGTCAAACTCGATGTGACGGCACGGCACTGACGTCCTAAACGTCAACGTCAGTTTCGAATGACAGTTGTGCTGTCTCTTTCGCACTCGTATGTCGGCGAGCCGTTCATTCGCTCGAGCCGACCGAACACGATTTTTTACGAAGTCTCACGACGAGCGACGGGATTCTCGGAACCGGCGAAAAAAAATATGGCGGCCGTTTTTGCAAGCTATTCTGAACTAGAGAATAAAACTTTCTTCGATATGTTGAATGTTGATTGCACACACGTTTCTACAGTTTTAGTCTCTGAAGCACTTAAATGTTATTATTATTTGTCTTTGGAGCACTTGTTTTGGCCTGATAAAAGTCTACCGGCGCACGCGGTCACACGGTTTCACTTTCTTGAAAAGGTATGAAAACTTGCTGCGCGAACGATTTTACTTTTGTTTCGGCACCATTATGTTTCAGGGAAACATAAATTAAAGAAATATTGAACTTTAACTGTGTTTTATTAATTAAAACGAATTAAATTTACAGAGCGCGTGTAGTCGTTACAGTGGATGAAAGTAAGAGAGAGAAAAAAGAGTGAAAGGTAAAAGCAATAATATTGCCATAAACAATTATGGAGTTTAAAGCCTTGTTCAGTCTTGAACAGTGACCGCTTCGGTCGCTTAGCAACTTTATGTCTATAACAATAGAGCCGTGCTAAGATCATTGTGACCGCTTCGGTCGCTTAGCAACTTTATGTCTATAACAATAGAGCCGTGCTTAGATCATTGTGACCGCTTCGGTCGCTTAGCAACTTTATGTCTATAACAATAGAGCCGTGCTTAGATCATTGTGACCGCTTCGGTCGCTTAGCAACTTTATGTCTATAACAATAGAGCCGTGCTTAGATCATTGTGACCGCTTCGGTCGCTTAGCAACTTTAGCTGCTGACTGTACGGAAAGGTGATTACGTTTTCACCACGTACAGAAATTGTGCAAAAAATGTATAAACGTGTTATTCTTGGACCAGTGTTTCCATAATTAATCTTACGCTGGAAATCTTTGTATTTCGAATAAGTAACAGTTAACGACAATGAGATTTTAATATAGCCAGTGGAACGGGTTTTGTGTATTTAAAATGGTAACATTGACTTCGAACCTTAGCCTAGTGAGATGATGATGACTATGAAACTTGAGGTAACATGGTTCGATCCCCAGTCGGGATAGATGTTTTTATGATGATTACGACTATTACGAATGTTTGTTCTCGGGTCTTGAATGTTTATTATGTGTGTACTTATCTATATACGCGTGTTAATTCGTTGTCTAGTATGTATCCATACTACACGCTTTTCCTAGTTTGGGAAAAGGTCAATCGGCGTCAAATGTCCCACGATATTTATTATTTATTTTATTTATTACCTAATTGCCAAAAGGGTCTTTGCCAGAGTTACCTACTCAAAAGTCAAACGAATCTCAAAATATGTTATGGTTCATTTTATAGTAAACTAGCATAAGCCCCGCGGCTTTGCCCCGTGAATTATTTAAAAATGGGCTAGTTCGTTATCCCGTGGGAGTTTCGAAAAATCCCTTCTTAGTGCACCTCTTACATAATCGAGGTATATGTTTGCCAAATTTCAAAGTCTCTAGGTCCAGTAGTTTAGGCTGCGCATTGTCTGTCAGTCAGTTAGTCATGGTACTGTTTTATAGGTATAAGATAGATAGAAAGATAGGATTGCGTCAATCACTATTGAAATAAAAGATATTTGGCTCTGTCATCTTGATGCAGTGAACTTTTTCGTCTATGCTCACAAACTGTACATTCCTGCCAATACGACCGCAACAGGCCATGTATGTTTTCTCATTCCACCGGGCTTAGAGTGTCGGGTAGCGATGCAGTTTGCGGCGTCCGAGAGCCATTGTAGCGGACATATTGTGTAATACTAGATCATGATCCGATGTACCTGCATGTATGCACCAGCTTAGGCGAGACAAACGAGAGCAGCCTTTAGTCAAAATACATTGCATGCAGATGTTGATGATGCATATAAACAGGAAGAAGATATAAGACATAATAAGAAGAAAGAACAACGTAAAATTCGTTACCCTCCTTTGCGTTTCGAAGTCGGACAAAAAGGGTTTTTCGACCGACAACACCCTTGAATGCATATAATGTAAAATAAATTCACTAGACGCTATGGAGATTTCGATGTCAGCTAAGATTATTTTTATTGTGTTGTCATAATAATACTACGCGGTTCCTTACTCGTCTGTGTTGGTAAAATCTCACTCTCACATCGTCAGTTGTAATGAAAACGCAATAAAAATAATTTAGCTGACTTGGAAAACTCCATAGCGTGTACTGAATTTATTTTATACTACACTCAATTCAAGAGTGTTGTTGGTTGGAAAACCCTTTTTTACGTTGTTTTTCAATTTTGTCCATGGAAAGCAGGCTTGCGGCTCGCCTTATGGAAAGCAATTATTGCTGCCTAGGCACAGTTGCAGCAACAGAAGCGTCACCAACCCTGTAAGAATCTTTTAATACCTCCGTTGAAATTTTCCATGCTATAACTGGCTATGGGTAAACCTTAACAGGATCAGGTCCATTGCATTTATCATTTGAATACTTATAATCACATACATTTTCGACGAAGAAATCTAAATAAATTGCAGTCGTCAAAAGTATCGGGTAAGTACTTAATCCGTTTTAAAAGCGCAAACTGCAAACATGTTATCTCAACTCAACACCGCAAGTTTGTCGCGACAAGAGGCACTTGTTGATGACTCAATGACTCGAACAGCCGTTTATAAATGAAGTGATGACTCCAAAACATTGATATATAAAACATTAAAGATAGGCCACGCACCTGTTCAGCGTTGACAAACTGTGTCCCTCACTCATTAGCTGTCATTAGACTGACATAATGTCAAACATCAAGGGATACTAAGTCACCGAATCACCTAAAATTGCTTGTCCTCGCGCGATGAAGCGGTGGCGTATCAGTCTATTTTTGTATATCAATGCTCCAAGAGCATATCTGTTTGTTGACATTAAAATGTCATCGATGTAGGTTAATGACTGCTCTACAATTGAAGCAACTTTTTTGATAAGAACTAAACATAATTTCGATAAAGAGTAAAAAGTTATTGCTTTATGATTGATTGTAGTTTTGTGAAAGCAACGATGGCTTAATTTAAATTTTAGTACTCGGTATTTCTTTATCTTACAGTGTCTTAATAACGTTCAGAATTAAAACAGGTGTTACTATGAGCGCTGGATATACGAAATTTAAGATAGAGTAATGGCGTCTACAATTGTCAAGTTTTTAATGCTAGTATTTATGTTTTATAGCTACTTAATTGGAAATAATTTCTGGGATTTTGTAATTTTTGTGACATAAAATCTACTTAGAATCACGAGTACTGTCGACTTTACTAAGTGAAAAAAAGTGTCCCAACCCAAAATATGTATTGCCTCTACGATAAACACTTATAATTATTATGAGAGTAAGGAATTGGAAGTAGGCACAAAATATTATGAAAATGATTGTTTCTAATTAGATGACAATATTTTTTCTTATAAAATGGCCCATTTAGACAATTTTATTGTGCCACAAACATAACTCCGTTTTTGTCAGTAACGTGTATATTAATTGGTGCCCCTAATATTATTGGAAGTTTATCAGCTACCTTACCGTTTCTTCTTCCTCCAGGGCCCTTATCAGCTCATAGTATAGCATCTCAGCCTCCTCAGATATCTGCACCTTCTCATCACACGGGTAAGTGATGTCGCACGCCATGTCCGTTTGCAGATGCATCTTCATCTTTATGTTCATTCACTTTAACTTGATCACAGATTTCACCATCACTATTCTTTGGCACTATTTGGAAGACTTCACTTTTTAATTTATCAAAAACATCGTGTTTTAACACTTCTTTTCTAACAATAGTATCATCATTGGCAATTGGTATCTTCAGCACTTAAACTAGCTTTATTTTGTTCGCAATAGCCTCTTTGTAAGCGAAACTGACTACCGTTTGATGTTCATGACTATTTTTAATGACGCCACCAACCCCTTTTCTATAAACTGTTATACTTTAATTGTACATTATTTTGGTTGCTGCAACTCTGCCCATTACATAATTAATGTAAGCGATGATTGCAAGATTAATTATATTAAGCCGCGCAACAAATTAATTGCATTCCGGAGCCGGAATCGCATTACTGTCAACAATGTGCATTTTAAAGAGATTTCGTAATATTTCAGATTGTTCAGTTCATTCTGGTCACGTTTGACATTCGTTAAGTGGTCGTCATCGAGGAACCAACGGCTACAGTTAAATAAGTACGACATTTGATTCCACATTTATTTGGGATCTGTTTCAGTTACAGCTTGCGTACGGAGAAGTATGTTATGATCATTCCCATGTTTAAACAGTTTAAATTTTAAGCGGGGTTTCGCAAAACTTCAGTAACAACACTGCATGTTGCAAATCAGGTTCGCCAGTTTTAACTTAAACCTTCATACAGGTTAATTGTTCACGTTAATTGAGTCTTAAATTAACTTTCAAAGATCACTATCTTAAATAAATACAGTGTGTTACGCCCTCTATCTTAAAGATCCATCGCAAAAAACTGGTTTCCCACACGACATCACAAGTTCTCAATATAGGTTTGCATGTGACGAAAAAACTTGTGTAGGTAACTATGGGCACAGTGATAATGAGAATAACGTCTCTGTCCCTCCTGTTAATGAAGAAAGAGATGAAATCAACCATGTTGACAGTTTGCTCTTTATTATTCATATTCATGATACAGGACAAGACGAAAATAAACCGCACTTTGGGTTTGGAGACACACTCAATCAAAGTTCGTTAAAAATTGTTAAAGCGGTTTGCTTTCTATACAGGTTTGCAAAAAAATACAGCGTAATGATGAAGTGGGATGTAATGTTATGCAAGATGGTTGTGACGTAGTTCACATTGATTTTAAAATTATTTTAATATGAATAAGAACATTTCAACCTCGCCAAAGACCGGGTGAAATATGCGGAGCTGACTGCCAACCTTCACTAGTTGGAGAGGCACTAGAAGAAGAAGAACATTTCAAAAAGCAGAAGTCGCGCGATTGTCAGCTGTTATAATGGATATAAAGGTAGGTACGTTTTAAAACAGTTGCATTGATTCATTCATAGGTATATGGATGGCAGATTAATAAACTTAGATGTTGCTAGAGATTAACGGAAATTTCCAAATATCTTTTTGCTTCAGGAATAAACAACCAAAACTTAAAAAAATAAACGAAGCAAACTAAAAGAAGCGACGACAACGCGTGACATCTTTGACAGGTAGGTGAAAAATTTAGAAACGCCACTTTATTTTTATATTTGACACTATTTCAAAGTGTCTAAGCATTTTAATTATACTTTTGCGAATACAACGTTACATGCTTGCGTTTTTAACGCAAAAAACCGCGTGGGTTTGGCCTGACACAATTTATGTAGATGATACGAAGATGTATTTACCGTTTGACAATACAATGGCAATCTAGCTCGGATGCTTTTTTTCGGTACCTAGTAAATGAGAACCAGTTTGACTTGTCAACGGCGAATAACCTCAAAAATTACCATTTTTTTTTAAGTGAACGATCGTAGCTGAGTATGTGCCTACAAAAGGTCTAAGTCTTCGATTAGGTTTATTCTTGCGTCGAAACTGGGTCCTAAGTCCCAGCCCCTTTAATTGTTTAAGTGCAAATTAATTACAAAGTCACATTGCACTTACAGCAACTAACGTTAGCAAAATGATGTACCGGCAGCGCCATCTATATTTAGAAACGGGTACATCATGCTCTTTTTGCGTGTTTGGCCGAAGACTGATTTAGTATGGAATGCCACTGAGACGGCAAAGTGGTGAGTATGAAACTAAAAACAAACATTTTAGGTATTTGCAAATTTTGGGAATAATTTTATTTAAATAATAAAAAAAAAACGTTCTTTTTCTTTTTGTAGGTTTGTAAGCTACATCAATTACTTGTAACACTGGTTTCTGTACCTTCTATTTCTTATCTTTAAGTCATAAAATATTAAAAACTGGTTTGCTAAATATGTCTGTAAGTGTGTCTATTAGTACATACTAGGTTAAATATCTAGGTAACTCATTTTACAGCATTCCTGCATTTGGCGACTGTAGTTATTTTTCGAACTAAGTGGTCAATTAGTGCGTTACCACGTTTAATTTAATGATCTCCAAATTCTTCTCACAAAGTTTCCCCCCGTAAAAACAATGTCTCTTATAAATATATCACACTGCAATACCTATGTCATAATCCCTATATGTGTTAGAGTGTCAGTGTCATTGACCTTAATACGCAACTAAACACCCAATTTACCTAAAAGCCCTTTATTTTTTTTCAATGGGCCGCAATTGTAAGCGTTGTTCGCCTAATTAGGATGTTACTGTTGAAGAAATTACTTCGTGCATTGACGAATGAGTTAGCCGCATTGTTAACGTTTTAGAATAAAAGCCGCATTGTACATAGAACAAAACGATGCTATCGTTAAGTTGCACGTGTTGTTGGGATGACTCATTGCTTTTTGAATATGAGTAAGTATCTAACTAGCGCATGCGTAAATCTTATGGTTTGTATAGAAAGCATAGGTGACCGTAACTTGCTTTGTCGGTATTGCGAGACAAGTTTCTTATTAATTCAAGCCCTTCCTCAAGGATTATTACTAGCGTTTGCGGTGACGGCAAGCCGAGCATTAAGTAAAAGGTCACCAATGGCGATAATTATAATCTTTTGGGGTCTTCCATGGATATGCAAGAAATGTGCGTTAGTGCTGATTTCGGAAGACACACCGTTATCACAGGGAGTTTTAAGACCATAAAGATAGAACATTAGAAATAGAGGCATTGGACATTGCAATGATGATTGTTGTTTTAGGGTCCTCATGTTTGGTTCTAAGGATACAGACCTATGAACTGATGGGGCGGACGGACGGACAGATTTTGTGTACGGAACCCTAGCAAGTAAAAGATAAATAATCCTTTGTGGCAATTTTCGTAGCAAAATCAACTCTTGATTGTGAAGAGTTCTTTATATACAAAGCCTAATACTAACGCGGGTGGTAGGACCTTGTAGGAGGTCCGTCGGGATCCCTACCACCATCTTACACGCTAATCCTACCGCTAAGCAGCAGTGCTTACACTGTTGCGTTCCGGTGTAGAAAGTAAGACAGCCGGTGTAATTACGGGCACAAGAGGTAATTCGTCTCAGCTCTCTAAGTTGGCAGCGCATCTGCTAATCCCGGGGTTGCGGGTGTCTATGGGCAGTGGTATTCACTCACCATCAGGTGACTTGTTCGTTTGGGTTCCTTGTCGTATTAAAAAAAAACTAATCGTAGTACTGAATCTAAAGTCTAACTTGACTTACTGTAGCAAATCTAAAGGGATATTGCACCTCCTCAGCAAACAGGTACTGGATCTATTTCCAGTGAAACAAACAAAACACACCACGTGCGCAGACGCACCGCTTATTTGGCCGCGCAACCATAAAGTAGTTTAGTGTTTAGGACGCAGTCGTGAAATGCACGAATGCCAAGATCTCTATTCGAGTTGTAGTTGTAGCTCATGTTAAATTATAATACGCGCTAATCTACATATAACAGAGAGATAAAAAGTCTTTGGCAGTGAAACGTTTAGTTAAATACACAGGCTCGAGTACGAATTTTCGAGTCCTGCGTCACGTAACATCGAATAGTAAACGTTATCGAGTTTGTATGACATTTGGAACAGCGCCCGCCCGTGAGCGTATTTGGATCAAAAATTTAGCACGAGGTTTCTCGATCTCGATACGATAACCGTAACGTTACGCAGGATTCGAATACTCGTGCTCGACCATCAGGGTTCGTTTTAATGAACCGTCGAGAATTCAGCCCGGGGTTGAGTATCTAAGTGTAAGTGAACACCTGTAAACTTGTTTTAAGCAAATAATAATAAAAAACAATGAATGTATGGGATTTTTGTTACTAACATTTTTCAAATAAAAACTCAACAGCGGTGTACACTTAGACGTACTCAATCCCTGACTGAAATCTTGACGGTTCAATAAAACACACCCTGTATTGTCATAGGTACTTACTAAAGTTCCGAGGACCAGTTGTTATCAATAAGACTCTACATAAAGACTTTATCCACAATTGACATTGTTTAAATTATCTTATCCATCATTGTCTTGATGACGTTAGCGAATGCTCATACATCTTCAGTTAAAAACACCCGAATAACACAAGTTGAAATTTCAACACAATATTTTGTTGACTTTGCCAAAAGCGGAACATCAAATAACTTTTTTTTATTAAAACCCTGTCAATAGGGCGCAAAAAAATGCCCAAACTATTCCGTTTTCGTCTACAACAACACCCCTATAAAAATCTATAGGTCAATGCACCCGCAAAAAAAAAAAACAGGCTACCGTCTACACTGCACGTATAATTAAGGACTCTTTTTTTTTGGCCTGGCCACATTAGTCAATGGAACTGAGTTGCCAGACTAAAGTGTGATGAATGGGATTTTAAAATTGTTAACGAATCAAATTGCGGCGTAACGATAATTTAAGTGGTAATTAAGTTTAAAATATGAAATACTTTTTAAAATGTATCGGGTGGGAGTTAACGAGCATTTTTAAAATGTAACAAGCCAATGCAGAAACTGAACACCCAAAAATCCGTTTCCCCCTAATTTCCTAAAAAACCAACCTATTTTAACACCAAAATTGGACGCTCCACGGCAAAAAGGCATAAACACCAAAACCGCATCATTCGATTCCCACCACAATATCCTTCTGACCAAAGTTAATTTTCAAAACAAGAGCGAGTTCCAACTTTCTCGCACAGACACGGATGTACCGTCAAATGGGGCAGAAAGTGAATTTCTCGAAAAGACTGAGAACAAATCGTTTGACATTTGATACGCGACCGGAATCCAAAATGGCGGTATTTGTATGCGAACAGAACGACAGCGCGGGAAAAGAAGCGGATGAATACATGGGGATTTTAAAAGGATTTCCCGCGCCATTGAATCTTGATAGGGTACTAGTTTCGAACTTTCTGCGCGTTATTCTTCACGACTCAGAATACAGGACAAATCAGAGGCCCTATCGCGATATTTTGACACTCGTCACCGGATTGAAATGTCAGTTTTTGTACGACTGACAGCTGTCTCCGATACCAATTGTCAGCCAGTACAAAATGAACACGATGCTGATTGAGAGGCAGTTAGACAATAAGCATAAAGAACCCGCGAGCGCGCTTAAAACTGAGGCAACTAAAACAACACTTACATAGAGTAGTTTCGCGCAGTCATCTCCGTGCACGCGCAGTTTCGTAACGTGTTGTACGAATGACAATACTAATTAATAAATCCCTTCTTGCGTCGCTTTTACATTCAGAAATGCCGGGTTTTTAAAAATCAGAATAGGATCTTTCACCGTGCAACGTCAGTGCGTCAAGCACGACTTGTCGAATGCTGCGTAAAGTTACGGTTATCGAATCGAGATCGAGAAACCTCATACTAAATTTTAGTTCCAAATACGCTCACGGGCGGGCGCTGTTCCAGACGTCATACAAACTCGACAACGTTTACTATTCGACTTTACGTGACGCAGCATTCGTAATGTCGTGCTTTTTTTTAATATATGGCTATGTCCATTGGAAGACAATTTTGCCAGTGTTTAGTAGGTTTTGCCGTTGTACGGTAAAAAAAATTGAGAAAACGATATATGAGAGGTATTTTAATGGTGGATGGTAGATGAACGATGACCTGTTTATGTTTAAACTAATCAAAAGTTCAAAACGTGTTGTTTGACTTTAAATCGGTGTTGCCATAAACAAACTTTAGATTTCTACTATTGTCAGTTCGCTGCAGAGTTATTGTGGGTTGACTCTACCATACAATCGAAGTCAAACTAATTAAGCTATGATTACGTCCGACTTTCACGACACTTACGCTCTCTACAATAAAGTCCTATGCATATTTATGACCCCCACTTCCATATCCGAACTATACTGTGCCCTAAGCACGACTTGTCGAATCCTGCGTTACGTTACGGTTATCGTATCGAGATCGAGAAATCTCATACTAAATTTTAGTTCCAAATACGCTCACGGGCGGGCGCTGTTCCAAACGTCATACAAACTCGTTATAGTTTACTATTCGAATTTTACGTGACGCAGGATTCGACAAGTCGTGCTTAGGGCACTGTACTATACTAACAGCACGTGCGTCGCTGTACGAGCTCCAGTTAAACCATTAATCTGTGACTCAGGCGCAATCACAATGTTACACTTCCGCTTGCTAGTTCTATACAATGCGGTATCCAGCGATGCAGTCTTGTAGAGTTTACGTTTAATAGTGCCTTAGTGATACAGAGGCCCGAGCATGAAGTTTTCGAATCCTGCGTAACGTTACGTTATCGTATCGGAATCGAGAAGCGTCATACTAATTTTTTGTTTCAAATACGCTCATGGGCGGGCGCTGTTCCAAACGTCATACAAACTCGATAATGTTTACTATTACTCGATTTCGTTACGCAAGTTTCGAATATTCGTACTCGGGCCTCAGCGCGCTATCGAGCGATGCAGTCTTGTATAGAGTGTAGGTTTAGAACATAGTGCCTTAGCGTTACGGTAGCGGTAGATCCGAAGAAAAGCAGATATTTAAGTAGTCCAGCTGGGTTCAACATACAATGACAATGCTAAGAAAAACTACCTAAGCAGCTGGACTTGAACCACCAACCTCGGTAACTGTACCTACTATGCTCCGCCAATTAAACCATACTTAACTGATTGAAATTAACGAGTTTTCAATGAATAGTTTCACATTTTATTTGGAAGACTTCTTCTCTTTTTATTGATCGAAGGGAGAAGTCTTCCAAATAAAATCGATAATGTGTGTCGACGTTGTCAAACTCAAATTTGTAAGAGCATTTTTTTCGTATTAAAGGTAAAACTGCTGTTTCAGATACTGTGACATTGAAACAGATGATAACCTTATAGAATAATAAAGAGAAGAAAAAAAAAATCTCATAGAATAAACCACCGCACTAATACTCGTATGTCGCGCCTAAGGGTTACCATCTATGTGAGGGAGGACGCCTGTCTATGATGCACAAAATGCCTGATTTTTCAGAAAAAATGCCTGTCTACTTTTAAACTGTGTCTGTGTGTACGCGAGCTTTAATTTCACCGAGATCCACGACATTCAAAAATGCCTCTCAGCCTAGCGCCGGCCGCAAGCTTGACTTGGTGCTAAACCTTAAAAAAAATGTTCCGACGAATTGAGAACCTCCTCCTTTTTTCAAGTCTGTTTAAATACCTGTCATTTGCGGCAAATGCCTGTCAGATGGTAACACAATTTAATTCGCGCCTCTCATAACTCCGCTTTCGGTGTGCCAATACGGAACAAAATCATAATTGTTATGCTGCCGCACGCAATATCTGGATCAAGACTGGCCTGATACATTTACTTCACGGGTGATTTGAGATGGTAAAAGTATATAGTACGCTATTATTATTATAGTACGCGTAATGCAAGCACGTGAGGTTCAGTAGCGCTACAATTCACTCACTCACTACAATGTTTTGATGTACTTAAAACGTTTAGTCTGCTAGTAGGTAGTATTTTGTTTTTAGCAGCGAGCGGTGGCTTAGGTAAAGTTAAGTAAGCTAATGAGTTGAATTAAAGTGGGAGGTTTTCTATTTAGCTGATTTGACATCTGTCACTCCTATAAAAATTCTAACTTGAAATACCAAATTTAATATGAGAGTTTTAGCTTCGAAACTGGCTGCTTAGAAAATCTCCCACTGTTAAATTTAGTGTAGCTTTGCATATCACTCAAAAATTTTTTTTTTCTGTCTTAAATAATTTTAGAATTGACATCATTGGCGAAAAGTTTTTTTCTAAGCTTTTAATAACATAGTCCCCCACAGCTGGGCAAAGGCTCGTTACTACCTACAATTATTTTTTGTTGTTATTCTACGTTGAGTCAACCATTAGGTACATACATCTAATTTCAAATGGATGTATGTTAATTTGTATGCACATAAGTAAGTAATGAAACTAATGGAATATAATTAACGCCTAAGGATTATTCAAATCGGCCACGTTTAAAATTAACGGGTAGTTTCGATGAGATTAATATAATCACATATTAAAATCTCACCCGATTAATTTCAACGCGGATAAAAAACTTCTGACAGAAACGAATTAACCGTTAAAAAAAGGTTCACTTGTTAATAATATCTGCTCTACCTGGTGCTCGCGACTTCGTCTCCTAGTTGTTCAATTATTACATATCGCGGCAATTTCGCAATTTTCTCGGATAGAAATAACTATCTTATTTATTCCTCAAAGTATAGTGATTTTCCGTGAAGAGATAATTAATAGTCAGAGAGACAGTTACTCACACAATACACTTGTATAGTAAAGTAAGAATCTGGAGTAATCAACGGCCAAAAAAGTCTCGATCGCATTCGCGTTTACGTCGGAATGACTATTGGGCTCATTAGCAGGGCCAATACTAGACATTGGCTGTTGATTGGCTGGTGACACTAAACGCTCAGTATTAAATATGGATGAAAATAATGATAATTAGGATACATTAAGTCTACATATGCCTATTGCAGTTGAGGTGACACCTAAGACTTAGGAATGAAACAAGTTATGCAGTTTTTGTTTAAACACAACGCAAAACGCCATTATTATTTCAATCACGCTAATCATTCAATATACAATGACAATGCAAAGAAAAATCCGTTAAGCAGCTGGATTTGAACCAGCAACCTCGGTAATCCGTACCACGCTCCACCAATTAAGCTATACTTAACGTTGGTGTACCTAACGAATTTTAACGTTAAATATAGCTTAATTGGTGGAGCGTGGCACGGATTACCGAGGTTGCTGGTTCAAGTCCAGCTGCTTAACGGATTTTTCTTTGCATTGTCATTGTATATTGAATTTAATTCTATGAATGTTTCATAAAAATAAATACAAAAATAATCAATAAATCCATTATTTTCGTTGACGCAAATCATTGTCAAGTGCAAAGTAAGTCGCCATTCAACAAAACCGAAACGGTATTTTAAATGAATGGCGATTTTTAAACACTTATTTTGCATGTAAGCATACCAATCGCACCTATATTGAATAAATTATCGATTCAAGTCACGGTATAGAGTCAAAAACAAAGGAGTTCGATGACCTTTTGTCGCAAACGTTATTTATGTATGTATGTATGGTTGTATGGTCATAATGTTGGGAGAACAAAGACTTGCGTTGGTACTTCCTAAAAAAGGTTGTATGAGTAATTAACAATAATAGCAATTGCATTCGTCTTGCTGCTAACTTACGACTTAATGGACCATTTGCCCGTTATTTTATAGTTTTTCATACTTAACAAGTCTTAACTAATAAAAAAAATCCTATGAGTATGATATACGTACAGACCAATATTGAATGGTGTTTGTGCAAAGAAAGAGTTTAAGTTTGTATCCATATACATAAGTAGGTACATATATTATGGTGTAGATTAATTTGAATCTATTTATCATTGCATGTAATTGCTGGACTGTTTACATTAAATAAAACCTTTAGAGCCTGTCAAAAACAAGTTACTGCTGTTTGGTATAGCTGAACCCAAACCAAACCCAAAACCAAAGACTACATTACCTAAAGTGTTATTCTATGGAATTTGCTAACTATGTAAACAAACCGCCATAGTAAATTCATCATTCAGAGACAATTTTAATATGACGGTTTGTTTACATAGTTAGCAAGTTCCATAGCTAATGACACTATACTGACATTCATTACTCACATGATCCAAATTTCAAAAATCATCCAAGTAATGCCAAATGTCAAATTATCCGCTTTAGCGGTCGCAAACGCAGGCACTCCAATAATTTAATTAATTAATTAGTGGGGTTAATTACCTTTCCGATTAGCTCGTCTAATTTTAAAATAGCCATTTGCAACATACGTTTTAACTGAATCGCTATGGTTTACAGTTATTCATATACATTTGGGAATTGAAATGTTCAATAATACACAGCAATATTTTAATTTTACCTAAGCATCTACGTTTTATTTAGAATTTTAGGTACTTAGATCATTCATCGAACTTATAAGAATAATCGAATATGAGGAAAATAATAAAAATGTAATGGAAAAATAGACGTCAATATCTATGTGTCTCTATTCACCTTCTATCGTGTGTCTATTTTAGTGTATTCGGGTAAATATTTAAAGTTTATTATTAAATTTTAACCAAACATCTGTATCAGTAAAATAATCGGAGAAAAAAACCAAAAACATGCTTCATTGTGATCAAAAAATTTAATTCAGTTTCATCAGTAACGATTTGTAAATAAAAAACTTTTTATCTGTAACTTCCTAACGGCTTAACAAAAAGCATTTTCTAAATCACCTTTTAATTCGATTCTAAGCTAAAAAAAACCGTTTAAAACCACAGAATTACCTGAAATGTAACATTCATAATGACCTAAACCTTCCATCCGATATTAAATAACACTTATCGTATCTCGTTTTATCAAATTTCGTGTCCGAATGCATCGTAGTAATTCGATAGTTATGAGCGCCGAGCACGTTCGCGCATGACGCTATGCGTACGCGCATGTGATGTAGACTGCGTAATGTTGTCAATTATCATCTTATCAGTGGGAGAATGAGGTTTAGTACTTTTTAGGCTGTTTATGTAAAACTGTTAAGTGTGAATTTTAAATAACGAAACTTTTTCAATGTGTCAGCGTTTAAATGATGATCAGCTAAGTACGTGCTTGTACTTAGGTACATATAAAATCATCATCATCTTCACATGCAATTTTAATCCACAAAAGAGACGCAGCTTTAATATAATTATGTTCGCCCACTTGGTCGCTTTACGAGCTCGTATTGTATTGCAACTTGCATGATTTTTAGTAGTGTCAAATTATTTGTCATATTATGCATAGTATCGAAAATGTTACACTTCGACGTTACGGTCTATTGACGTCAATATGATTAGAAGCTAAGCTGTTTTTATAGTAACCCGTAAATATTTTCAAAATATTAAATACACATTTCAAAATAAATTTTATCTTTCATTTATTTCTATCCCGAAGTAGCTAAAACTGGCAAAATGTGCAAATTGCAGGAAAGTTGCTTTCAACGCCGCAGCGACGCCTACACAGTTGCATTTCTGCAGCCGATGCGATTTTGAATGATCGAAAAACTTTCTCGCAGTAAATGTCAACTGGGTATTAAATTGAAATTAAGTTTGTCGAAGTCGTCCATCATGCTATCCTTAGTTTGACTGTGATTAAGTGTAAATGGAAGCAGTTTAAGTGAGACTAAAATTTACTTCTTGACTGTAGAGTTGATTCTACTACTGCACTAGTCAAAGTCGAATTAGTCGGAAGACCCAAGGGTATTATCAAAGCAGGCTTTTATTACGGCTAGTGTATTAAATAATTAAATAATCTAGTCCATTATTTTCATGACCAAAAATATTGGACACGTATTTTTAGGGTTCTGCACCTCAAAAGGAAAAAACTAGTGTCTGTCTGTCCGCCTGTAACAGCCAATTTCCTCCGAAACTAAGACCCATTGAGCTGAAATTTGGTACAAATATGTAAGTTGGCGACCCAAAGACCTACAAAGCAGACTGAACGTTATTAAAACGTAAATATACAAGTTTAAACATGGGACCGCTGGGTTTCTTTTTTTTTAGCTTTTGCAAACTTTATCGTGTAACATCAAAAATGACTGGGCTTTTTTTATAATTTTAAGATAAAAGGTTTTGTAGTCATTTAGGACATCAATCTTAAATTTACCATTCCTCCTGCCCCCCCCCCCCCCTTATTTTCGAAACTAACTGGGCCTAAAATTGATTGTGCTTAAATTTGTGAGTATGAACTGTGCCCTAAGCACGACTTGTCGAATCCTGCGTCACGTAAAATTCGAATAGTAAACTATAACGAGTTTGTATGACGTTTGGAACAGCGCCCGCCCGTGAGCGTATTTGGAACTAAAATTTAGTATGAGATTTCTCGATCTCGATACGATAACCGTAACGTAACGCAGGATTCGACAAGTCGTGCTTAGGGCACTGATTCCAATATACTACGAGTAGACCGCTTATGGTAATCAACATACTGAACCCTCTCCACGAGAGTTTAACTTGCCCGCTTTTTTTAATCTACGCAACCCTAAATAAACAACAAACATAAACATACAACATCAAACAATTAGTCTGCAATAAACCGATCTACAACCGTAACTCGAGACAATAACTAATCTACAATAGACCGATAGACGGACACATGAAACGGATCGCATTTGTGTAACATGATAAGCCTATCGGATCGACGGACAAACAGACATTAATCCGTATGTATGCGCCTGCACATGACATGACCTCAATCTTTCGTTATGAACTTGTGAATAATAGGTATTTGTGTATGGGTAGAATAATGTGCAATGAAAACAACTTTATTTTATCCTGACTCAAAAGAGTGTTATGAGTTTAACGTATTAAGTACGTAAATATGTAGGTAGCTACACCTTCTGGGTAAAATTATATCGATTCACTTTGCACTTTTCAACTTTTCTAAGTTGCGGTTATCTAAGTGGTTGTTACCTATTTAAAGGCAGTAATTATCTATCGATAACCTCGACACAGTTGAGTATCTGAACTAACGCAATTAAATCTCTACATAAAACAAAATAAATGTTCTGGTTCCTTAACCCTTAAACGACGCAAAAATATTAACATTACACGCCACCATTAATTACTCCTATTTAAATAATCCTATTAAAAGCGGTTAGCAAAAAAACTTAACCCAGATCCGTAATGGATAAAAACTTTAAAAAACATCGTAAAAAAAGTAGGACAGAATTGCACACAACGAAAAAGTACACTGCACTTTAATCACCTTTAAAAAACCCACTCTACATTCATTCAAACACGTTCGATTTTTTTAGAACTGGCCACTTTTGTTGTTTAAAAATTTACAGAACTTCTTTTTCGCGCGGCAGACTGGCTGGCTGCTTAAGCTTTTTTTTAACCACAAATATTTCGAACTTTTTTTATGTGGCGCGGCGCGAGGGCGCGTGCGCGTGGCTGCCGGCCGCCATGACACTACGCCCTGCGCGCGCATGTAGTCTGCATAATTATTGTACTAGGTCCTGCGTGATGTCATTTTAGGTTCGAGAAAAAGGACGTAAGTAGTAAGATTTTAAGGAAAGTTACGACTTTTTGGCGTGCAGATGGGTATTGTTTTTTTTCGGAGATTGAATTATAGAAGTTGCGGTCTTATTGGGGCATTTTTTTTTAATTTATGTAAGTTATTTTATGTGGCTAATAACGAAGAACTCTTCTTTAAATTTACCAACAAAATTTCGTTCAATAAAGTCCTATAAACTATACTTAGTTCTCAAACTTTTGCTCCCAACATTTATAATACCCAAAGAAATAAAAATTTGCTGAGTTTAAACTTTTTAAGCAGACACCTGAAAAATAATGTTACGTAACTTTTACTGTCTCAGACGGATTAAAATTTAACCGGATTATGTTCGTAGTTAATTTTAAGGTTGCCACTTGAGATCTTTTTTCATGGAAACTTTCTGTAAATTATTTTATTTTATTAGTCAAGTATTTACAAAAGGAATTATCAATTGGACTGGTAACAGTCTTTGTTGCCATGCTGGCTTGCCATAAACAATCTCAGTTCGTATTTGATGGCGTAAACAAGAGGTTCCACTGATCGTAAGCAATAACTGCTGCCTTATTCTGCCCTACGGATAGGAACTTTCGTATTTAAAAAACTCTCTACATAAAGTCTATTTATCATCCTTTCGGACCCGGCCAATAAAATTGTGTGGCTTGATTACATGCCATTGTTGTCAATTTAATTACACATGTCACTATACTTCACTTTGCTTTAGCATGGCCCACTTTTTCAGGTCTGAAAAGGTTAAAACCGGAGACGAAAATGACAGCGAAAAGTCGCACCATTTATGGAAGAAGGACCTAAGTCATTATGACTTATGTCTTTTTTCCACATAAACGGCGACATTTCGCTGTAATTTTTTTCTTCTCGGAATTAACAAATAGACTTTACAAACCTCCTTTTTTAATAACTTGCAATGTATGTATGTTCGGGTCAAATACTGTAAGTTAAATTTGGCCCACTTCCAGTAGTCAGATTGGCTTGAATTTTGGTATGAACATGTAAATTGGATGACAATACGAGTACAATCAACAAAAAGTACAGTCGGCATTTTTTTTTATTAAAAATTAAATTTTTAACAAAAAGCCTTTTATCTTTTCGTACAACACTTGTCTCCACCGTCAAAGCCCCAACATTTAATTATAATACCAGCATATTCCCGCCAAATTAATCTAATGACGTACGGAATGAAGTATACCCAGTATCAACAAAATAATCCCAAGCGCCTCTCTCGTAACCGTCAAATTAATTAAAGGTGAAAACCGCATCATAATCGATGCAGCATTTGAGATCGCATTTGCATAGTCGTGGATTATACAGCGTGCTCCACTCGGCTCGGTCGTTGAACTCTAGGCGTGTGCAGGATGTTGCTAAATGGCACAATGCGTCCCCCGGGCCGTAGGTTCGGTTCCCGGCCAATGATAGGAAACCAACACTGATCAGTGAAGCGTTGTCGTTCTGATTGAGAAATTAATGAGGATTATTAACGTGTGTATGTCTGGTTAGGCACTTTAGGTACGTCAAGGGGAAAAAACGAGCCTTGTATTTTTAAATGGGATTAGAATACACATTCACCTTTCAATAACCTAACCAACTAAGAAAGGTTTTTGAAGAAATCGATTCTGATGAAACTTAGCTAGGAACTTATTTGGATTAAACTAGCTTTCGATTAGAAAACCGCATCCAAATCGGTCCGTTCATTTAGAACCTATGGTGCCACAGACAGACACACAGATACACAAATACACAGATAAATGGGTCAAACTTTTTGCGTCGTGGGTTAAAAATATAACTTTAAGAGGATTTTGAAATCCGCAGATTGAGTCAGTAAGTAAAAACCTAAAAGTAATTATTTTATTTTTTGTCACACTATTTTTATTAGGTTAAATCACAAAGCGAACTGTAATTCTGTTTTTTTTTTAACAAAAACGCGTCGCAATTTGCAAGTATTCACTAGTAGAAAACTAATTGTCGCTCAATGTACACAGTGCAGTGGGGCATCGCTCGTACCGGTTTGGTCAAAAATTGCCCGCAGTTTTAGGATACCGCAACAAAATAAAGAAAAGGTTTGATAATTTATTTCAATTATTTTTAGAACAATTGCGCTAAATATCTTGAGGAGATAAAGTTTTATAGAATAATCGAAAACAGTTAGAGCAGTATACAATATATATGAAAATTAGTTATCTCTAATATTTGCTCTAATACCATCATCAAACGAAGAAACAGGGGAATACGTTTGTATGAAGAAATATAGATAAATATCTTTCTTTGGATCCGAAATAACATTTTTTTTAACACAACCTGGGCCGTGTTTTATAAAGCTACAAGTTACAATTTACAAGCGGAAGTCTCATTCTATCACCTTTTGTTAGAAAGAGACTTCCGCTTGTAAATTGTTACTTGTAGCTTTATAAAACACGGCCCTGATTGCAATGTTCCTGGATTGAATTGACATCTTGTCAAAGAAACCTTATTTGACAGGGTAGATATCAAATGATCTATAAAGTGCCGTGGAACCTTGTTATATTACAATTAATGTTGCTAGTTGAAGTTGCTGCTTGCGTTTACATGACGTGCTTTATTGCCATAAGGGTTCAGATTATTTACTGAGAGTTATTTTTATGTGTACCGCTAAATGGCTGCAATCATGTCGACCGAATAGCCTAGTGGTTAGAGACCCTGACCATGAAGCTTGAGGTCCCGGGTTCGAATCTTGCTCGGGGCAGATGTTTGTATGATGAATACGAATGTTTGTTTTCGGGTCTTGGATGTTTAATATGTTTATAAGTTTGTTTATCCGTTGTCTGATACCCATAGTACAGGCTTTGCCTAGTTTGAGACTAGGTCAATTGGTGTCAATTTGTCCCATGATATTTCTTTATTTATTATTTATTTATGTTCGTATTTCGATTTAGATTTTCTCAAAACTGAACAACCAGCGTTATTAATTTGACCGATCAAGGAACCCACTGGATCGCACGTCTCGCGCACTTGACCGCCGTTTTTTTGTCCAAACATTCGCAAATTCGATATGAAACCTCTAAATAAACCGAACGTAATACCGACCGTCCGTTAACGGTTCTGTCCTAGTACATTATTGGATTTTGCCGGTTTTTTTTACCGGTTTTTGCCGTACCGTGAATTTCGTCCGCGGCACGACTACATTGATAAATGGGTTTATGCATCAATTACGGTTTACATTGGTTTTGGATAAACGGAATGAAGTGTTTTATCGTTTGTACGTTAAAAGCTTTTCGGGTACGTAGTTTTCATTTGGATTTGCGTAATTGTGGAGTATTTTTGAATTAAATAGTGGCATGTATGAAGTTTCCAATTTTTATTTAGAACTATACTAAGTCGAAGCCTTATTATTTTGGGAGGAGGCCTGTGTCCAGCAGTGGGACAGATATAAATAAATAAATAAATAAATAAATAAATAAATAAATAAATAAATACCATGGGACAAGTGACACCAATTGACCTAGTCCCAAACTAAGCAGAAATACTTGTGGGCTAGAGATAATGATGACAGTGGCAGGCAAAAATACTTTATCTACACACATATCATAAATCCTCTATAATGCGTTCAGAAACCGTAGAAAATGACCAGCATTGCAGCACGACGACGCCTTCGCCGACAGCGCCGCCCAACCACCACCCCATAGTAAAGTAATAGTCAATACGACATCGAATTCGATGTCGTAATGACTTTTCGATCTCGAATTCGATGTTTCAAATTTGATTAACAACGTAATTTACAATCATAGTGAAATAAAACGGATCACTCACGAATATAAGTCGAGTTCAGTCCGACATGTATAAATAATAATGTGCTTTTTTTTACAATAAAAAAAAAAACAGTTTACGAAACGTCCGCTCGGTATGTTTGTCTATGATTAAAAAAATCTGTCAAATTCGTGACAGGTATGGGTATGATATGCCTTCGGCTTCCGAACCCATCTTAGAGTACTTATAATATGTGTGTAGATAAAGTAATGTATGCAACTCCACATAATTAGGCCTTAAAACACTCGTGTGATCCTATTATGAAACTCTGCTTCGCCTCGTTTCATAAAAACACACTCGTGTTTTAAGGACCCTCATTATGTAGCAGTTGCATAAACTACTATTATAATATCCTTCAGTGTATAATTATAATTATAGTGTTTTATTTAGTTTACTATCAGTTAGAAGTATGAACTTGGGTAGAGTTATAACTTTTATCAATTCAACATGATTATATTCAATACCTTATTTATGTTTTTTGGCAAGACTTTTAAAAACAACTTTCACAAGAAAAAAAAAACACTTATTAACCAAGCATTAACTTCTGCCCCGGTTATTACCAACTTATTTATCGACAAGCACTTTAAATTTCCAAAGTTATAAACTTAAACTTCACTAACAATATCCATTTTAATGAACACTTCGGAAACTAAGGAAGCTGCTGCTTAATTAAGTTTAAAGACAGTTAAGTTAAAGCGGTATCCGAAAGTTGAGCAGTTATTTAAGTTGGACACAATCGGATCTTGTTGGAAACTATAATAAATTCGTTATTATACCTTACTCCTTATAGTTTACTTTTAACACTACCTACCTGCTAGATGGAACGAGGTTAGGGGATGGCTCATTATTTATGTAAGTTATATTTTCATATTTTTAATTAAAAGTGAGAACTTTTAAATGGAAGATTGTAGCTAGCTTGGAAAGGATCTTTTCGAGTTTTTTTTATTTTATGAGTTCGTAATGAAAATGCGTATTTTTGGTACACCCTTAACTAATAGGCCCAGCTTAAAGAGTCATTCGAGTGGTATGGCCACAACAGTGACCATACTCATTAAATAAATATTAAAAAAAGATTCATTCAAAAAATACTACTTAAAACACCATAATTTAAAGCCCAAGACATTGTATGCCACGCTATAACATCTATACTGTACCATGGTTTGCAATAAAATAAATATGAAATATGAATGAATGAATGACATTCTTCTCAAATCCTAAGTACATAATTATTAACTTGTGTAAGTATGTTTATTTTTATCTCAAGTTAAGTTTTTACATATTCGTATAAAGCAAAAAAGCAATATTATTACAAAATATAAAAACATTATAAAAACTTAAACCTAGGGTGCCGCCGGCAGCGAGGCGGGGCCTAAGCTACCGGTGATCAGTTATTAATTATTATTATATCGCATTGTAGGATATCAACCGCTAAAAGTTAGACAAGTTGAAACAAAAAACACTTTCTCTAAAAGATAAAAACGAAGCCCGTAAATTTCCACAAGTTTCTAGAAACTGAAGGCCAAGTAAGTAAGTAAATAAACAAGTGAATCCCCGCACAGGACAAAAGAGTATATTTTAATTCACGGTTATGACTTTCATACGTTCGCGCGTGGCCCGGTGCCAGGCACCAGGCATTGTCTAAGAACTTTATGGAACCGAGGAATTGGCTTCGCGAAGCAGATATTTCTCATTTTTCGAGTGATATACAACTTTTAGAGAAGGTTTATTGAAATTTTTAGAGTTAAAGATCACATAAAAGATAACGAGTTTAACTCGAATAAAATTGTACTCTTAAATCGTTTAAGTATTTAAGTGAATGGTGACTGTTTCTTTATTCATAATTTTAGTGCTGTTACCATGACGCTGTCACATAGTGAGTGACTAAACCTTACTTAATTAGGTTTTTTTACAGGTATCTTTGACCACATTAGCCACATTAAAAGCAAGTTGTGATAGGATGATTAGGATGCAGAAACAGTCTTATTTTTTTATCGTAACACACTGGTAACATAATTAATACATTGATGGAAAATCAAAATTTACAGTGTTGAAAGTCCTAAGCCAGTCTGTTTTATCCGGTGGTGGGCTGAGGGGGGCACTCGAATACCATTACCATGCCATGCCAAGTGGTGTGTTGTGAAGATGACTTCATTGAATTTAAGTACCTAACTAAAGACTGTAGTATCCACATAGTAATACATAGTCTCTGTACACATATTTCAAAGGCTAACTTGAAGGCCACTCAGACAGCGCATAAAACAAACTTTTTCAATAAGCGCAGTAAATAAGATCATCGCGCAGAGGCTGAATGGGCAGCGAATTATAAAATTTTCAGTTCAGGCTCCACCCACAATACCGAACTAGTTCGCTATTTAATTATGAAATTATGAACAGCGGGCAGACAAACCCAGGTCTCACAGTGCGGATGTGAGTACAAGCGGTAGCGAGAGATAACACTTTTAAGCATCATTTTCGAAGGAAAAAATATAAAATGCACTGTGGCGTGCTCTAGAAGAGACCTACACACAGCATTAGCTGGAAAAGGGTTTCAAAAGAAGGAGGACAGTTCATGTTTTTGGCAATTTCTTAACTTTATTTTACTTTATTTTGTAACCAAATTCACATCATGAACTGCGAAAGTGTGTAGGTACATTTGGACAAGAGTTGTCATGTCATATAATTTTTAATTGACATAAAATATAATAATAATCAATTATTTACAAACATTAGGCAAAACTGAACTGTCTTAATGTATAAATGTAGACTGCAATAATTAATTCTTAGTCTTGACCTCCGCTTCCGTTCGTCTCCCCACTGTGCACGGCCGGCCACTGCAGTTCCTCGCTTCTGGTTAATTAAGACACTGTTCGGAGTGGCACTTGCGCCGCGCAATGTATATCTGCTCGTGTTTAAGTACTTTAGAATATAAATTACGTTGGCGAAAGAAAGAAAATTTTTAAACAAAGTCCATTTTTATATTTCTGTTCAAAATAAAATTATATCCTCTAAAAATTAAACTGCAAGTGCCATTTTGTTGTTGGTTAAAATTTTTAACGCAGAAACGTTTTAGGGACGCAGATAAAACAAAAGCTTATAGGATCACAAACATTATATCCTTTATAAACTGCTAAATGTTATTTTGATTTTGATTAACGTTTTGAGCATAAATCCTTATTTTAATAAATAAACATATTTTCTTAACTACTTGAGTGTGACATCTTCGGTTTTGAGGGCACCTATAAGTGTTTTTTTTTATATCTTACATGACGAAATATAGAATCGAATCGAATAGCTTATTTCAAAGAATATGGTAGGTTAGGTTAGTTAGTGTTACAATAAATTTTAATGCATATAATTTCTCCGAATACAATACAAGAGTTCTATGAAAAAGTAAGATAAAATACACCATATCTATAAACTCTATAAGAACTCCATTTTAAAAAAGTAAACAAAAACAGGTAGGTAAAAAGAAAATACAAGGTAGCAGTGGGTAGACTTATGGCTACAAACCGATCTCTTAAATACATACATTTATCGTAAAAATATTACTTACGAAACCTTTAAACGTTTTATTGCTCAAATAATTCACCAAAATTAACATCAATAAACGTAATTTTGATTCGGTCGAATGACTTTAAATTTTTAAAGGCTACATTGTTGGTGCTCCATATAAAGCTCGTCTAGCGGATATATTAACTTTATGCTTTAACTTTATTAAGTCATCAAGTTAATTTTATAACTCCATAAATTTATGCTAGGTACCTACTTGTTATTCTTGGTAACTTGGTTAAAGCAAACAGTTCGGTTTTAGAGTTTAGCTTGAGGGTTTAAAGGTGTTATCCTAACTTCTTACTAATATTAAGTGAGTTTGTTGGTTATGCTTATACGCAAAACGCGCTGAATTAATTTTGATGAATTTTCTTGTAGAGATAGATAATTTTATAGGATTTAACCTTCGAAAAGTACAAACATAGCATATCAAGGAATAACCAGAGTGAACCAATTTTTTTATCCCGGTAAATTACATTATTCCCGAGGAATATTGACATAGACGTAGACATAACTTTATTTGACATCAAAATATACACTTATATAAATAAATAAATAAATAAATATCATGGGACAAGTGACACCAATTGACGTAGTCCCAAATTAAGCAGAGCTTGTGTTATGGGTACTAGGCAACGGATAAACATACTTATATAGATAAATACATACTTAAATACATATTAAACATCCAAGACCCAAGAACAAACATTCGTATTCATCATACAAACATCTGCCCCGACCGGGATTCGAACCCGGGACCTCTAGCTTCGTAGTCAAGGTCTCTAACCACTAGGCTATCCGGCCGTCATATATATAAGTATCATATTGATATATATTCAAAATTCAAAATTCAAATTCAAAATTCAAAATTTTATTCAGCAAATAGGCAGTTGAATGCTCTTTTACACGTATTTTTTTTGAGTCTACTAGCGCTTTCGGAAAGACCATGATTGCCAAGAAGAATGCGCCGCAAGAAACTTGGCACAAAGTCATTTTTTCTAAAAACAAGTTACATTAGCTCTTACAATACGTAACCACAGACAAATCACACAAAGAAACCTCACTCTGTCATTAAAAGATTAAGAGGGAAAAAAAAACCGCATTTTAGAAACAAGTGTAAAAAGTAATTATTAGAACAGCAAAACCAGAACACTTTACTTTACTGGCACGTTTTAATTGAGCAGGAGATGTATAGGGTCTCCAGGTCAATATTGATAGCCGAATTATAGGCAAAGTCGCAGGAAATAGTACCAGTCATATCCCAGTCATACAATTTTCTCATTTCATTAAGGTCGCTTGGAGGAGAGATCTCTATACAACTGTAAGGCCGTCTAACGCTACCCTATAATTGTCTGAGCCTACCTTTTTCTTCTCATTGTGTGGTGTTCAATAAAGAATACTTAATTATATAATATTGTAGGATATTTTATTACTGTATGAAGTTTATGTCTGTCCGATTTTAACATCACAAAAGCTAAACAGATGCAATATTATCATGGCTAATTTGTAAACAAAATTAATTAAAAACGAATTAATTTTGTTAACAAATTAGCCATGATAATATTGCATCTGTTTAGCTTCTGTGATGTTAAAATCGGAGAGACATAAACTATGAAGTTTAACTAACACAAATACACACGAAAATCCTCTAAAACACCTATAAATAAACGCAGTTATCTCCAATCAAGGAGTAAAAATTGCAATATCAATTTTGGCCGCCAGCCAGCCATTGGAACCACTGTGCGGTCGTTAACATATTAATGAGAAACCATATTAGGATGCCTGATTGTCACCGATTGGCCCACTGGGTGACTTGGTACTTTACTGAGCTCTTTGAAAATGAGTACAGTCTAGGAAATTAATTCCTGACCCACCATAGAACATTTTCATAGTAAACGTCATAACGATTTTTTCCTTGTCAAGCTATGCGATGTCTCTGTGACGTTATCCGTGAAAAGGTTCCATGGTGGGTCAGAAATTTATATCCTCGACCGTACAAGTCGAAAGCCGCGATAGCCTCTCAAGCAGAGGGTCGTGGGTTCGAGCCTCGGCTCGGATCTCCGAGTGTTTCGGAACTTATGTGCGAAATTGTGTTCATAATTTATCATGAGCTTTTCGGTGAAGAAAAACGTCGTGGGGAAACATGCAAATTTCTGCGAAGCAATTCAATTGTGTGTGTGAAGTTCCTAATTAGCACTGGGCCCGCGTGGGAACTATAGCCCAGCAGTGGGACGTGGTGATGATGATGATGATGATGACTAGTCCAAAAATAAATAAAGATTACATTTAGCGAGAACGCAAATTTCATTATAGTGTCACGCTTGTGATGTTGCCATACCTATAAAATATTTGTCCTTCCGTCCGTAGTCTATAGAAATGTAATTGATAGACAGGCTAAAATAACAAATAATAAAAAAATGAGGGAGTTCCCATACAATTCCCGGTGTAATTACGGGCACAAGAGGCATTTCGTCTTAGCTCTCTAGGTTGGCAACGCATCTGCAAACCCTCCGGGGTTACGGGTGTCTATCAGTGGTGATCACTTACCATCAGGTGACCCACTTGCTCGTTTGCCTTCCTCGTCGTATAAAAAAAAATACAAGAAACGTGTATTTTCTGTTTTTGTTCGATCATAATAATAGCAATAGATTGACAGACACTTCTCACAGAGGCCTGAGCACGAATATTCGAATCCTAAGTAGCGTAATCGAGTAGTAACTAGTAACGCTATCGAGGAAACTTGTATGACGTTTGGAACAACGCCCCCGTGAGCGTATTTGGTACTAAAATTTAATATTGTTTACGCCTATATTCGGGCATCATCGGCAATCTTCGGATACCGTCGCTCGCGCAGAGGAGCGCGGGGCGCGGGGAGGGGCTCGGCGGCCATTCGGCTCAAGCAACGAACGCATTCACTTGTCTCCTAGAATAATTATTTGTAAACAAGCAAATTTCGATAATATGTATGTGCATGTCATGTACTTGGAGTCTGCTTTGTCTCCTCAATACGACACCTAAACATTCAAAATTGAAGTACACGCACTCTCAAGCGTGTACAAATATGAATTTTCTCAATGGCGATACGCTAACGTTACTACTCGATTACGTCGCGCAGGATTCTAATATTCGTGCTTGGGCCTCAGAGTACGTGTAGTCAATGCATCGTATGTGTTAATCCCTGCATTGGTAGGTGATGAATATCAATTAAATCGTTTAAAATTTATGTGCATGAATAAACTCTGTTGGCTAACTAATGGTTAGTTACTCTTTGAACGTGTTCCTACGAAAGCAAATAGAAGTAAGAGGTGAACATTGAAAATTCTTGGAGCAGTTTAAATAACGTTCTATTTTTTTTTTTTAGTGCCTAGTGTAGTTAACCTGGTATATAAACCATTAAGTACTAGTTCAATATTAAAACTAAAAATAGAATAAACTAAAACCATATATAAACTAAAATTATAAATAAAAAAGCTGACCCAGATCACTGCCGGGCGGTAAGGTGCCCAGAACCTAAGTATCATGGGAATTAAAAGCGTCTCCTCCTGCCCACACTGTGGGAAGGAGGAGACGAGCAAGCGTGTCCTAGCCGAGTGCTTCATGTATGCGGCTGCGCGACGCGAGGCATTCGGAAGCGATGAGCTGAGAGAAGACGAACTTAAGGATGTCAACCTAAACAATGTCCTTATGTTCAGCAGGAGAACGAGGAGACTCGAGGAGATGCTGCGTGGGAGCGCCGCTGGGGCAGTAACCGTCGGCTCCAAACCACGGGGAACTGTGCCCTAAGCACGACTTGTCGAATCCTGCGTCACGTAAAATCGAATAGTAAACTTTAACGAGTTTGTATGACGTTTGGAACAGCGCCCGCCCGTGAGCGTATTTGGAACTAAAATTTAGTATGAGATTTCTCGAACTCGATACGATAACCGTAACGTAACGCAGGATTCGACAAGTCGTGCTTAGGGCACTGGGCTGAATGAACGCACAAGACGATCGACAGCCCGCCTGATCCAGCCAGGCGTCCCCACACATCATTATCATCATCATCAAGGTGCCCAGAAGGCTGGCAGCATTGCCAATTGCATTGGCATCAATATTTATTTGTATTGTTTAAGTTTGAATTTTTATATTTCACTTCATAACAATAGTAAAAAATATTAGACTCATAAGTTTATTCCGTGTCAAAAGAAAGTTAAATATCCTGGGTACTTACGAAATCGAAGCACTACAGCGTTACTCAAGGTTTGATGAATAGATCTTACCTGCGAAAGAAATAAAAACATTAAGTATAAAAAATCGGACTCGCGCACGAGGGTTCCGTAGAAAGATTTTAACGCTTTTCCCCAGTGTTTTAAGAAGTCCAGTGTAAGCAGAGCCCTGCTCCTAAGCAAAATGTACGCAGTGTGGGGTCAACTTATATTGGTCTTCGAAATCTAGGGACAGACATAAAAAAATAAGATTTTGAGACTTTTCTGAGTGATCGTACTATAAGAGCTACCTTCATACCAAATTTCAAGTTTCTAGGACAACTGGAAGTACCCCTTAGGTTTTCAAAATACGGCAATTTGTATGGAAACGACTTTTTTAATGACTGTATCTTTTGATTACGTTGACTTAGATGCTTGATTTTTTCACAGCTTCAAGGGACCGCAGGTTTGAGTACTTGATATCAATTTCAGCATCCTACCTCCACGCGTTCCAGAAAAAAAGGGTCTTGACAGACAGACAGACCAATAGTTGGCGAAATGTGTGCGACTGCTTAATATACCAAGAACCACATTGTACCACATTTCATGCAAATAAAAAACTTTGACTTTGACGGACAGACAGACGGACAACAAAGTGATCCTATAAGGGCTCCGTTTTTTCCTTTGGAACCCTAAAAAGGTACTAAGAAACTATAGGTTTTTGTCACGAAGTCAATATATTCTAGCAAAATCTTGCGCTTTTTCGAACTATATTCAAATATGGCGCAATATTTAGCGCTATTTAAAATCACAGGAGGCAGCACTGACGCAAAATTGTTATTTTTAATACAGTTGCTCAAAAAGTGGTAACTTTTGTGGCTATGTATAGTGCGGAAAGTTGAAAGTAAAAGTTAAGTACTAAATACGTGAAAAATAGAAGGGGAGCGGGTCTTAGCTACTACGGATGGTTACCGAAGGGGGGGGGGGGATTGATAATAACCAAACCAACTTAGATAAGTCGAAAACCCCCGACATTGTCACTTCAAAGTTCAATATTTCAAATACGGGTGAACCGATTTTAATAGAACTTAGCTAAGAACCATTTCAATTAAAGCCATAGCTCTCAAACGGATGGACCGATTTCGATGCGGTTTTTGCGACGAAAAAGAGGGGTGTTATAAGTTTGACATGTGTATCTGTAACACCCCTCTTTTTCGTCGGGGGTTGAAAATGGGGAAATATTAGTTCAAACTAAGATCTTTACTGGACTAGTTATACTGCACAAAACGAGCTAACAAACAGTAACATCCGCATAGCATAGCTGTAGTGTATCACGACTGTCACAACGTCTTATTTATCCTAAACTACATCATTAAGCATAGCTATGCTGTGGATCGAGCTGCGCCGGCGCCGGCGGCGCCGTATATCTGTCACTTGCGCGAATATAGTGAGTGAGAGGGAGGGCATGGTCGTATAAGAAGAGCGGGAAGTCGCCCAAGAATGTTTCACTGAAGGGCTGTTTCAGAGTCGAAGTGTCAAATTAGCTGGCATATAGTACAGTCAGCGTCAAAAGTCGCTCATCACTTTTGTACCTTATCGCAATAACACTTGTCAATCACGTATGACGCGCTGTATCTGGCCGTAGAGCGAAAAGGTACAAAATTGATGAGCGACTTTTGACGCTGATTCTACTTATCGAAAATTTTACATGGCTTGAATGGACATGAGATTTATTTAATTTATTTCTTTATAATTAGCTACCTACATAATACTAATCGTATATTTCCAGGGCAATTTTTGTAGATAATTGCTTTATCCAGGCTAGACTAGCCGGGCTAGTTATGTTATGATTGGCCAAATACAAAATTGTCCATATTATTATGATATTTGTTCACACATAAAAAGTTACACTACTTCTAAAGGTCGAAAAAACAGCTATCTAATTGGTAAGTTTATGTTAAGTAATCGCAATCGGTGCAACTTTCTGCTAAAAAACACAATTAAATCTATCTATATTTTTCTAGATATTCATAGCCCAATTTAAATTTATGAACAAAAGTAATACAGTTACGTCTATTTGACAAAAATGTGTGTGATGATTCGTGTGGACACACGTGTGGTCGCGGGTGAGCAAATTTTTTTTTTAGTTCATAAATATGGACCTCCGCAAACGCCCGATTCAATCAACAATTTAAATTCATTGCACCTCTTTTTACAACTCAGGGGAAAGTAGCGATTTTTGTCGCCCCGCTCGCTGCTCCGCTCGTGTCTATATCCAAGCCCTAAGGAATACCCTCAAAGAGCGCCAAACGAATTGCACTGCATTTGAAAGAGCATCCCACTGGAAGGTCAATTTACTTGCATTGTGTGAATGACTCAGTTTTATGGTCCCGGCCGGCCACAGAACTAATAAAAAAGGAACAAACATACATACATACATAGGCTGATAAACACATTACCCTCCTTTGCGTTTCGCAGTCGGGTAAAAAAAAACCGGACAAGTGCGAGTTCGACTCGCCTAGAGAGAAGAGCGTTGGTTGCGTACGTTAATTTTGCGGGAGGTAGGACCTTGTGCGAGGTCCGTTCGGATCGCTACCACCATTTTACTCGCTAATCCTGCCGCTAAGGAGCAGTGCTTGCACTGTTGTGTTCCGGTGTGGAGAGTAAGACAGCTGGTGTAATTATGGGCACAAGAGGCATTTCATCTTAGCTCTCTGGGTTGGCAACGCATCTGCAAATCCCCCCCCCGAGGTTGCGGATGTCCATGGACAGTGGTCATCACTTACCGTCAAGTGACCCACTGATCGTTTGCCTTCCTAGTCATACATAAAAAAAAATATATATTAAAAATTCCAATTTCGTATGTTACTTTTAATGCCAACATTTCTTGTAGGTTTTCGTGTAATCTATAGGCAAAGAACTATTTTTTGAGTTTTTTTTTCAAAAATTTCGGCTCTGCAGTTACAGAGTTAAGAGGGGGAATGGTCAATTTTGTGTATCTGCCTGTAGCATCATAGCTCCCAAACGGATGGACCGATTTCGATGCGGTTCTTTTTAATCGATAGCTAGTTTAATTGAAATGATTCTTTCCGGAGACAAGCAGTCGGTAGGCCTCCAACAAAATGGAGCGACGACCTGATGAGAATTGCGGGATCGCGGTGGATGCGAAAAGCACAAGACTGGTCTGAGTGGAGAGCCTTGGGGAGGCTTATGTCCAGCAGTGGACGTCTTTCGGCTGACGTGATGATGATGATAAATAAACCAAACGCATATGAATTTGTGATGCTGAGCTAGTATTATACAGGCTGACTTTAGCCGAACACGCAAAAACAGAACTGGCACAAACGGCCACAACCGCAAAACAATTTATTATAATAACCATCCTGTATAAGTGTTTACATCACAGTACACATTCAACTTTGACACTCACGTGATAAGGTTCATTTTGAATCGTCGCCTGTGATATCTTCTAGAAATTGCTGTTGCATTTTGTACTTTGAAGCGGAGCGTTAAGGTGGAGTTTTGTTTGTGTTTGTTTTAACATGTGTTCTGTATGCATGGCTCGCCGCAATATTTGCGAATTCATTAATGTGTGAATACAATAAATTCGCTAATTAAAATAAATAATTGCTGCAATGAACTGATAAATTAACTTTTGAGCATTAAGCCGTGATAGCCTGGTGGTTTGACCTATGGCCTCTCAAGCAGAGGGTCGGGGCGTTCGAACTCCGGGTCGCACCTCTGAAGCCCGAGTACGAATATTCGAATCCTGCGTATCGTAACGTTATCGTATCGAAATCGAGAAACTTCATACTAAATTTTAGTTCCAAACACGCTGATGGGCGGGCGCTGTTCCAAACGTCATACAAATTTCTCGATAACGTTATAACTACTCGATTACGTTACGCGGGATTCGAATATTCGTACTAAGGGCCTCTGTGTTGTGTGTACGTGCAAAATGACATTCGTAATTTCACGAATGATGAATGATTGAATGAATCATTTTTTTACAAGCTTTTCGGTGAAGGAAAACATAACCGCACACTCTAGCGAAGTAATTTAATGGTGTGTGTAAAGTTCTCAATCCGCACACTGGGCTCTCGTGGGTGCTAAAGCACATGCCCTCTCATTCTGAGAAGAGGCCTGTGCCCGGCAGTGGGACGTGAAAATAGGCTGATGATGATGATGATTGTGCGTTAAAGGTTCGTCAGAGGAAGTTTTCTTTTCAAAAGTCATTGTTGAAATCTTTAAATGAGTTCTGAATTAATATTATTGTTATTATTTGTAGATATTTCTAGCTCATTCGCGAGACAATAGTGTTATATTTATTTCTGAGTCTTCTGTATCTTCAGGCTGAGAATAGGGCGCTCCATCAACCGCTCTATATATTTTTTTTTAATTGGTACTTAGGTAGTGGTTTAAAATAATGAAAGAAATGTGAAATGTGACGCTAGGTACTGCACATGGTTGAAGAATGACATTTTCGTTTATTTGTTATTTTAGAGGTTTTAATTTTATTTTTAATTATTCACTAGGTATTTGGACAATATTTAAAATTTTGACATACTTATCAGAAATTATAGTGGAAAAACAATTAAATTTTAATTGTTTTTTACTCTTCACAATTTCAATATTAATTCTCGTAACTTGACATTGTGCAATTTATGATGTATTTTTTACTGGATGAAAAAATAATCGAATCTTATCCATTACATGTACATCCAACTAAAAAAAACAATGACAGAACAGAAACATAGGACAACCTGCTGCTGTTCCAATTTTGCCAACTTTTACGAGTATTTAGGTTACGTAAATCAGTTTAGCATCAAATTCACTTATTGCAAAATCTATACCCCTGTAGGTAGAGTCGAGGAAATTAATTCCTGACCCACCATAAAACATTTTCATTCTAAATGTCATAACGATTTTCCTTGTCAAGCCATGCGATGTCACTATGACGTTTACTGTGAAAAGGTTCCATGGTGGGTTGAGCACGACTTTTCGAAACCTGCGTCACGTAAAAACGAATAGTAAACGTTATCGAGTTTGTATGACGTTTGGAACAGCGCCCGCCCGTGAGCGTATATGGAATTAAAATTTAGTATGAGGTTTCTCGATCTCGATACGATAACCGTAACGTTACGCAGGATTCGAAAAGTCGTGCTTGACCCCCAGGAATTAATTTCCTCGACCGTACATACGAGATACACCCCATCATACAGGATGTCACAACACGCCACTCGAAATAACAGGTACTGACGTCACGGCACGCTCGTATGTCATCCTATGCACATAGCCTAAACAGAATCACAGGGAAGCACCCTAAGCTTAATATATGCGTGTGCACGTCTGTCCGTGCTTACCCACCACCTGAACCTCCCCCTTCGTTTGTATTAATACGGTGTTTTTTCGCTTTTTGCCGCCTATCGGAAGCGGTTTTGCATAATTTTTAATATGTACCGTGGAGGACAATTTTTTTTTTGGCAGGTTTTTTTTAACCTGCAGTGGAATAAAGACAAAGTTAAACTATTGGTCACTCTATTATCTAGGAAAGTTCTGAGAGACTGAGTCAAATGGGCGAAGCTTTTTTTAAAGTATTACCTAGCCCAATCCCTCTCATTCTGAGAAGAGGCTTGTGCCTGCGCTAAAAAGGCTGATAATGATAATTACCTAGTTCAATTACAATTATTTACATAGAATACTCGTACAGTCCAGGAAAAAAATATGAATAGCCAAATTTCTACATAATTAATTAAAAAAATTACAAATTATTTTATTCGACGTGTCAAAACATAATTAGATGGGTAATTCAAAAAAGGTTTGTCATCAATAAGAAATAAATAAAATAAAAACAACACAATTGAAATTAACCCATTTAATTTTCCCAGTTAGGCATAGTCAAGTTGACATAAAATAGTAAAAAAAGATTCCAATCAAACAGATACGAACCAATACATAGAGGTGAAACTTATAATTGTAACACTCCTCTTTTCCGTCGGTGGTTAGTAAAATGGTAATCCACTCAAAAACAACGAACCGAATTTTAAGCAGCCAATACGTGTTGATCATTCTAGAATACGGCTCTTCGAAATTGTAGTTTTGAATTTGAACAGTGGGCAAAATGTCCAAACAACATTTAAAAATCCAGGCGAGCCCACATCCCCATTCAGCAGAGCTCTACCAGTAAAAACCGTAACGGATTGCGAGGCTACTAACGAGCGTCGATATAACCACTGCGAATATTTGACAGGGATGGCGGTTCTATCGATAAAATGCGAAATCGGTGTATCGATAGAACGAAGTGATAATTGTTCAAACAAAAATCTATACGATAACCTAACCAACTTAAAATGGTTGAAACGGACGAAAGTGTGGGCTGTATATATTAAATGAATTAAAGATGATATCGAGTAAATGGAGTTTAATAAGTAAATAAAAGAACAAAAGGAACAACACAAACCAACAGAACTTTACTACTGACAAGACATGACCAAAAATATTAAAACAAAAGTAAAAAAAGAACATAAAAAGCGTCATATGATAAAAACTAACAAGGAGTTTGCGACAAGGGTCAATCAACTTTTCATTGGCAATTGTCAAAAAAGATTAAATATAAAATAAGATTGTCTTAAATAATCTTATTTTAGACGAGTTACCCAGGGGACATCTCCATGGCAACGAGTGGCAATGAAAAGTGGATTGACCCAAAAACAGAAAACCGAACTACGATTCTGGGAAACAAAAGGTTTGTCACTATGCCACTCCCACAACTGGGACGAATCCAATGACACCTCATACGTTGAAATCCGTCAAACGGTTTAGACTGTAGGGAGTGCCAAAAAATTAGACGTACATACATACGCTCGAAAAACATAACCCATCTTGGGCTGTCGGGTAAGAATAACGTAGGATTCAAACTCAAACTCACAACATTTAATGTACTCTTGCAGCAAAAAGTTAAACCCAGTTTTAGTGTTCAAGTCTAGCTGAGCTGTGTCAAAATGTACAGAACTGTAGGCTTAAACTAGATTTACATTTTTGCAACAAGTGGCCCTTAATATTCTCATAACAACCAAAGATTCAGGGGAGTGGGAAAAGAGATAAGTTAAACGAGAGCCATTGACATTGGGCATATGTAAGAAAATCTTTAACATTTATTTATGTCTAGAACATAAAAAAAGGCTCAAGGGTTTTATCTTTAGACCACAAAAGTCACAAAACAGACAAGTAGTTAGCCATGTCAAGTAGTGAATCAGTTAGATCAAATAGGTGCAAATGATTTATGAAAAGCTTTCTTCAATGATGAACAATCTTTTAAATAATATGATTGATTAAACGTCCAAACGTTTCCAGCCCACTGTAACTGTGCCTAGCAGTGGGACAATAGCAGGCTGTTTTTTAAATGAATATAAAGACCAGAATACATTTAAGTAGGCCTGAACTGGTGTTATCTATGCGCCTCAGATCTGGACACATCCCTCTGAATAAATTCGCATTCCTGATGAAAATAATAAGTTCACCTAACTATGAAGAATGTGGTATTGTGGAAGATGTTTACCATATAATAATGGAATTTGTTCGGAATGAAGCTTTTAGAAGCCTTAATCTAGACTTTAAGCTAGATATAGGTAAATGTAATGCTATCTTGGCTTTTCCTAGTTCTGATGAGGCTAAATTGTTGTACAGACTGGTGAGAGCTGGTCTGAATGCTAGACGTTGATTAAGTGCACTCAGATCATATCTCATCATGTCTTTAGTATTACTTAGTTCATAGATTAATTTTCAATCTGTTAGAAATACTGAGTGGCATGGTCACTACAGTGACCAAACTCATTAAATAAAGATTTAAAAAAAACCAGAATACAAAGAACTCCAGCAAATATCGACATGAGTTTCGACAAAGCACAACACTAGCACACTCGTCGCAAGTGGTCGCATAACGAGCGAGATAACGAACTCGGCGCATTGTTATCGACAAAATGCAAACCTATCGACAGCTGACGAGTAGGGAGGGGAAAGGATATGGGGCAATAGGCCGAATCACATTGAGCTAGGAAATGAAAAAATATACAGGGTGCGTTTTAATGAACCGTCAAGAATTCAGCCTGGGGTTGAGTAAGTGTAAGTGAAAAGTTTTTATTTGTAAAAAAATCCCACACATTTATTGCCTCTGCTGATTGACAATAGGTACGTATTTGAGATTTTTTTTATTTTAATTAAAAAATACTTCCCACTACACTTACTCAACCCCTGACTGAATTCTGGACACTTAATTAAAATGACCCCTGTATTCGCTTAGGCAGTTGAATACTCTTCTACGCGTCATTTTTGCGTCTACTAGAGCTTTCGGAAAGACCGTGATTGCCAAGAAGAATGCGCCGCAAGAAATTTGGCACAAAGTAATTTTTTCTGAAAAAATATTCCAATAGCTCTCACATGACCGGTAACTTGTCACCGGTAAATTTCAACTAGGTAGTGAGCTTTATTATATTGTATACCATGCCATATTCAACTCTGTTTCTGCATTCTCATTTGTGTTAAGCCTTATAGGTACACGCATAGATCTAGTTCAACATGTCAGATAGACTGGTGTGGTCACTGTTGGGCGTGGGGAGGGGGGGGGGGAGGTGAATCAGCGAACTATTTTAATTACTAAGCGGCCCGGTCCACTAATTTGCGAAATGTTACCATGAAATAGGTTGACATTCTTAATGGAGTTGAAGATTTAGAAGATTTTAGATTTGTCATGGTGGAGTGAATGTTTTATTTAAATAGTTTGAGAAGGGCTTAGGTATTTAAGAATTGGCAGCTACGACCAATCAGATGCTTCTATCCTTCCTATATTAAGAAGCGTATTGTAAGAGCTATTGTAACTTGTTTGTAGAATAAATTCTCTATGCAAATTCCATTTTTAATATAAGTTTTTTATTTGTCTGTACTTTTGTATTGTCATCCAACTTTCAAGTCGACCAAATAGTCCAGTGGTTAGAGACCCTGACTATGAAGCTTGAGGTCCCGGGTTCGATCCCCGGTCGGGGCAGATGTTTGTATGATGACTACGAATGTTTGTTTTCGGGTCTTGGATGTTTAATATGTATACAAGCATGTATTTATTTATATAAGTATGTTTATCCGTTGTCTAGTACCCATAGTACAGGCTTTGCTTAGTGTGGGACTAGGTCAATTGGTGTCATATCATATTAATTGTCCCATGATATACGTCAACCGTTGAAGAGTTCCCTCCTGAGCAGACGATTTTGGCCGGGCCACCAGACCTTAACTACCAGACTACCGTACAGATCGTACTGCCCGGGTTGACAATACATTAGGTACACTAGGTACAGCTTGTAAATAACCTAACCAACTTAGAAAAGTTGAAAAACCCCCGACATTGTCATTTCAAAGTTCAATATTTCAAAAACGGGTGAACCGATTTTAATGAAACTTGGCTCAGAACCATCTCGATTAGAGTAGCTTTCGATTAAACAAAAACCCGCATCTAAATCGGGCCATCCGTTTGAGAGCTATGATGCCACAGACAGATACACAGATACACATGTCAAACTTATAACACCCCTCTTTTTTGTCGGGGGTTAAAAATTACTTTGTGCCAACTTTATTTCCGAAATCACGGTCTTTCCTAAGGCGCTGGTCGACTCAAAAAAATTACGTGTAAATCCTGGGGCACATTGAGGCACCAGTCGTGGCCACTAAGGCCTACCGCACATTGGGCCACTAGTCGCGACCACTAGTGGCAAGCGCGGGCGACTCTCGCAGCTTGTGGCTCGAACGCGGCCACTCGAACGCTCAGTGCCCTAAGCACGACTTGTCGAATCCTGCGTTACGTTACGGTTATCGTATCGAGATCGAGAAATCTCATACTAAATTTTAGTTCCAAATACGCTCCCGGGCGGGCGCTGTTCCAAACGTCATACAAACTCGTTATAGTTTACTATTCGATTTTACGTGACGCAGGATTCGACAAGTCGTGCTTAGGGCACTGTTTGCGCCGATACTATACAAAATGTATGAAAAAACTCGTCCGCGGCTCGTGGTGGCGTCTAGTGGCCGCGACTTAGTTTTCCTTAGTCACTAGGTTAGCTGTAAGAGATCCCTTTTTAGGGCTAAGCTCGCCTTTTTACTACATTGTCTGTTTCGGTATATTTAGTGTAATTGTTTGGTAATATTATGTGCAATAAGTATTTACATACTTAATGGCTCAATGTGCGGCAGGCCTAAAAGACATCGATGTATAAAAAATTAAAGACAGGCCACACACCTATTCAGCGCTGACGAAATGCGGCCCTCACTCATTAGCTGTCATTAAACGGACATAATGCCAAACATCAAGGGATACTAAGTCACCGAATCACCTAATCACGTATAGTTGCTTGTCCGCGCGCGGTGAAGCGGTGGCGTATCTGTCTATTTTTGTATATCAATGCTAAAAGAGCATTTGACCGCTCACTTACTGATTGAAATTTTGATTTTGATGTAATTTTGATTGTCTGCAGTAGGTAGGTGCTTAGCCGCGCCGCGTCATAAATAAGCAAATCAGTTTTCCGCACCCATGTTCGGTATACAGGGGTGCATATCAATCTGCCCAATTCTCTATCCGTCATAATTGATATATGAGAGCTTTGTCCGGAGTCGGTCACCGAGACGGACTTGGTCGTCACAGGGTGGACGTCACGGGTGGACGTTACGGGGTGGACGTCACGGGTTGGACGTCACGGGGTGGGCGTCAGAGGTTATATACGGGCGGTGATTGATATAAATACTGAGCGTCTAGTGTAATCAACGGACAATAAACTAACTTTCGATTAAAAAACCGTATATAATCGGTCCATTCGTTTGGGAGCTACATGATGCCACAGACTAACGTCAAACTTATAACACCCCTTTTTTGTTGGGTGTTAACAATGGGTCATAGCCACTCAATTGCTTTTGGCAACTAGAGTTGCCTGTCAACGCTCATATTTTGTTATAAATAGAGTTCAACTCAAAATTCAAAGCAAGTGAGTGGTTAGAGAAGTTCTGTTGTCGTCTACATTTTAGTACATGCGATATTTTATACAGATGAAACAGGATCCTCACAAGCCATTGATCGCTGCGCGTGAGAAGCGCGTGGTTCGCCGTATTACTTGCGCGTACGCATGCAGACTAGCGATTAGTGATCAAGACAGAGGTGGTGACAGGATATGGGTCGCTAAATGACATGCGTGGGTCGAGACAGCTTAATCTTGTTAACATATCAGTTTGACAGCATAGATATATTAAGTATAGCGTATGAAAGGGCCCTTTGGTACCTACTCAGTTTTCGTAGCCAATTTTGTGGCACTAAAATTAGTGCCAGTGAAATGAGCCGCTCCCCGCCAGAGGGTTCTCAACACCGTCCCTATTTTAAAAATGTTCCAAATGTTTTGCCAGTGTTTTTTTGCGTTAATTTTGACTCATTCGGGTAAGTTTATGACTGTGATCAAAAGTTAGTGTTGCAGTATTTGCATTTTTTTTTAACTCCTAACACAAAGAGGGGTGTTATTAAAATTTACGTGTGTATCTGTGTTTCTGTGAGTCTGTCTGTGGTATCTTATCTTTTAAACGAAAGTATAGAATATAAATACTCGTAAACCAACATGAACTCGTTTTATTGAAAATGTTACAAACTTACAATTTATAGATTGAAGCTTTAAACAAACTAGTGGCGCCATCTATGTACCGTTGCTGTTAAGTAACGGCAAGTCGCAAAGCCAGCGTAAGCGTAGCTGCAACGCGCATCGATCAATGCCGTGATAGTTCTTACCAAACCGTGAAGATGGCGCTTGGCGCAATTTTTTCTTGTGCTTCGTTTAGACGCAATGATTTATTTTAAGTAGTTAGTGAGTGTAAGATAAATAGTGAACGTATAAATTGTGGTAAATTAGGTTATTTTGAAGATTTTAAACTCTTTAAGCTGCGTATCGGAATATTTCCTTTAAGAGAAATACATACTTTCGGGTTTTAGAAATACTTCAGCTGCCAATGGCGCTTCTTAAGTCAAAGAAGGAGTTCTAAGTGCTCACGGACTGTTAGTTGTGTTTTTAGGTTAAAAGTCATTCTAACCTGTACAGCATCGTCCAGACATCGCCCCCAGGCATCACTGCGGTCGACGAGCGAATTCCACTTGCTCTCCAACTTGGCAACCTCTCGCCGGATCGACCGGGCCAAGTCTCTAGCCTGCTCCTCCGCTGACCGGTAGTTGCGGGAGTCACCCTCGTTGTCACGGCTCGCTGGGGACAAACAAAGTGTTAAATTTAATTTAAAGTAAATAGCTATTAATAACATCATCAAGACGAGTCCTAGAATGGAGACCCAGAGCGGACACTAGGGGTCGATGTTCGACGGCACGGAGGCCGAGACTGGATGAGACGGGCACAAGATCGCCAAGAGTGGAAGAAGAACAAAGAGGCCTATATCCAGGAGTGGATCAACAAAAGGTCACCATGATGATGATGATGATGATAAACATCATGAACTTTCGAACATTTTGAAATAGTAACGGTGTTGCTGAGCCCGCCGGCGGGAGCGGCGCAGCCGGCGGCGCCCGTGCGGACGTGCTCGCAGCTCATATCACTGAGACTACTTTGTAGACTCACTGAATTGGAAACAAACGCTAAAGCTGGGCTCGTCCATACGTTATACTCGTATAAGTCTATGTAAATAACCCTATTATTTCTAACATGAAACTACCGTGAGATTCAATCATACTGAAATAAACGGAGCGAAGCATGTCGAAGGGTGTGCTCCCAGAGGAAGGACTACGGACTAGTTCGAGACATGTCGGGCTATACATGACTGACATAATGAGAGTAATCCGTTTATTTTTCTGTAACCCTCAGAACAGAAAAAGAAAGACGTTTACGCGCGATTTCGCCTCTGCCAAATAAAATACATTATTACGATTACGAAAAAATTACACACATACACATACTCATAAAAAGGTATTATCACATTTTATTTTGATTAGGGCGTTTGTGTGCATGACTGTGTGCGTGTTTTTGGCACTTGTGTGACAGTTTTGTTTTAGTATGAATTCGGAAGAACGTAACATTGACCTAAACGCGTCTGTACGTGTGTACGTCGTCACCATTGTAGCCGTAAAAATTGTAGTGCATAGATGCCAAAGGCGCCTCCCGTCTGTTTGCTTTATACTAAGTAAACATTACCCTATAAATTTGGGAAAAACTCCAATAGAGATAATATATCTCTCTTCAGGGACAGAAGTTTGAAGGAAGAGACTTGGAAGTTGTATCTGTTGACTTGACTCATATTTCGTGTTCAATGGGTGCATGTTGCGCGCTCGATCAGGCAGGCCTATACCTAGGCTTGTACCGAATACTATTTACAAAAATATCAAAAAAGTAAGCGGTCTCTATGTTTTTTATTTTTTTTATTTGTGTGTTTTTATAACATTATTTTATGTATTTCATTAATTTGTTTTTGCCTTGACAACTCCCTTCTGGGGACGAAATTTTTTACTTACTTCTTATTTTCGTTTGTTTATTTCATTTTTTGACGATCTCAACAAAAAATCTTATATTTTTGACATGTAGTATTTATATAACGTAATTTTAATGTTGAGTAAATAAATAAATCTAATCTAAAATCTATACTTTAAAAATCGATACAATCCTCAACAGCACATTTGACCAGTGCCCTAAGCACGACTTGTCGAATCCTGCGTCACGTAAAATCGAATAGTAAACTATAACGAGTTTGTATAACGTTTGGAACAGCGCCCGCCCGTGAGCGTATTTGGAACTAAAATTTAGTATGAGATTTCTCGATCTCGATACGATAACCGTAACGTAACGCAGGATTCGACAAGTCGTGCTTAGGGCACAGTAGTGTGGATTTACCAACCAAGTTTGTAAACTTTCGCAACTAACTTTAATTCCCTTACCCTCGTGTACACGAATACACGAGTGTACAAACAGTACACAAGTGTGTATGTATACTCCTATCGGATGGACGTTTAATTATACACAAGACGTTCGTAATTGTCCGGAGCCGTGGCCGTGTATCCTCAAGGCGCTAACTTAGTTAAGGACTCGCGATCCAATTTGCTGGAAAGAAGATTATGTTGGAGTTGTACCGGTTGATGAGTGGTGGTCATTAGATGTTATTGTCTGCAGAATGACCGACGAATAATAATAATAATATTAATAATATTATTATGGGACAATTGACACCAATTGACATAGTCCCAAACTAGGCAAAGCCTGTACTATGGGTACTAGACAACGGATAAACATACTTATATAGATAAATAAATACTGATACACATATTAAACATCCAAGACTCGAGAATAAACATTCGTATTCATCATACTAACATCTGCCCCGACCAGGGATCGAATCCGGGACCTCAAGCTTCATAGACAGTTTCTCTAACCACTAGGCTATCCGGTCGTCAAATATAACATAGCTTATTCCCCGCGGCTTTGCCCCCGTGAAATATTTCAAAATGAGCTAGTTCCCTATCCCGTGGGAATTTCGAAAAATCCCTTCTTAATGCACCTCTAGGATACTCAAAGTATATATTTGCCAAACTTCAAGTCTATAGGTCCAGTGGTTTAGACTGTGCGTTGTAAGTCAGTCAGTCAGTCACGGTACTGTTTTGTAGGTATAGATTCAGGACAACATAATTTTTGCCATGGTTGGGCATCCCAATCGGTTCACCGGTTTAAGAGCTACGGTTTCACAGATAGACACACATATAGCGGTCAAATTCATGACACCCCTCTCTTTGCATTGGGCGTTAAAAATCCGATCATTTCATCAAAAAACGTAACGTTACGGTTATCGTATCGAGATCGAGAAACCTCATACTAAATTTTAGTTCCAAATACGCTCACGGGCGGGCGCTGTTCCAAACGTCATACAAACTCTACAACGTTTACTATTCGACTTTACGTTTTGACGTTACGCAGCATTCGTAAAGGCGTGTTCGACCCTCTGGCATTTTTTCTGAAACTGTTAATATTTCAGGATTTATTTCAGGACCATCATGGTTAGGTTAAGTTGGTTTTATAAAAATCTTGAAATTACAGTTTCAGAAGAAAATGCTGGTTGTGAAATGATAATTTTGCGAAACGAATCAGTTGTGAAACGTTTGTCGATGAAACATTAGTGAACCGACTCCACCAACTGTCCACTTAATACTCACAAAATTATAAAACCAACACTGAATATTTCCAGTTAGAAGTCAGACAAATTTTTGATTATTTGCCCTAGACGTATCAATTTCAAAAGACAGTGATAGCCTAGTGGTTTGTCCTCAGGCCTCTCAAGCAGAGGATCGTGGGTTCGAACCCCGGCTCGCAACTCTAAGTTTTTCATAAGTTATGTGCGGAATTACCACTGTAATGAGCTTTGCGGTGAAGGAAAACATCGCGAGGAAACCTGCACACTCCTGCGAAGCAATTCATTGATGTTGTGTGTTAAGTTCCCATTCCGCACTGGGCCCGCGTGGGAACTATTGCCCAAGCCCTCTCATTTTGAGAGGAGGCCTGGGCCCTATTTCACCATTTTTACAATTGTCAGCTTTATATGACAATTCGAACTACATTTCTTTGACAATATGAATCGCGCTAAAACAAAAGCTCTTCAAGTCAGCAGTTGACGCCGAATTGTCATTGAAAACTGACAATTGTAAAGTTGGTGAAATAGGGCCCTGTGCCCAGCAGTGGGACGTAATAAAGGCTAGTGGTGATGATATCAATTTCAGGTCAAGTAAATAAAGTTTATCTACACACATATCATAAGTGCTCTATAATGCGTTCAGAAACCGTAGAAAATGACCAGCCCCAGCACCAACTCCACCACCTTCAGTAAAATAATAGTCATTTCGATATCGAATTTGATGTTTCAAATTTGAAAACCTACGTGATTTACAATCACAGTGAAATAAAACGGACCACTCACGTATATAAGTCGAGTTCAGTCCGACATGTATAAATAATAATATGATTTTTTTTTTTTACAACAAAAAAAAAACAGTTTACGAAACGTCTGGTCGGTATGTTTGTCTATGATAAAAAAAAACAGTCAAATTTGTGACAGCTATGGGTATGATATATGCCTTCGGCTTCTGAACTCTGAACCCATCTTAGAGTACTTATAATATGTGTGTAGATAAAGTAATGTATGCAACTCCACATAATTAGGCCTTAAAACACTCGTGTGATCCTATTATGAAACTGAACTTCGCCTCGTTTCATAAAAACACACTCGTGTTTTAAGGACCCTCATTATGTAGCAGTTGCATAAACTACTATGACAACATCGGGCGCCATTATGGCGCGCGGGAGCCACTGGCTGCTGGAATTTAATAATTACATCGTAGCACTGGAATGCTGGGAGCTTTGAAATGGCTAATTTAGTTGACTGCGAGCTTTTACCAGAGCTTAATAAATGGTAATATTACTCGATACTGCTTCATGTAACTGGGTATTTTGAATTATAGCACTAACTTGGCTTAAATAGTAACTTTTGTTAGAGTGTATGAAGTGAAATGTAGTTAAGAACGTTTTATTAGCGTCTTTTTTTTGTATTTTTAGCTGGTTCGATTCCCGGTTTAGGTAAGCTTGTCGAGAAATCTGCGAATAGCAAAAATAAGAGTTTTTTTTTAAGTAAAATAATCTATCTTAATTCCGAGGCCTACAATTTTTTTCTATAATATTTTCGTATTTGTCTCTTTGCAAAATTCGGAGATTAGTGGAGGGAACGGTATTTTTTAAACATTCTCAACTGTAATTGGAAAAACGTGGGGCTTAAAAAATATTTATAATGTCCAGAGCCCTTTCATGTAATACACCATTTGACTAGTAACCCCATTTTGAAATTTTAGAACCCCCAGAAATAAAAATATTTCGAATTACCTTCTATTTTCAAAATACTTGGGCAATTATGCATACCCGGCACTGAATGTTTTCTTATAGATGAAGAAAATAAAGAATGTCATAATTGACAACAAAATACTAAGCAATTGTTGAATAGAACATTTCAGTAACTTAGCCTAAAACAACATTCTCTAAAAACATGCAAACAAATTTTCAACATGTTTTCGTGAACAATTTGAGCAAACTTCAGCTCTGCTACCTTTACAAAACCAAGTATTTCGTATTGTTAAAACTTTTCCACGAAAACTCGGTATTATGACAAATTGCATTTGTTACTGGGCACTCGAGAGGCTCTCTAGTAGAGGCGAGTGTACAACCAGGGCTGTCAACTCAAAGTAATGTCGGAATTGAAAAAAGTTAAATACTGTGAGCCGGTGCCTAACAAGACACGGCTGTTTGGGTGGATATAGCTCTAGTGGTTGCTTCCTAGCTACGAGCGGCGTGAGAAGAAGGAACGACACTTGTTTTTAACGATTTTTAATGTATTCTTCCAATAAGCGAATACAAAAATATTCGTCGAAGAAAATCGGTATCACGTTTACTGTGAAAACGTTTTATAGTGGATAATCAAAGCATCTAGTGTTATTTTTGACATCAGAAAACGTCTCGATCGCGTTCGCGTTAACGCCGCAATTACTATGGGCAAATTCGCAGCGCCTCAACAGGCACGTATTGGCAACTTACTATTCTGATAGTATTTGACACGTTTACGCTAAAATGATCGAAATGTAGCATTTCAGTTATAAATGATTCGCGGTTAATTGCATTAGACATAATGAAAACGGGATATTGATAACCAACATTAACAGCATTAGTATAAGCTCATTTCGTCAGTTTGCCCGTGATCATGATGCATGCAACTGCATCGAAATATCGGGAGCTCATCAAACCTACAAAGTTATCGCGGTCATTATACCGTTTTCATTATGTCTAATGTAGTATTTCATTGGTCGTCGATTACGACATTTACCACATTCTGCCAGAAATTAAAAATACTGTATTTTTTATTTTTATTTTATGCGACTCTCATGCTTGCCAACCCTGACTACAGGCAAGTAGCTCGGCCGCCCCACTGAGCAAGTAACTCGCCCGCGCAAACTCAGCCGCTACGTAGTCGTGATTATTATTACGCTTTTCGCATCACGATTATCTTTTCATAGTTAATTTTACGCCACTCAATTGTAGAGTAATTAAATGCTACGTTGGATTAGTGTTTATCTAAGTTTATTAAGTTTAGACATTTTGAAGTGGCGTGGTGTGCTACAAAACAATTGTTTTTTTTTTTAATTATTCTGCTTGTCAACAAGATGGAGCGACGACCTGGCCCCTATTTCACCAACTTTACAATTATCAGTTTTCAATGACAATTCGGTGTCAACTGATGACTTGAAGAGCTTTTGTTTTAGCGCGCCTCATACTGTCAAATAAATGTAGTTCGAATTGTCATATACAACTCTGACAATAGGGATGTTGCCTCTTGTTCAAATCAGCAACTTTTTTTCAAATGTCAAAACGATCCGTTAGTATGAAGTTTGTATTGACTTACTGATTTATGACGTCATCATTTTCAGTGATTTATGACGTCATCATTTTCAGTGATTTATGACGTCATCATTTTCAGTGATTTATGACGTCATCATTTTCAGTGATTTATGACGTCATCATCTTCAGTTATTTATGACGTCATCATTTTCAGTGATTTATGACGTCATCATTTTCAGTGATTTATGACGTCATCATTTTCAGTGATTTATGACGTCATCATTTTCAGTGATTTATGACGTCATCATTTTCAGTTATTTATGACGTCATCATTTTCAGTGATTTATGACGTCATCATTTTCAGTGATTTATGACGTCATCATTTTCAGTTATTTATGACGTCATCATTTTCAGTGATTTATGGCCCATCATTTTCAGTGATTTATGACGTCATCTTTTTCAGTGATTTATGACGTCATCATTTTCAGTGATTTATGACGTCATCATTTTCAGTGATCAAAGTGCCCCCTTTTATCAGTTTTTGTTAAATTAAAAATCTTTTTAATTGCAGTAATAAGTGGGGCATCGGTTTTTTATAAGTATTTTCGGAAGCTTGGTAAGTGAAATTTTTTTTTTTTTTTTTAAATATCACGGGACAATTTGACACCAATTGACCTAGTCCCAAACTAGGCAAAGCCTGTACTATGGGTACTAGACAACGGATAAACATACATATATAGATAAATACATACTTATATACATATTAAACATCCAAGACCCGAGAACAAACATTCGTATTCATCATACAAACATCTGCCCCGACCGGGATTTGAACCCGGGACCTCAAGCTTCATAGTCAGGGTCTCTAACCACTAGGCTATCCGGTCGTCGAAATGTAAAATGATTTTATTTTGACATCAGTCAACTACCCTATTGTAAAGATGGTGAAATATTTGTCAACTTTATTGCTACGTACTAAGAAAGGAAGTTGAGCAAAGGGAGATTTACCTTAACTAGGTAATTTTATCATCCCCAGTTTCCAGATTTCATGAATAGGCCCAAATTAGGTAAAAGTGGCTTGGCACATTTTTTTTTCAGAAACTGTGATGTCATTTAGCATCCGTCCCTAACTAAAAACACGAGATCTATGATAACTTTGCAATTCGCAATGCCTTTTTTATCAGCTGACGTAAATATTTCTGGAAGTGAAACAAATTTGTTCACTCAGTTACACGCGAGCAAAATAAAAACCCGAGCGATGCAGGTACCTCGGTAGGCCCAAAAGGCTTTTGAGGCATCTTTAATTAGAGCCCCCCGTATGCGGGCTTTTTGAGTACCTACGTTATCGCAGCGGGCCTTTATAAAAAACCGGACAAGTGCGAGTCGGACTCGCGCACGAGGGTTCCGTAGAAAGATTTTAAAGCTTTTCCCCAGTGTTTTAAGTTGTCCAGTGTCAGCAGAGCCCTGCTCCTAAGCAAAATGTACGCAGTGTGGGCCATAGAGGCTATGTGCTGTAAGAGCTACCTTCATACCAAATTTCAAGTTTCTAGGACAACTGGAAGTACTCTTTAGGTCTTCAGGGTACGGTAATTTGTATGGAAACAACTTTTTTAATGACTGTATCTTTTGATTGCGTTGACATAGAAAATTGATTTTTTCACAGCTTCAAGGGACCGCAGGCTTGAGTATTCTATATTAATTTCAGCATCCTACCTCCACGTGTTCCAGAGAAAAAGGGTCTTGACAGACAGACAGACAGACGGACAATAAAGTGATCCTATAAGGGTTCCGTTTTTTTCCTTTTGAGGTACGGAACCCTAAAAAACAAGCAACTTCCTATTTTTGTTTTGCTAATTAAAGCTTGAGCAGTGGCAGCGCAGTGGTATGCCCCCTCAAGCAGAGGGTCGTGGGTTCGAGCCCCGGCTCGCACCTGTAAGTTACGTTACATTTGTAATTTATCATGAGCTTTTCGGTGAAGGAAAACCTCGTGAGGAAACTTGGATACTCCTGCGAAGCAATTCAATGATTTATTAAGTTCCCAATCCGTACTGGATCCGCGTGGGAACTATACCTAATAGCCGCGTGGGTATCATTGCCCTCTCAATCTGAGCCTCCGCTTCCGCCTCTGCCCTGTGGTACGTAAAGAAAGCTCATGATGATGATGTTGATGATGAAATAAAGCTTATCGGTTCCGTTTGTACTGAATAGTCATATGTAGTTTATATAATTTATCATCGAGACCAAGTTATAAGGTGCTGTTGATGTTGATGGCTGTGTATTATTTATGTAGTTGGTTGTTTGGTGTGACATAATTTCAACAATTTATTTACAGATTATTACAATTCTAAACATAACTTCAAAACAGTCGCATTCACATCCTCCAGCAAGCTCGCTAACTTATTTCATTTTACCCCAAAATCCGGCTTCATATTTTCCCAACAAAGTGACCATCGAAATCATCTAAATCATAAATAACAAGAAAACGAAAGCCCGCCATCAACCGTCGCCGGGGTTATCGACGAAAATGGCGGGTCCTAACGAAGGCTTCGTTTTTCAAACACAGCACCGCCATTGGTCCCTCCGAGCCGTACCATTTTCAAATTTATGGACCGGCCGGAGTAACGGACGCATTTGCGCGAGTTCGGCAGAGTCGTTTATGGCGAGATTTTTCGCGGGAAAATACTTGTTTTCTTTTTAAATGTTTGAATAAAAAAGTGTGGCGGCTTCTAGTAAAACCGTAATTTGGGCTGCGAGGCGTTTTTGACATTGCTACTATGTTTTGCGAGTCATATTTTCCTAACATCTCTTAGTTGTAGTGTCGCTAGTTTCCCCTTGGGAATAATAGTCTGCTTCACAATGCGCTCTTATAGTACAACAATCAGATATGTGCTGTAGCCTGTAGGCTCAAAATACAGAAGAAACCAGAAGCCGCGTTCAGTCATAATCGCACGCCGCGGAGTGAGGCCATTTTTTATTGATTTCGCTACCCGTTTATACTTGAAATTTAATAATATTCTGACTTCTGTTTTGGAATACATAAGCCCAACGGTGTTTCTGTATGTAAGAACGTCGCGAGAAGGGATTAATTAGTATCGTCATTCGTACAACACGTCACGATACGCTACGTGCTCAGAGATGACTATGCCAAACTAGGTACTCTATTTAAGAGTAGTTTTAGATGCCTCACTTTTAAGCGCGCTCACGGGTTCAAGTTTGTTCTGTATTCTGAGGCTGTATGTAACTGTAGCATAACGTGAACTGTATATAAATTCAATGTATAAATAGGTACGCCGTATGTTGTCATAATCTCAGTTCGTTAGTCGATTATGCAAAACTGCAATAGTTCTATTCAGAGGGAATGTTTAGTTTTCATTCCTGAGCTGTATAAATGTATATAGCCGCCGTATTGCCGAGGCCTAGCGGCTGTGGAAATATTGAAATGAAAATAACATGTACAGTCGAGGGAGGATTATGTCTGGAATGGTATAGTCACCAGCAGTAATATATGATTATGGACAGCACTGCAAAAATATCTGATCATGGTAGAAGGCAAAAATATATGACGACATTCGACGGCAATAAGATCTGATATGTTGCGACCGGCATAAATATCGTTCTTGGGTAACGGCATAAGTATCGGACACAGAGTCGCTTAAAAATATCTGATAATTGACGAAATCAAAAATAAGTGATCAATCAGCAAACATGAACTTAATTCAGTAGTATTACGGATCTAATTTGAATGCAGCGATCTGGCGCTTCTCGAAAACAGTGCGTACTTGTCACTGTATATGTGTGTCTCATGTTTTGTTTTGTCTAAATCCAACAAATTCAGTTCTTCGTTTCTAATATGACATACCCTGTTGACGTGTTATTTTTTCCATATACTTTACCAAGGAGTTTAACCGCTAATAAAAAAAACTTCAAGCACAAAAATACTGTTCTTATTTTAAAAGCTAAGAAACGTGAGATAGATATACGTAGTGACAAGTATGCACTGTTTTCAAGAAGCGTCAGATCGCTGCATTCAAATTAGATTCGTAATACTAGTGAATTAAGTTCATGTTTGCTGATTGATCACATATTTTTGATTTTGTAACATGTCAGATATTTATGCGGTCCGTGCGATTTGATGTTTTTGCTTCCAAAGTGAATACACATTTATGCTGGTGACGAGTCACTTAATTTTGATTTTGTATAGTATCAGATATTTTTAAGCGACTCAGTGTCCGATATTTATGCCCTAAACCAAGAACGATATATATGCCGGCCGCAACCCATTAGATCTTTATGCCGTCGAGTGTCGTCATATACTTTTGCCTTCTACCGTGATCAGATATTTTTGCAGCGCTGTCCATAATCATATATTATTGCTGGTGACTGTGCAGTCAGGGGGAATATTTGTAAGACATGAACCAAGGAATGTGTGTTAACTAAATTGATAACCAAGTTCAAACGATATAGAAGGCTGGGTAAAATTATGAACCGCAGGCTGGAGGTTAGCTTACTCGTTTTAAAGGTATAAGTCCGCCCGCGGTCGGTTTAAAACACGTAATTATTATTTCGTCTAATAAGACATGTCGCCTAAGACGCAACTGGCCTAAAAGAAACTTGTCGCAAACAGATGTGTTCTTAAATGTGGTCTATGTCTTTGAAAAATTACTTAATTCCTGAAATCGTCATTTAAAATATCTTTCCTTATGCTAAGACTGCTCAAGTCTACAAGTACTATTTTTCAAGTTCAAGCATCAAATTTCACTCCTATGTATTTAAACAACGGCTAATGATTTTCTTGTATTCGGTCGACATTAGTCTACAAAATCATTATTTCCTCATTCCTTCATTAATCCATTCATTCATTCACTCAATATCAACCCAATCTCCAGGTAACATCATAACTCGCTGAATACCATTCGCAAAGATCGGAATCTCGGCATAAAGCCGACTGCACACGAATAGTCGGCGATCCACGCCCGTGAGCAGGCGCCCTATGGACGGTATTGGCGAAATAGAATTCAGTGCCCTAAGCACGACTTGTCGAATCCTGCGTCACGTAAAATCGAATAGTAAACTATAACGAGTTTGTATGACGTTTGGAACAGCGCCCGCCCGTGAGCGTATTTGGAACTAAAATTTTGTATGAGATTTCTCGATCTCGATACGATAACCGTAACGTAACGCAGGATTCGACAAGTCGTGCTTAGGGCACAGTAGTAGGGTCTGTCTCTCGTAGAGAGACTAGCGAATATGTCAGCGGGTGAGACTAATATATGAGGCTGGCTTTAGAGCATACGATACTAATAGTCTGTTGAAATAAAGTGTGGTTAAATATACTATAACTGAAACGAATCCAATGATACCTCTTACATTGAAATCAGTCAAATGTTTTAGGCCGTAGAGCATGCCACAGTATTAGACATAGATAACATATTTATGTAATACATAGCTACATACATTTGCTCACGGAGAGTGTTCGGACTGAATTTATTAGGGATAGTTTATGTGCTAAGTTTAGTAAAGGTAATGTAGAATTTTTAACTTCGTTTAGTGGGAACCTTTTAGCGAAGCTGCTAAATTTCTATGTAGAGTCAAGTGCAAAAATATGGGTGCATACAACTTACTCAAAAATATGTCCAAAGTCTCAAAGATATATGTATTTTTGGACTTGACCGTATTACCTAGGTATAAGCTTAGTATCTTTTGAAATTAGTGTTCCTTTTTGTGTCTATCTATATTTTGTGTTGTTTTATGTTTCTATTGACTTTCACGGGGCTGGCATTTTCGTCAGGGTTCAAAGCCCCTAAAGATTACAAAAAACTTACGTTCAGTGTCACTAGTGTCGGACGGTTGGGGCTCGTTAGCAATGTACTGTCGACCACTGAGGAGGTTGCTTTCCACTACTGGCCGCTTGTCTTCGAGCTGTCTTCTGAATGCGCGATGGTCGTCCTGCGAAACGAAAATAATCCCATTAATTAAACTAATTGACAACATTTCATATTTCTAACATTATAATATAATTAGCAGTCTGTCTTCTGTATGAAAAGAGGAGCACACAAAAACAGTTTTTAATTTTCGCTAGGATTCATTACCTATTGAACTTCTTAAATGGCAGATACCTAGGCCGTTCCGTGCAAAAACATACCTATGAGATAATTAGTTTCCTTCATGATTTTTTTTCGTCATATTTTTCGCTTCTTTTAACATATAGACAACTACGCTGCTATAAAGACAACAAAAATTATCCTATTAATGGTTTCGTTTTTCTTTAGAGTACGGAACTCTAAAAAAAACTGAACAGCTGGAAACCACAAACCATCACTATCACCTATTAGACCATCAGCAAACGGTCATTGAAATCAAAATCAACATTTTATTCAGGTATACCAGCGTTTTCGGAAAGACCATGATTATGTAGCCACACAGAGGGTCGAGCAAGACTTTACGAATCCTGCGTAACGTTACGGTTATCGTATCGAGATCGAGAAACCTCATACTAAATTTTAGTTTCAAATACGCTTACGGGCGGGCGCTGTTCCATACGTCATACAAACTCGACAACGTTTACTATTCGATTTTACGTAACGCAGCATTCGTAACGTCGTGCTCGACCCTCAGGATTGCTTAGCTTGCGATATCGCTAACATGCGCCTGCTATACAGCACGGAGCGTCAGTGGTCTCTCGCCCGCCATTATGTAGAATCGTGTAAATAAGTAAATAAATGGAGTTTTACCAGAATCAGATTTATCATTAGAACCAGATATATATTACTCCTAAAGTTACCAAGCAGAATGCGACGCAAGAAACTTGGGCTTCTACAACAACGTTCGGCAACTTTAACCAGAAAATAACCACCATTTTAAAAGCCCAACAGCCCAATAAATCCCCTTTAAAAACTTCAATATTCCCAACTTAAGATCATAAAACATGATACACTATCGCGCGTTAGGGGCGCCATTACTTTTGATTCCCGCGGATTTATGGATGAGCGAGAAATATCACGGGTACCGAATCGGACTCCTTGTCTACGGGTGCAGTAAAGTATCGCCTGTTATAAGAATAGTGTAAGAGCAGGGCCCTATTTCACCATCTTTACAATTGTCAGTTTTATGTGGTTGCCCGCGACTTCGCCCGCGTAGATTTCGGTTATCGCTATCCCGCGGGAACTATATAATTTTCCCGAATTAAAAGTAGCCTATGTTATTCCTCAATATTCAAACTATATTCCTACCAAATTTCATCTAGATTGGTGCAGCGGTTTTCCCGTGAAGAGGTAACAAACAGACAGAGAGAGAGACAGAGAGACAGAGTTACTTTCGCATATATAATTTAGTTAAGATTAGGATAATTTAATTAGGATTCGAACTACATTTCTTTTACGATATGAAGCGCGCTAAAACAAAAGCTCTTCAAGTCAGCAGTTGACACCGAACTGTCATTGAAAACTGATAATTATAAAGTTGGTGATATAGGGGTGTGGCGGTAAGAAAGTATTGCGAATTTCATAGGCTTATTAGCTTCGCCCGCGGCTTCGCGCCCGAGGTAGAACTCTCTATCCCGTGGGAATTTCGAAAAATCCCACCTTATCCCGGTCGTACATTATAAAAGGAACCTCTATGCCAAATTTCAGCTTTCTAGGCCCAGGGGTTTGGGCTGTGCGTTGTTAAATCAGTCAGTCAGTCACGTTTTTGTTTTATATGTTTAGATAACTTGCATATGAAACTATCGTGAGGCTCAATCATAGTGTCAATCCGTTTTTATTTCATTATAACTTGCATAGTTTAATAATAATGAACTCTGATTAGCGTCTCAGAAAGATTAGTGTACCTACTTACTAGCGTCACAGGGGCGACAGCGGCTTGTCGGTGTAAGCTTGCGCGCCGGCGACCTTACGATGGCACGTGTACGCATAGGGTTGACAGTTTAGCTACCGCGGCACAAGGAAATGATATCTAAATACTTAGTGAAAGAAGTTTAATTATGTAATGAAACATTATGTAAAATTTAATATTGTGCATGCTTTGATATTTTATTTTGCTATATCTTGCATCAATTTTTGTTTTTTTTTTAACGATCTCTTTCTGAATTTCTTATATTTTTGACATTCAAAATGTAATTATTTTCAATAGGAAATAAAGGGATCTATGTAATCTAATGTTAAATTAAAATATGATTGTTCAATGTGTTCACACATTTTATAAATTGCTTGATTAATTATGCTTTCTATTTTTACGATATATTTTAAACATTTTATTATTTTCTTTAACTATCGCGAATATTCGAAATCGCACGAACAGTTCTCTCATAAAATCCAAAGGGAAGCGACTGTTACGACGTTACGGTGCGACTAGGCGGCCCTCCGTTTTGGCGTTCGCGTTTCGCCTTCCACACCTCGCGCGACCCGCGCTCGCCCCCGCTCGCGTCCTGACACGCACACAATATCAACGCAGTAGTTTACTGCACACATGCGTCCGTGTCGTTTCTTTTTACGTTAATATATATATTCTTTGCTAGCGTTTGTTACTGACATAATTGCAAGGCGTTCACACGCACACACTTAACCGCCTAACTCATAAACGATTGTTTGGCTAACATTTCGTTTGCCTTTATCTGTCACTTTGACATTATGCATTCGCCAGACACAGTCAAAACATTAAATGTTGTACTTGTGGTTTTCAACTTTTTATGAATGAGGAACTATTAAAACTAGACATAGATTACCTCATGTCCGTGACAAAACAATATGCTTAACCCACTGGTAACAAAAAATAACATTTATGTCAAGCACACGATATATTTTACGCTTTCATAGCATACTTTGTATGGTTACAAAGTAGTAGTAGCTTAGGAAACATTGCCCAAGTCGTAGTAGTAAAAAGTTTTCTATTATTGAATTGTATGTATGTATGTATGTATATCTCTTTATTGCACATAAAACAAAAAAATACAGATAACAGAACAAAAGCAAATGTACAAAGGCGAACATATCCCTTAAAGGGATCTCTACCAATTAACCTTCGGACGATTGACAGGACATCAGAAAAAAGAATTGAAAAGAATTGAGATTGAAGGATTGAGAAGAATTGTTCAATGACTGCACATTTTACTGACTGTATTTGTATTACAAATTCATATTAATTTAATTATATTATTATTTTATTATATTTAATTGTATTCACGGGAAAACCGTAAAAATAAAAAATTGGAGAAAAAATACAAAAAGATACCCCTTACTCAGATCCTAATTTAATTTGCAAGATTTGACCAAAACATAAACATAAGGGACTTCTAACTGGCTTTATTTTCGCTGCAATATGTGGCCAGCAACTATAGGAGTCTTTATCTAGCTTTCATAATGTGAGACAGACAGCAATAGTTGCCAGCCACATATTACAGAAAAACGTTGCCCGTTTAGAAGCCCCTTTACAAACATTACAAGTTAAATAAGTTAAGTAAAATACCGACTGAGGGTCGAGCACGACTTTACGCATGCTGCGTAACGTTACGGTTATCGTATCGAGAACGAGAAACCTCGTAATAAACGTCATACAAACTCGACAACGTTTACTATTCGTTTTTACGAGAGGCAGCTTTCGAATATTCGTACCCGGGCCTCAGATTCTTAGCGGCAGCTCTTGGACTATAAATGGTAAAGTACTCCTGTATGCTACATGTATCGGTAGTGAAGTTTATGACCTCTGAAATAGGTTTTTTACTCGTTATGCGGACCAATTGTTTTTGACAGCTATCGTATCTATTGGGTGGGATAAGATCTGAAAAAAATATGATAAGTAGTTTTATTTTACTGGAGTGCCTGCATTGGAACCAAAAGAAAATTACAGGAAGTAATTTGATTATTATTATTATGATCGTATCTTAGAATTTGGCACAATTTTTCTGAGAAGATTATAACACACTCTTGGCTCCAAATAAAATTAGCAGTTTAAAGCTAACGGAATAATATTTTGATAAGACTTATCCAACGGCATCCCACGCTATGATACAAGAAACAACACCCTCCCCCCTCACTTTACGTGTAGGAGACCTGTATTTTTTTTCTCAAGGTTTTAATCTATAACCATTTGGTCGGCATGCTTAATAATTATAATTTACTAGCTGTAGCCCGCGACTTCGTCCGCGTAGATTTCGGTTATCGCTATCCCGCGGGAACAAGTAGTTTCCCGGATAAAAAGTAGCCTATGTTATTCCTCGATATTCAAACTATCTTCTTACCAAATTTCATCTAGATTGGTGCAGCGGTTATCGCGTGAAGAGGTATCAAACAGACAGACAGATAGACAGAGATACAGAGTTACTTTTGCATTTATAATATTATTAGTTAGGATTAGGATTACTTGTAAGTAAGTACACGTTATAGGTAGGTATGTATGTGCATGCCAAATTACAAATGATGTTCTACTTAAATCGAAATGAATTTTACAAAACAAATTTAATACTTTGCTAATGTAAAAGCTAAGCTACTAAGCCGAGCTAATTCGACCCGTCAACAAGCTTAATCGGGCTCGAAATCAAGCGCCATTTTGTAACCGCCATTTTGGTTTCCGTCGCACCGCAAAATGGCCGCCGGGTGTTGCCAGATTGTTAAGCTAGGGCTGACTAAGTATTCGTTTTTTTTTTGTTGAATATTATTCAGTGTTTAGCATAAGTGGCAGAATGTTACCTGTGGTAAGTATATTCCCAATTTGAAACTAAGAAACTCTTTTGTACTTATTTAACAAGACATAGGAAAATAGGTAGAAAAAAGGTAGGGTAGGTAGGTAGGTAGGTAGGGGTTGTGGTCGCGGGTGAACAAAGTAATTGTTTTTAGTTCATAAATATGGACCTCCGCAAAGTAACGCCTGATTTAATAAATTATAAGTAGGTAATTTCATATTTTTCACATCTGGAAATTAATATAGGTATCGAAAGGATTTTGCCTCCTGAACACACCACTATGTTTATAAAAAATATATAGTACTTATTTTCTTTAAATACAAGAGAATAAAATAAAATTACCAATCCTACCAAAACTACGCAAGAATTGGTGTAATACCTTTGCCTTTTTCAAACAAACCACAAGCACAACAATAATTTGACATGACACATATTATGTTTGACAATGTCAGATTTGATATCTTGGGTTTTGTTTTTTTGATCGTGACAAGACAAAGGCAATTGATCCATCCTAGCGTAGTTTCGGAGTTACGTCCTTTTGGAATAAGTACCTTTTATGTATTGATTTAAACTTTCGCGATTTACGCGATTAAGTCCCGAGTATCATGATAAGTACCTTTTAATAAATTAATGATAAATTCTAATGAACATTTAAAATCGTAGGTTTGCTCCTCTTTCAAAGTAGATTGCAGACAATTAATCAAATTGTAGTCTCAAAAATATGAAATTTTGTCAATTGTTTTCAAAGAGAAACCCAATGCTTGTATGAGCGCACTTTATCAGAAAGAGTACGCAATCAATCTTTATCTTCACTAAATACGTCTAAACTTGATTAAAGATAAAAAATAACTGAATTACTGTATAGCTGCTTATTTATGATTTCACAAAAAAAAACACAAGACGATACTGACAACCCTATAAGGCTATAAATAATTACAAATGGAAACGAGAACGCTTTCAGAATTAAATTAATTATCAACCAAAATTAATAACCAAATAGTTCGTCGTAATCCTGAAATCACATTTTGCGGCCCAGACCACAATATACGATTTAATTCCGAAAGCTACGATAGTGATAGTTTAGCGGTTTAGTAATAAAAATGATCGAGATTTGATATTAATAATTATGCAGATTGGAAATACGTTTTTAATATTTCTTAACTGTAATTAAATTGAATGCGACGGTAAAACAATTAAACAATGTTGCCCTAAAATACAGCAAAATGAGGCTTCCTATAGATAACAAGTACCTATTGGAATGTCACTAAAAATAAAGGAGAAAGAACAACATTTATTTAATCAACGCAACACAATTTCTCAAATAAAACTTTGATAACGGGCGTTGGCGCAGTGTTCGTTTCGCTATTGAAACATGTCGGGCTAAACTCGACTTATTTACGTGTGTGGTCCGTTTTATTTCACTATGATCGAGTTTCGAATGCTAGATATGCTCGGAGTTTCTCTGCGGGATAGAATCAGAAAGAAGAATCCGCAGGTAGAACTAAGGTTACCGACATATAGTCAAGAGCAATATAAACGGGTCACTTTATATGAACAATTCCATACAAAGTGACCCGTTTTTATTGCTCTTGAGTACATATAGCCCGAACTTAAGTGGCAGTGCAGACTGATGGCCGATGGGGTCAGAAGGTTCTCGAATGACGTCCGCGGACCGGGAGACGAGCTGGCGGTAGGCCTCCAACAAGATGGAGCGACGACCTGGCCCCTATTTCACCAACTTTACAATTGTCAGTTTTCAATGACAATTCGGTAACAATTGCTGACTTGAAGAGCTTTTGTTTTAGCGCGTTTCATAGTGTCAAAGAAATGGATTGTCACATAAAACTGACAATTGTAAAGATGGTGAAATTGAATGGGGGCCTGGTAAAGATCGCGGGACCGCGGTGGATGCGGAGAGCACAAGACCGGTCTGAGTGCAGAGCCTTGGGGGAGGCCTATGTCCAGCAGTGGACGTCTTTCGGCTGACATGATGATGATCAAAATACTTAGTGGCCCTTATTTTCAGGGCCGACCTTAAACATCTAGGCGCCCCGGGCGAGTCATGCATTTGGCATCCTTTTTTCGATACCTTTCTTATAAATTATAATTATGAGCGTGATTTTTTTACACCGAAATTAAATTAAGACAGTGGTGACGTTATGCCGGCGCGCGCGGCGCCCTGTAGACACTGGCGCCCCGGGCGTTCGCCCAGGTCACCCCGCCCCTTAAGGCCGGCACTGCTTATTTTCTTTTGAGTAGTATAGTTTTGTATGCAGCTAACCTGTTGCTTGAGCACTTGAGGCAGGTCACCGCGCGGCGGCGCGAGCGCACCTAGCTCGGTCTCCTTGCGGATCACCCACTCCGTCAGCTCGCGCAGGGAGAGGAGCAACGCTGACCAGTGCTCGGCGTTGCTTTCGAGCCGGTTTCTAGAAAGAAAAAAAATAGCATTTTTGAACTAGTGGCTCTGTGAGTGTGAGTGTGACCTCGAGACCTCACTTTTGTTTCTAAAAAAAACGAAACGACAAAAAATCCATTACAAAAATACCCGTATGCGGGTGGTAGGACCTTGTGCGAGGTCCGTCTGGATCGCTGCCACCATCTTACTCGTTAATCCTGCCGCTAAGCAGCAGTGCTTGCACTGTTGTGTTCCGGTGTGGAGAGTAAGACAGCCGGTGTAATTACGGGCACAAAGAGGCATTCCATCTTAGCCCTCTAGGTTAGCAACGCATCTGAAAACCCCCTAGGAATACGAGTATCTTGGGGCAGTGGTCATCACTTACCATCAGGTGACCCACTTGTTCGTTTACCTTCCTTACAGTATAAAAAAAAAGTTTGGTACACCTCTCGACCTATTTTTTTTCCTCAAAAAAACGAAACGACAAAAAAATCCTATGTACTTATTATACCCGAAAAAAATATCATCCAACAAAATCTCGTGATCGAAACCGGAACCTCTAGCTTCATAGTCAATTCTTTAACCACTAGGCGACACGGTTGTCAAAAACGAATACATAGAACCCTTTAACAGTGACGACCAACTGTGACCGAATTATATTAAACGGAGTGAATAATCACGATGAATTCCTAACTCTAACTGTAAGTACCTAAAGCCTAACTCTAACTCTAAACAAAACAATAGAGTTAGAGGGACGAAATATTAACAACTACTGTTACAACTCTAAAAGTTAGACGGCGAGGTATAGTCGAAAAGGAAGAACGGTTAGACCAGTTGAAAAAGACACTAAAGGATAATGAAATAAAAACGGATCGCTCACGTATATAAGCCGAGTTTAGCCCGACATGTTTCCGAGTAATTCGTAGTTCTTCCTCTGGGAGCGCACGACCCGGCGGCAGCGAGATACACACTGCGAATTAGTCCGAAAGATGTCGGGCTAAACTCGACTTAAATGTGAGTGATCCGTTTTTATTTCATTATGATTGAGTCTCACGGTAGTTTCATGGTAAAAGTAAAATTAGGATATTAAAACTTAAAAGTTTAACCCCCCCCCCCCCCCCCGCATTTTAATTTCAAAGTCCAATATTCCAAAAATGGTTAAACCGATGAAACTTATATAAAAACTATCGCTATAGGCTTGCATTTTCGGGATTTAAAAAAAAGGCCAAACAGCGAATTTAAACTTTTTAGAGTGCATTTTTGTCTATATTCGATGTAGCACGAGGTAGTCGTCTTGTGTAACTTACTACACAATGTACGACGCATTTTTGCATAATTATTAAGTCTCTGTGTCTGGACAATAATTACGTTTGAAACACTGAAAATTATGTGTAACAACAGCTTTAACCGCCTACTTACTGAATAAAATTTTGATTTTGTTGGTGAAATGTTATTTGACGACCGGATAGCCTAGTGATTAAGACAACCTGACTATGAAGCTTTTCCGGTAGTTTTTCCTAATTTTCAAGGTGTAATTATAATATCAATGTATTTGACATCAACGTATGTAAACTCTGGACATCTGCCTAAGACCCAGACTTGCTCCGCCAGTAAGGACTGCGGAATTTGCCGCGTTATGTGTTTAAGCTGTGATTCGCTGGCTAGGGGTGGGAAAAGATTTATCGATAATTTTAATAAAAAGTGGAGATTTTCTTGGGAACGACTTATAAGTTTTTTTTCCTATTCGAAATCTGTAAATAGGGAAATTGATTCGTAAAATTATAAAGTTTACACATACTTATAGTTTTAATAACACAAACTGTGTGTCTACGGTAGGTATCCACGACAAAGGACAGATTTAGATTCTTTACGATTCGCTTATCTTAAGTTTCTATTTTTCTATTTGAGTTGGTAATAACTATTATCTGATACTGAAACATAAAAAGCAGTTTATCCATTTGCAATGTTTGTTTGTTTGCTTGTATGCTAGTTTAGTTCTAATTATAAAACTTGGTAAGGCGATCTACATCGAATGAAGCATGTACAGTCAAATGAAATCTTGTATTAAAAAATAATATTGTTGTACTTTACAAGGTTTACAAAAAAACGCATTGCCGCTTTCGACGAACGATTTCGTGTTCAACAGAATACCCGCTAATTTGCCGGCATTTCCATGACAATGGCGACTATTTACAGACAATTAATTAACACGCCACCGACCAACGAATTAACAAAGATTTTAATTGTTTTTGGGTGCTTTTAAACTACTCGTTTCGTATTAAACTCACGATCCTATCGACAGAAAAAAGTATAGGCTAAATTATGTGCTAACAAAAATATGAACTACTAGCTGTTGCCCGCGACTTCGTCTGCGTAGACTTCGGTTATCGCTATCCCGCGGGAACTATACAATTTTCCCAAATAAAAAGTAGCCTATATTATTCCTCAATGTTCAAACTATCTTTTTGCCGAATTTCATTTAGATTAGTGCAGCGATTTTTCCGTGAAGAGGTACCTAACAAACAGACAGACAGAAAGACAGAGTTACTTTCGCATTTATAATATTAGTATAGAAGTATAGATTTTACTTCAATGCATTATAGAAAAGTTTTTTCTTCTAAGTGGATATTATGTGGCAAGGCATTTCCTCAAAAAACATGGCGGAAGCTTCGATCAATAATTACAACTATGTAATACGGCTCAGAAAGTCGAAAACGTAAACGGTACGGGAAATAACGACTCACTGTCAGAGTGGGATCTTATTTATTGCACGCAAAATTGTACGTTATTGTAAACATATACATATAGGAATATATTAGATTAAGATAATGAATAGTAAATAAGCTTACACTCTGCCCTCTCATTCTGAGGAGAGGCCTGTGCCCAGCAGTGGGACGTACAAAAGGCTGGTGATGATGAAGCTGATACTACAACGGAGACATTTATATTTATTAAGATTTTCTTCGGGAACCGTTATTTAAGTAATTATTGATCAAAGGGTGGAAGGAAAGATGAGGCATCCATTGTTCAACAGAAAGACACTTTAATTAGGTAAGAATTAGGATTTTTAGCATATTTCTTGTTACTGATGTAGTACAATTGTTTGCGAGATCTTGGCAGCAAGCTATTTTTTTACTAAAAACTTAATTTTATCGTTAACTTTTTAATTTTTCGCATCCCTACATCTCCATATCTCAAATGCTACATTTGAAGGCAATTGCACAGACTTATACACTTGCCTTCCTTTTCCATCCAATTTGAGCCTTAATTTTATAAGCACAAAGTCCCGTTTTGAATGATAACCTCCAACTTGAAAACCAACCACTTTTTCTAATGCAGTTCGTCTAGTCTTTAGCGGAGTTCTAACAAGGGTGGAATTTCTTTGAATTGTTGTAAATTCAGGGTAGGTTGGGATGAGTCCCGTAGGTTGCAGTAATGAAGATGAAATGTCGTTTCGGTAGAAATTAACTTGAGTTCAAATTGCGGTGAAATTCAAAAGTTTAAGTTAAAAAGTCCAGGTCATGAATTAAATTTAAATGCTGCCCGAAGATAATTTGTTTCAAAGATTACTTACATTTGAATTTAGAAGATGACAGTTGCATATATCTGGGTCTTGAACTTGAGGATTATCATTTCACCTATCTACCTATACAGACAACGCACAGCCAATTGTACAATGTATGTCAATTGTTTGTTAATGACATTATATTATATGTCGATTGTTTATAGCATCTTTATGATACTCTTTTAATTAATTGAAAGAGGGAGGCAAACGAGTAAGCGGGTCACCTGATGGTAAGCGATCACCGCCACCCATGTGAACCAGCAACCCCAAGAGAGTCACTAGTCCGTTGCCGGCCTTAAAGGAGGAAAAGGGATAGAGAAAAGGGCCCCACTTCTCTCGGGGCACTCTCACTGACCGAACGAAACGCAACAGGGGTGCTGTTGCTTCACGCCGATTTTCTGCGACTCAATAATTATAGTCATAAGAATGCACTCAAAAGTAGTCCAGATGCTGATACACTACATTACATACGGAGACCTCTTGTCCACGAATTTTTAACCAGCCCACTAAATAGCTTGGAAATAAAATATAAATCAAATGCTTACTTTGTCAACATTCTCATGACCAATTTTTATGATCATTTTACAACGCAGGTGCACTCTCCTTAACTGAGCATTTGTAGACCTTATCACAACGTGACATAAGTGCGAATGTTCAATGGAGCTGGCGACTGTACATGGCAACTTTGTTAGGAAAAATCCTGTTTGTCCTGGTCACACCGCCCTCTGCTACCGCAGGCTGGCAACTCCAGGTGTGCGGTCGGACCTTAGCGAGGGTCTGTATGACTACCCGCGGTTTGGGGCAAATTTAATTGCTACCTCCAAAGTACGGGGCTTGAGGCCAAAGTTTGTAAATTGTCATTTGTTTTCCCTGGTAAGGTATTTCGTTCTCTTAGATAATTTTGTTTTTCATTACTAATTAAAATTTGCGGCACCAATAAAAAGCATAGTGATCATAATGTCCGCATCAAACTCCTTGCAAGAAATTTCATTGGCAGTAATAATCCCAGCCGCAAGGAACCAATGAAATGCACTTTACCATAAACAAATGACACTTAAACTATATCATAAAACTACTTCGGCCTCCCGGTTCCGCCCGTAAAACCGGTAAAAACGATTCTGAACCTTGTTTTATTGGAGATGGGATCGCTAACAGTCTTTACGAGGCCACGTATGCAGATCGGTTTTTATTGGTCGAGGCGGCGGCTTTGCGGGCGGGTAGCGGCACTAGTTGAGCCACCTAAAGTTTTCAAGTTTTATTTTTTATTAGCTTACTCCCGCTGACAACGCCCGCAACGCACGCCAGGAACTTCACAAATACCATTGAATTGTTTCGCAAGTGTTTTCCTTCACTGACGAGCTCGCAATAAATTACAAACGTAATTTCGCACATCAATTCTGAAAAACTCACGAGGTGCGAGCCGGGGCTCGAATCCACGACCCTCTGCTTGAGAGGCCAGAATGTACAGAGTACTGCGATGTTATTCTCTAAGGATGTCCACTGCTGTTTTAGTGTTGAAGTGTCAAGTCGTTTGTTATTTAGCATGATACTACTAACATTTTTTTTTATACGACATGGTAGGCATACGAGCAAGTGGGTCAGTGGGTAAGTGATCACCACTGCCTGCAACGCCGGGGAACTTGCAGATGCGTTGCCAACCTAAGATTAAATACCTCTTGTGCCCGTAATTACACCGGCTGTCTTACTCTCCACACCGGAACACAACAGCGCAAGCATTATAAAGCATTAGATTAGATTATTTATTCATCAAATAAAAATTACAGCATAATTTTACAATGTCAAGTTACGAGAATTCATTGTTAGCGAGTTACAAGATGGTGTTAGTGATCCGGACGCACCTACCCTCCGGACGGTCCTACCACCCGCAAACACATCCCGTTGACACAGCCACCCAACCCTAACAGCTCTATCTCCAATCGGAACGAAATAAAACAGTCTTTACGGCTCCGTCTGTCTTATCGTCCGCAACCGTATCGCCACTACACTCGCTTTTATCGTCCGCTATCACTTGTAAAGTAGGCGATAAAATGCTTTTACTGGCGACTGTACTCGCGGGGTAATGCCTTTATGCGACTGTACTTTTTACCCTTTAAGGAATGGCTCGTTAAACGAGTTTGATGGGGTTATAAGTTAATGTGGGATTTCGGTCTTGAGAAGTAATTATTCGGAGTTTCTACATCCGTGGAAGAATCCTTATTCCCTCCCCAACCCATTCCAAGAAGTATTAGTAGGAAAGAGAGGAAGGGGAAGGCAGTTAATAGAGTATCTCAGATCAAATAAAAAGAAGATAGACTTGTTGTATCAGGAGGTAAAAGAACTTGCATTGGAAAAATCGGACTGGAGTCAACTGCATTGACAAGAGTGACACTGATGATGACTCCGTAGAAGAACTAAAGTCACCGATATAGCTCAGCAAATTGCACACCTTAAGTGACAGTGGGCATACTGTTCGCAGAAATGTAAGTGGCAGTGGGCGGGGCACATTGTAGATCTGATGGCCGTTGGGGCCGTAAGGTTCTAGAGTGACAACCGCGTACCGGAAGGCGAAGTGTTGGTAGGAACGTAGCTCTAGCAACGTAGACGGACAAGGTCGCAAGAAGCCATGGCTGCGGATAGCACAAGACCGATCGTCGTGGAGATCCTTGTTGAAGGCCTATGTCCAGCAGTGGACGTCTTTCGGCTGATATGATGATGATGAATGATGATGAATTTTAGAGACTATCTTCTAACATGAAACTACATCATCACGATCATTCACGTATCCGTATCAGTCAAGTTTAGCCCGACATGTTTCGAACTAATTTTAGTTTGCGTTTCTTATTATAATTGGGCAAGCATCATCTAAAAGCATTCCAAATTTCAAGATACCATTAGCAATTCTTAAGATAACCAGCTGGGACAAACGGACAGACAGACTGAGTCTCAACATAATGGTTCCTTTTCACCATTTTAGTAAGGGAAACTAAAAATTCTTTTAATTTATTAAGCCATTGCATAATTTTTCCTCGAAAGACTTCAAAGGGACCGCATTTTACCCTCGTATTATCAGAACTAAAGTAAAGTAACCTTACTCCGCTACAGAAGTATGCAGGTGGATTCTGGTGCCGTAAAGCACGCCTTGTATGCGCACAAAGGGATAGTTTCCGGGCCGGCGCCGGAATGCGCCCGGATTGCTGCCCGGTTCGATTCTTGGGTTTTAATTAAAAGATTGTTGGTGGAGTGACATGTATGTAATACGAATAGTATCCTGAGCATGTTAGCCCACCGCTGGGACTCGCCGCTGCTGCAGCGCTATGTGCAACTGCATGCGCCTGTAGCGTCGGTGCCAAGGCGCCTTTAATTAATTTATTTAATTAGACATTAAAATACTAACCATAGCTTTAAGTTTGTAACTTCTAACACTATGGATTTTAAGTCCGAAATAAATAATTTGTACTTGTAATTGTAATACAGCATGGATGGGATGACGGTTTGAGAACATAACTATAGACACGTACAGACAGATGGACAGACTCATTTTTAACTCTTGACCCGAAAAAAGGGTGCTATAGGTTTGACATGACTGTGTGTCTGTGTATCTGTCTGTGGCATCATAGCTCCCAAGCGGATAGACCGATTTCGATGCGGTTTTTTTAATCGAAAGCTTGTTAAATCGAGATGATTCTTAGCTAAGTGTCATTAAAATCGGTTCACCAGTTTTTGAAACATTGAACTTTAAAATTACAATGTTGGTTATCGCATTAATGACGAAACCCCCTGACATTTTCATTTCGAAATCTCTCAAAAACAGTCTAAATAGATTTTGATAAAACATGTCTAAAAACCATCGCTGGAAAACCTGCTTTCAAAAAAAAAAAACGCATTCAAATCGGTACAACCATTTAAGAGCTACGGTGCCAGACAGATACACAGACACATATAGCGGTCAAACTTATAACACCCCTCTTTTTGCGTCGGGGGTTAAAAAAATTAAAGTACCCATATTATTACTTATACGTGAGTGATCCGTTTTTATTTCACTATTATTACTTAGGCCGACTAGCACCAATCTCGGTTAAGCCTTAATCCAGGGTTACCTTAACGATAGAAATATCGTCTGACGTTACGGTACCCCGGGCTAGTGGCTAACTCAGGTGATTTCAAGTCGGAATTACTAAATATAAATACGATCAATGCCTTAAAAACACTTATCATCCAATTGTTTTTCAATAACCGCCCACCAATAACAAATAACTTGTTTACGAGCAAACAAATAAAAAAAAACGGCGGATTAATTGTTCGAAAAATAGGGGTGACTCTGACGAATGGGCTGTCACCGGAAACAGGGCTTAGTGACGTGGCGTTACGGTTCAATTTGGCACGGATCTGGGGAAATGATTTATGACATATCGTTAAGTTGGAAGTGATTAATTCACTTTCCCGTTTGGCCCGAGACAGAAAAGGAAGGCATTTAACTTTTTCTTTTATATATCTTAGTAAAATTTGTCCTAAAATATTATTTTTGCTAAAAGATGGCGCCGCAAAGAAATAGTGAACCGTATTAGAAATAAAATACCGTGGAATCAAAAAATGTTGCATATAATTATATCATACTAGCCTTCACCCGCGGCTTCGCTTCCGTATAAACTTCACCCCCCTTTCACCCCTTCAGTGGTAGAAATCCCAAAAATCCTTCCTCAGTGGATGCCTACACTGTATAAGATATTTATGTGCAAAATTTCAAGTCTCTAAGTCCAGCGGTTTGGGCTGTACGCTGATAGATGACCCAAGGCATATTATTAGGTACATACCTCAGGTATATTAACAACATTTCCATGTCCTGTGTCTTTAATGTAAGCTTCGATACAAGACAACGTCTCAAATGCTGTCCCTTCGTTACCCATGCAATTGGAAGTCATAATGTGTAATGTTCGTCATAACTCTTTTTTTCTCTGAAACCGTAAAAAAATTAAGAATTTTATAACCGTAAACCCAGAGGCCCGAGTACGAATATTGGAATCCTGCGTAACGTAATCAAATATTAACGTTATCGAGGTATTTGTATAACGTTTGGAATATTTAGCGCTCGCCCGTGAGCGTATAAGAAACTAAAATTTGGTAAGAAGTTTCTGGTTGCGACACGATAACGTTGCGTTACGTAGGATTCGAATATTCGTACTCGGCCCTCGAACTCTATAGGTTAGGTTTGTTTTATAATAATCCTGAACAATTAATAGTTGCAAAGCAAAAATGAGTTATGACTAGTCAATAGCGATAGATTATGACAAACATTACTTATGATTCTGACTTTCGATTGTATGGGAAAAAATATAGACCCATAAGTTTTACTTTTTACGTATTATTCTGTTAAAAATATACAGTTAAGATCGCTCCAATCTCGATCTTTAGACCGCCGCATCAAAAACGGTCTCGCAATATCAAGACCGACGGTTGGTCGAAAATTAAATTTCATCATTATTTATTGAGCCGTCAATCGGCAACATCTGTCATAGACCTGACTGAATATGACTTGTTAATTAAATGTGTACCAAATATGGCACATGATACAGGGTGACCAATGATCGCGAGAGTATCGCGAGTCAAAAATCGGCTAGGGTCACTAGACGAATTGTATCTGTCACTTTCCACCAATGACAGGCAAAGTATTGGCCTAATGATTGGTGGAAGTTGACAGATAGACCTCAGTCGACACTCGCGATCCTGGCGGATTTTCGACTCCCGATAGCCTTCATTTCAATGGGCCAGGAAAGGGACATCTAAAACTAAAGACAGAAACATTTTATTTCAATTAAGAGTTACTTGGCGATGTTTCATTACCAGTGAATGAATTCGTTGCTAATCCACGACCACACGTGTAAGATAGCTAGGTCTGTGCAGAGCCTGTGTATTCTCATGCAAAATAACATAAAAACGGTAGCAAAAAATACATGGACTTCAATGACACAGTTAAATTAAATGTGCATAAAATAAAAATAAAATGTATGACTATGTGAATATAACTTAACGACCGTATAGCCTAGAGTGGTTGGAGAATGACTATGAAGCTTGAGGTCCCGGGTTCGATCCCCGTTCGAGGCAGATATTTGTATGACGAATACGAACGTTCGTTGTCATATGTAAGCTTTGCCTAGTTTGAGACTAGGTAAATATAATTGATGTAAATTGTCAAATGATTTTTATTTTTGATTTAAATGATGTAAACTTCAACAAAAAGAGTCCTTCTTCAAAATGTACGTTACTTAAGTACTTAAGACCTATAAAACATGCTTTTTATTGCTTTAAAGCGTACATTGTCATAAATTGACGAAAGATATAAATGCCAATATCATAAAGGAGAAATTAGAAATTTTGCACCTTTTTAATGACTTATCACTTTTATGGTGTAAATTTAATGACTTATCACTTTTATGGTGTAAATTTAATGACTTATCACTTTTATGGTGTAAATTTAATGACTTATCACTTTTATGGTGTAAATTTAATGACTTATCACTTTCATGGTGTAAATTTAATGACTTATCACTTTTATGGTGTAAATTTAATGACTTATCACTTTTATGGTGTAAATTTAATGACTTATCACTTTTATGGTGTAAATTTTACGACTTTAGTTATTGTTTTGCTACCCACTGTTAGTATATACATACAGGTTGATTGTGAAACGACGCATTCCTTTTAATTGGCAGTAAAATGGATAATTTTGGAAACAAATCGAGGTGATTGAATCCTTTTACGCAAGGATAAATGCTGATTTGAGTCTATTACAATTCGGTACAAATACAGTTTTTGAGACTATCCCAAAAATTTACGATTTTTTTTTAATACCTAACGAATATTAAACAAGTGAAGTAAACGTCCCAATGCTTGACACCCCTCTGTCGACTTTGTCGCTATGACATGGTTGAAGTAGGTGTCAACTACTGGGGCTGGGTCGGGAACCTTATAAAAATAGAGCATGATTTGACTACTTAAATTTAGTTTATGACGACTCGTTTTATAATCTGTTGGAACTTGTGTGACAAAAGAACAAGCATGTGACACATCTGGAACAGCCACATATATGGCTATCTTAGATGTGTGTATTATTATAGCGGTGATAATTAAACCGTGTCCAAGCAATCAATGTTCTAATCAAGACGCTAAGCGCATGACTTCGCTTCTACAAGCTATATGTATTGTATATGTATAGTTAGCAGATACTATAACATGCTAAACAATATACGTGATGTATGAATGTATTAGCTATACTATTGTAGCGACTAAAGCGACACACGCGGATGACGGATGGATGACTACGAAGTGCAAAATTCAAACTTCGTATCGTGCGGTAGTATCTCAAGCTAATATTATTTAACACGAGAGTGAGCGGGACGATACGATACGAACTTAGATTTTCGAATTTCGTAGTATGGGGGCAGATGCGTATAATGCGGTGCGAGCGGAATATACCTTGAATGAAGCACCGAATTCATATTTCAGTGCCCTAAGCACGACTTGTCGAATCCTGCGTCACGTAAACTCGAATAGTAAACTATAACGAGTTTGTATGAAGTTTGGAACAGCGCCCGCCCGTGAGCGTATTTGGAACTAAAATTTAGTATGAGATTTCTCGATCTCGATACGATAACTGTAACGTAACGCAGGATTCGACAAGTCGTGCTTAGGGCACTGCTGCTTAGTGCTAGGCCATAAAACTTTAGGCTTTTACGCTACAACCTTTAAACTCCGCTACGGACAAAAGGCTGCATTTTAAGCAGAGTTTCTTGCAAGAATGCAGGCCTCGCCTTTTGCTGTTTATCATAGGGAAATTGTACTAATTAATGCACAAAATGATAATTCCTTTGATAGCATACTAGCCAAAGAAGGTAAGTAGGTGTAGACTTAGTAGAAAAACCTTTCCCAGGGGCCAGGCAAAAATCAATCTTATGACAATGTCATAAACATTTTGGCAGGGGAAAGCTTTTCTCCCTTTAACTATATAATTGTCGTTGATCAAGATTTTAATGATGCTGACTCAGTTTTTTTTCAATGGCCACTTGAAGCAAAAACTTTAATCTAATTTATGTCTTAAATCCAGGTTTTAAGCTTGACAGCTGTGACATTTTGACACAACTAAACTGGACTCAACAATAAAACTGGGTTTATTTTTTTGCTGCAAAAGGTCGTTAAAAGACTAGTTTTAAAAATCCGTGATAGCCTAGTGGTTTGACCTATGGCCTCTCAAGCAGAGGGTCGTGGGTTCGAGCCTCGGCTCGCACCTCTGAGTTTTTCGGAATTCATGTGCGGAACCACAGTTGTAATTAAAACACTTCAAAAAAGGATTTCTAACTTGCACACTAGCGTGTGTGAAGTTCCCAATCCGCACTGGGCCCGCGTGGGAACTATAGCCCAAGCCCTCTCATTTTGAGAGGAGCCCTGTGCCCAGCAGTGGGACGTAAAAAATCTTTTAACCAAAAAGTAAAACCGCCTTCAAAAAAAACCTTAGAAAAATAACTTAAAATAATCCTCTAAAATAACGATAAATAAATAAAATGAAATAAAATGCGTTTATTTCGGACAACAGAAACTAAAGCCTAAAGTTTTATAGCCTAGCACTAAGCAGCAGAAATATGGAGTCGGTGCGGTGCGAGCGGAATATTCTTTGAATGAAGAATTGATTTAACATTTTCAGAATTATCCTCCAACTCCTAACCGTTAAGGAGTTGTACCTTCCATCATCAGCTCATCAACATAATTGTAATTATTGACTTCCTGAATTAATTATAAGACAATTTCAATATTTGCATGAATGCATTTGATTTTTTTTTAGCAATGATCACCAAAATTGAAAATGTAATATTTTGCATGCTTTAAAGCAGATATTGGCGCACTTATTATGTAAATTGTAACACCTAAGAATACTTTGTAACCCGTATCTAGCAAATAAACCATTTCATTTCATTTAATTTCAACATGAGATGATGACTACCGGACGCAAATACTTGAATAGCCTTAGGAAATATATGAAACACATGATACGCGCCTATAAAATTTGGGGGTTGCCCTCGATTTCCCTGGGATCCCATCATCAGATCATGACTTGATGACAGTGGGACCACCTCAGAAATATACCCTTTCGATTAAATAAAGAATTTTGAAAATCGGTCTACAATTGACGGAGTAATCGATGTACATAAAATACATACAGTGGAACGTAGAACCTCCTCCTTTTTTTGAGGTCGGTTAAAAAGGCTGGTGAATGATGAAAATACTAATTTCGATAGTAACTAGCATAATGGTGATTAGAAATTAATAAGATTTAAAATTAACTAAGCCCGGAATAACAATGACCATTTTCATTTGCAGGAAAATTACATTTTCATTAGTTATAAATTGAAATAGATTCGTTCCATAAAGCAAGCAATTTATGGCGTTTGGATTAAAACATTACTATTGGCTAATTATCAATTCATGAAGCTAATAATGCACGCACTATAACTCAGGTTTTAAATTCTGAATTTGATATGGGTTTGAAGTGATAACAAAATAACTTTTTCTCATCATCATCATCATCATGTCAGCCGAAAGACGTCCACTTATCTTGTGTGGAAAGCACAACTTTTTCTCGAAACAGTAAAATTAATCAACTTAATCTTGAGCAACGCATATTAAAATAAGAACTCACAACTAATAATTATGTAGGCAGATAAACACAGCTGAAGGAAATTAGATCCGTTACTGAAGTTTTGCTCAAAAATTGTTGTAAAACTTATGTTTAAATACATTTATTTATGCCAGATATTTTTACATAAAACCAAAGTGAGAATCAATCATAGCGAAATAAACGGATCACTCACGTATATCAAGATCAATAGTCTTCGGTGATTTTAACATCGACCTGATGTCAAATGACCAAATAACTCTGCAGTATAAAACTTTAATAGGGAATACTGGCTATAGCCTTATAAACTGCAGATATACCTGCAGCTGTTAAAAAGAAAACCCAAACAAATAACAAGGACAAAATACGAGGCAGTAGATTATATGAAACTACCTATATGTATAAGAGAGGTGGAATTTGCAAGTGCAGATCACGACTACTCGAAATTTGAACAGAAAGTCAAAACAGCTATTGAAAGATCCAAATGCATAAAGACGAAAATAATGAACCTACCTAGAGAAGACTGGATTAACAGTACAATTATCTCTGGAATAAATGCCCGAAACATTCTATGGCGAAAGCTAAAGAAAGTTCCACAAGACGAAATACTACGCAAGGACTTCATACGTTAAAGAAATAAACTAACAGTTCTAATTAGGAAAACTAAAAATGAATACTATCATAGTGCTTTTGAAAAGTGTGACAATAATCCCAAGAAAACGTGGAATCTAATTAATTCATTATCTAAAAACAAAATCAAATCAAATTATATACCTTCTAAACTTCAAACTCAATTGGGGACAATAACGGAACCGCAAATGATTTGCGAATGTTTTAATGAATATTTCACAAGTATTGGCTCGAAATTATGCGATAATATTCCGGCAAAATTTAATTTTGGACAATGATGTATCTGTTAGTCAAAATAGCTGCATAGGTAACCTTCAACTCTTAGCTCCAACTTCAGTAGAAGAAGTATCTAAAATTATCTCTAGTTTGGACTCCAATACCAGTGCAGGTGTAGATGGTGTTAATGCTAAGAGCATAAAGTGTATAAGTAATTTCATCGTCGAGGAGCTGACCGACTGTATCAATGAATGCTTCCAAAAAGGCAAATTTCCGGACTCTCTAAAGATTGCTAAAGTGATCCCCATTTATAAATCGGGCTCAAAGTCAGATCCTGGAAACCACCGTCCCATTTCAGTACTGCCTATAAACTCAAAAATATTTGAGAAAATCATTTATATTAGACTTTCCAGGTATCTGGATTCAATAAATTTTCTATCTAATAGACAGTATGGTTTTCGTCCAAAAAGCAACACATCGTCAGCCTCAATTGACCTTGTAACCAAGATCAAGAACAATATTGACTCTAAGAAAATAGCACTAGGCGTATTCTTAGACCTAAAGAAGGCATTTGATACAGTCAGTCATACCCTACTACTAAACAAATTAAAATCCATTGGAATTACGAGCAGTGCTTTTGGCATTTTTCAATCATATTTGAGGGATAGATATCAGATAGTTAAAATTGAACAATACAGTAGTTCTCCGTTACCTATTACTTACGGCGTTCCACAAGGATCAATCTTGGGCCCTCTGCTCTTTCTGATTTATGTGAACAATCTACATGACTTAGGACTACAGGGCCATCTAACTTTGTATGCGGACGACACATGTCTTTTTTACTTCGGAGACTCGCTTACTGATATCATGCAACAGGCTCAACTAGATCTGGATCTATTATTCGATTGGTTTCAGCACAACTTACTCACAATAAATACCACTAAAACTTGTTACATAATTTTCTCTGCTAAAAATAAAAAACTAGAAGAAAACTGTCATCTCTACATAAATGGCGAGAAAGTAGAGGAGAGGGATCATGAAAGGTACCTAGGATTGATCCTTGATAGTAAACTGACATGGAAGCCCCATATTGCCAACATCGTGCCTAAACTATCATCTTTTACGGATGCAATATATAGAATAGTAGGCTGTCTCCCTAAAAACATTCGCATCACTATCTATAATTCATTGGTCAAACCACATCTAGAGTATCTGGTCGAAGTTTGGGGTAATGCTGCACCGTCTAATCTTAAAAGTCTTCAAATTGCACAGAATAAGATTCTAAAAACCCTATTTCACTATGACTTCTTAACACCCTCTGTAAAACTTTATAAAGAAACAAAAGTAATGAACTTGAAACAAATATATGCGTACAAGACGTGTATATTAATACATAAAATCTTAAATAATAATATACATACGGAAATAACATTCAACAAAAAAAGCAATTTCCAGAGAATACAATTAAGAAACGCCGAGCACATATCATTACGGGCTCCTAGAACCCGATATGGACACCAAAATTTGATGTACGAGGGTGCTAAATTATATAATGCGTTACCAAAAACCATAAAAGATAGCAAAACATTTAATACTTTTAAGAACAAAGTTAAATCATATGTAATTGATAACATCGCATAGATATAAAATATAATATAACATTGCACTGTACAAATTGTCATTATATCATATCTATCGACTGCTGCGCAACCTAAAAAAAAAAAAAAATGCTTTTAGCTTTAAAAATTGTCTTGTAAGTGAGATTGTTAATTTCTTTAGACAATAAATGTTCTTTAAACCGATATAAGTCTAGTCGCGGAACGGAAGGACTACGAATTAATCCGGAACATGTCAGGCTAAACTCGACTTATATACATGAGTGATCCGTTTATTTCGCTATGCTAGATTTATCCAAGACCTATTTAGACCTAACGATCTATATCTAACTTTTAATTTTCTCTCTCAGTACACTCCCAGTATCAGGACCAAGGCAATGAGCGTCAAACAGCCATTATATTTTATTTACGACTTGCAACACTTCCCGGGGCGTAATAGCGCGAAAAATTTACTGGCAACACACATGGGCGCTTTTGGGTAGTTTAAGGATTTATTAACAAACATCCGTATTTTTATTAATTTTATAGCATTTATAAATACTTAAATAATTATACTTTTAGCATGAAACTACTGTAAGATTTAAGCATAGCAAAACAAAACTCGGGCTATACTCGACTTACATAATGTAAGTGATCCGTTTATTTCACTTTGCTTAAATAAATAAATATCATGGGACAATTGACACCAATTGATCTAGCCCCAAACTAGGCAAAGCCTGTACTATGAGTACTAGACAACGGATAAACAGACTTATACAGATACATTACATACTTAATACATATTAAACATCCAAAGAACAAACATTCGTATTCATCATACAAACATCTGCCCCGACCGGGGATCGGACCCGAGACCCCAAGCTTCATAATCAGGGTCTCTAATCACTAGGCTAATGTGCCCTAAAAATGGGACGATTTTTATTACTTTGCGTCTAATTCGTAACTTCTGCAAGCAGCAATCAAAATGGCTGAAAGACTCCCTGTTACCCGGATAACTCGCATTTGAATACATAATTCGACACAGGCAACACCGAGCTCGGTTTGACAGTCATTTACGGACATTAATGACAATTACTGCCCGCCACGACTAACAGCGAGTCGAAACACTCGCCGCTGTAGTGTGTGTTGCGCACACATACAAATCTACCATGATATCTATACCTATAAAACAGTACCGTGACTGACTGACTGACTGACAGACAACGCATAGCCTAAACCACTGAACCTAGAGACTTGAAATTTGGCAAACTTATACCTTGAGTATAGAGTTGTGTCGTGGGTTCAAATCCCGGCTCGCACCTCTGAGTTTTTCGGAATTTATGTGCGGAATTACATTTGTAATTTATCATGAGCTTTTCGGTGAAGGAAAACATCGTGAGGAAACCTGCACACACCTGCGAAACAATTCAATGATGTGTGTGAAGTTCTCAATCCGCACTGAACTATAGCCCAAGCCCTCTCATTCTGAGAGGAGGCCTGTGCCCAGCAGTGGGATGTAAAAAAAGAAAAAGGCTGGTGATGATGATGATGATGATACCTTGAGTATCCTAGAGGGGCGCTAAGAAGGGATTTTTCGAAATTCCCAAGGGATAGGGAAGTAGCCCATTTTGAAATATTTCACGGGAGCAAAGCCGCGGGGCATAAGCTAGTGCATTACAAATACACGTAAGTAGGGTTACCAGATGGAAAATTGAAAAGTCCGGAGAAAAAGTCTGAGATTTTGCAAATTTCTCGCAAAACTGGTGGGCACAAAAACGATAGTCATTGAAAAGATAAATAATGCCATAACTTGTTAACTTTAATTGGAATTGTAATCGATGAACTTAATAATTCATTTGTATTGTATTGTAGTGACGTAACGCTCTAATTAAAATGGCATGTGATAAATATTATTACGAGTTAGTGAGTATGAATAGGTATGAGTATGACTAACCCTGGGAATCGAACCCGGATGGTTGTGCACTGTCGTGGTTCGGTGGTTAGCCCGCGGCGGGGACGTAACCGACTTACCCGGACTTGCGTCGCCCGGGTGTCCGTGATATCTTGATAAGTGAACACCCTGTTGTTACGTGTTTGTGGATTTGATGCTACTGCTTTTTTAATAGTCATTTAACAGTTTGACGTAAAATTATATCTTATTTAATATTTAACCCTTTATTTGGCAAAACTGAATCTACTAAAAATGCGTAATAAAATAATTAAAAAAAAGACTGCTAAAGATATTGATGATGGTTCAAAACAAGAAATGTTTTAAGTAAACTTCTATTGCGAATGATATTTGACATTCAGTTACTTTGGTTTAAGACAAAATTTTAAACAGCAGAAAAAAATACAGACGACGTTTGTGCTAACTGCCTATGTATACCATGAGAGGTAGGCATACACTGTGCAATAAAAAATACCAAATGAAATCTGACGCATTCTGTTTACTAATTAATAACCTTGTCATTATTTAATTTAAGACCTCGTACCTATTTCCCTTTCACTCAATTTGATGAAAATCCTTCAAGCAAACACCCCTTGGTGAAAATGTTCCACAAGATTTCAACTTACTAAAAACGATTATTCGAAACCAAATTTCACCACCAAATTGCGCCACTAACCAGTTTCCACCTGAAAATTTCCCCCTGAAAATTTTGCCCCGAAATTGTCATAACCCTGTTACACAATAATTCGAGTAATTTTCAGATGACCGGGAAATTCCCTTCAAAGCATGAGGTCTTAATTGGTAGCCCTGGGCTACGCGAAATTGTCTCCTGATCATGATGGGAGGAGGGGGGGGGGGGGAATAAAACCCTAAATGGAGGAAGGGGCAAAATTGGGTTATTACAATCAGCATTAATAGGTACATATTTTGACAATCCTATTAATATATTCCATTCTATTCCAGAAAACGTAAAAGCTGAGGAAAAATATCATTTCATAGACGAACTATTAAAAGACAGAAAGTTGACATAAAATATTTGCTTTGAGATAATTGATATAAAATAAATAAATAAACAAATATCATCGAACAATTGACACCAATTGACCTAGTCCCAAACTGGGCAAAGCCTGTACTATGGGATACTAGACACCGGATAAACATACCTATACATAGATAAACATACATATTAAACATCCAAGACCAGAGAACAAACATTCGTATTCGTCATACAAACATCTGCCCCGACCGGGGGTCGAATCCGAGATCTCTAGCTTCATAGTTAGGGTCTGGAATTTAATTGAATTGAATAGAATATTGCCAATACGTTGGCCGAGGAACGCGTTAGCTCTTTGGTCACCTGAGGGTCGAGCACGACTTCACGAATGCTGAGTAATGTAAAATCGAATAGTAAATGTTGTCGAGTTTGTATAACGTTTGGAATAGCGCCCGCCTGTGAGCGTATTTGGAACAAAAATTTAGTATGAGGGTTCTCGTTCTCGATACGATAACCGTAACGTTATGCAGCATTCGTAAAGTCGAACTCGACCCTCTGTACGTAGTATTAGGTATTTAATTTAACTCTCGAGAGTCGAGATTCTTGTTACCCACTCGCCCGCGTCCTCTTGTCTTGGGCAATGATAAAGTGCCAATTAGAAAGGAATTCACTGCATAAATAACAGATTAGGAATCTCACTGTATACCAAGGACCATAAAACCATGAGGACTGCCAGTGTCTATACGATGTCGCGTTCCTTTGAAATAATAAGCCTGCTGTAGCTAGTTTTACTACGGAGGGGTCTCTGTACCATTCATTTGGTATGACATTTAGACCTCTGGCTAACACAATATCGCCATCGAAATTCGTTTTTTCTTTCAGTTCAAAGATGGCGCTATTGTGTTAGCCAGAGGTCTAAGTGTCATACAAAATTAATAGTACAGAGACCTCTCTATAGTAAAACTAGCTACAGCAGGCTCATTATTTAACAGGAACTCGACATTGTATAGCCATAGGCAGTCCTCTTGGTTTTATCGTCCTTGCTGGATACCTTATTAGTTAGCAACGGGACTTGGTGTTTGTATGGGACTGAGATGGCATCAAAGGAAGTGATGCTTAAGAGAAAGGTGATTTCTGCTGACGCGGAGCTTGGCGGAGCGGAGCCGAGAGCAGTGAAAAGTGCCAATAGTTTTCACGGACAGAAATATACTTACTTTGCGATTTTCACTCATGCTAAAACTTTGTGACTATCACGAAATAAAATGTTTTTCCAACTAAATCAACGTGTTTGTGACTTGAATCTACTCGTAACAATGGCGGCTGCAGTGTAATTTTAAAAGCATTTTCGTCACATTTGCATGTAACAAGGGTCATAACATAACATAACATAACATGCAAGCACTCGGACCTTTTTTCTTGTCGTAACGCCCAAGGGCTGTAATCTGCTGCTGAGCGGCCCTATCTTCACCGTATATCGTTGTATTTTTTCCTCGCAAGTGTGATGAAGAACCTAGAGGTACCTACTAATTAGAGCCTTAATTCTAATTCCTTACATATCACCCTTAAAACACAAGGTACTATTTATGTCGCGATTAAGTCTCGAAATAATAATATTATTAGTAAAAATGGATCGTCAAAATCAGTTCACGAATAGTGGAAGTATCCACAAATAATTCCCATCATAATTATTAGCCGGAAGACGTCATTGCTGGACATAGGTCTTCCCGAAGGATCTCTACGACGATCGGTCTTGTGCTACCCGCAGTAAATGGCTTCTAGCGATCTAAAGATGAAGAAGCTGTACACCAGCATGCTTATTGACTATTCGCTCACAATGAGCATCATGTTCGTTTCGTATGGGCTGACAATTCGTGTCGGAAACAGCTAGCTGTCACAGTCGTACAAAAACGGGCATTGCAATTCGATGACGAGTGTCAAAATAGTTACATATATAGTAGAAAAACCTTTCCCACAGGCCACAGGCAAAAAACAATCTTATGACAATATCATAAACATTCTCACTTTAACTATTTTTTTTATTTGACAAGGAAGGCAAACGAGCAAGTAGGTCACCTGATGGTAAGTGATCACCACTGCCCTTAGACACCCGTAACGCCGGGGGGTTTTGCAAATGCGTCGCCAACCTAGACAGCAAAGATGAAATGCCTCTTGTGCCCGTAATTACACCGGCCGTCTTACTCTCCACACCGGAACACAACAGTGCAAGCACTGTTGCTTAGCGGCAGGATTAGCGAGTAACATGGTGGTAGCGATCCGGACGGACCTCGCACAAGGTCCTACCACCCGAAACTGCACCCACTCCACTCCACTGCAGATCGTCTGATCCTAGTCTCCATAGAGTAAACATAATTGTGTAGATACTGACCTGATGGCCATGCTCTTGGCTTTGAGGTGGTGCCAGCGCTGGTTCATCTCGTCCAGCCTCCTCTGCAGCATGACGGCGTCCTCCTGGGAGGAGAGCGACCCCAGCAGCCGCCGCCCCGTGCCCGTGAGCGACGCGTACACATCGCGGTGGGTCTCGATCTCCGATTGGAGGTCCTGGGGGCGAAGGAAAAAGATAAATTATTAATCAGGCAACAATTTCATTATTATACTAACTAAGGTTACCGACACAGCCCGAAGAATTGCGTTACTTAAGTGGCAGTGGGTGGGGCACATTGCTCGTAGGACTGATGGTCGTTGGGATCAGGTTCTCGAATGGCGTCCGCGGACCGGGGGACGAGCTGTCGGTAGGCCTCCAACAAGATGGAGCGACGACCTGGTAAAGATCGCGAGATCGCGGTGGATGCGGAAAGCACAAGACCGGTCTGAGTGGAGAGCGTTGAGCCTTTCGTCTGACATGATGATGACGACCGCATAGCCTAGTGGTTAGAGAAGCCGCGGTAGATATTTCTATGATGAATACGAATGTTTATTCTCGGGGCTTCGATGTTTAATAATATACATATGTATTTATCTACATAAGTATGTTTATCCGTTGTCTCGTATCCATGGTAAATGCTTTGTCTAGTTTGGGACTAAGGTAAATTGCCACTAATTGGCTATTTTAGAAGATGTTGTCCAATTACAGGTAAACAATTTTGTATGGCGATACTGAGCATACATAATTGTCTACCTACCTAATAAAATTCTACCTAAATAGTCTTGCTACTGCAAGCAGCAGCGTTTTTGTCAGTGCACCTATCAGTCTTATGCCAGATGGCAAGTTGAGAAACTTTTATATTTAAGTTTTTTCTTAAGTTTTACCTAACGTAGTTTTTTTACGCACCTGCAAACCCCCGGGTTGCAGGCGTCTATGGGCAGTGGTGATAATGTATGTATGTATGTAAGTATATCTCTTTATTGCACATAAAACAAAAAAATACAGATAACAGAACAAAAGCAAATGTACAAAGGCGAACTTATCCCTTAAAGGGATCTCTACCAGTTAACCTTCGGGCGATTGACAGGACATCAGAAAAAAGAGTAGACATACAAATAAAACCACCACACCACATAAATAAATAACTTATCATCCGGAGACCCACTTGCTCGTTTGCCTTCCTTGTCATATAAAAAAATATAAACTTAGTGTTTTCTCGGTACTTCCAGTAAGCTACATGGACCAGATAAAGGAGAAGGCCGGTGTCGTGTCGTATCAGGAGGTCGAGGAGCTGTCTTATAACAGAAATGATTGCAAGAAACTCCACCGACAACAGTGTAACTCTTAAGTTTGACGATGATGATGATGACAGTAAGCTACTTTTCTCATATGACAAATCTATAAGAAACTCAGAAAAATGAATGGAAATCCTTCGCTGTCACTCGACCCCCAACCTGTCTCTCTAAATGAATAACCTACTAATCCTACCTCAAAAGTTGCCGGTCCCTCAACCTTACAAAACCCCTGAAAAACCGGGCCAACTCAGCACAATAATAGTTGTCCGCCATTTTGTTTGTCGACATAAGTGTGCTATTTGTTACAGCTGACAAATGCGGACCCTTGCCCTGCGACGGGCAAACACGCGGTTTGAAAGCGGCGGGTTTCAGGATTTCAAAAACGCTCAGTTACTAAGAATAACCCACCGCCCGAAGCTGTCCCCAATTGTTGGTGTAAATCACCATTTTGGCGTTTGCGTAACATGAGGCGAAATCAAATTGCACGTTTCGTCCTTTAAAGCTAACAATATGAAAGCACAACAATATAAATGAAAAGTAAGTTTTTGTTTTTTTTTAATTCAAAAGTATTTGCATTGGCTTTAATGTTCTTTTATAAGTTTATTTCAGCCGAAAGACGTCCACTGTTGGACATACTAAGAGTGGAAAGTTTATAGTTTCAGCAAATAATTTTCGCACAAGCACATAAGTAGTTTGAATTTTAGTAATCCATAACGAACTCAGTGAAATCTCATAAGGTATCTTTTCAGTAATCCATTTAACTTAACAATTAAATAGTCCAATAATACTGTATGAGGTGAGCTGAATGAGAATACTCAGTATGCTATAATCAGTACCTAAACTGCAAACGACCAAGCACTTTTTCAATGCCGCCCTAAAACTAAACTCCAATTGCTTACCTCACAAAAACGCTCGCCAAAAACGCGGCGTTTATCCATATCATTGTAGTGTGACATAACAAGTAATATAAATCACGAGGCACGGACAAAGGGCTGGTTTAAAACGGCTAATATTTGGAGAATCTGCGCCCTTGCGCCGCCTAGTGAGCGACAGCTATTGTGACTGTATTATTTTATAGTTTTTTGTATGTTACGGAGAAATATATAAAGAAGATATATAAGGGACAAAGGCCACTTCGTCGAATCCGACTCGGCTCGGCAGCGTTTGGGAGCGTTCCGCAGTGTATTTTCGTCCAAATTGTCGAAGTGTTTGAAGTCAAAAGTCTTTGACCAGTATGCGTTGTCAGTGATGACTATCTGAGACGCGGGCGCTAAAGATGGGCTTATGGATCATAAGCTCAAAGTCACTCAGAGGGCGATGGAGAGGGCTATGCTCGGGGTTTCTCTGCGGGATAGAATCAGAAATGATGATATCCGCAGTAGAACTAAGGTTACCGACATAGCCCGAGGAATTGCGAAACTTGAGTGGCAGTAGGCGGGGCACATTGCTCGCAGAACTGATGGCGGATAGAGTCAGAAGGTTTTCCAACGGCGTCCACGGACCGGGAGACGAGCTGTCAGTAGGCCTCCGTCATGAAGGAGCGACGACCTGGTAAAGATCGCGGGACCGCGGTGGATGCGGAAAGCACAAGACCGGTCTGAGTGGAGAGCCTTGGGGCAGGCCTTATGTCTAGCAGTTGGCGTCTTTCGGCTGACATGATGATGATGATGATGATGATTAAGAGCCACTTTACACACTAAAAGGTGCGCTCAATGGCATTGACCAGATAAATCAAGATTTTACGTGTTTAAAGAAACATCACTGGATGATGCTCAAATTGTTTATAAAAATTTGCATTTGATTACCGGTCCATTTTTAAATCGTTTCTCGTCTAGGTACTTTAAATACAATCTTAATTTGAATGAAATTATAACAGCGCTTCTTTTTTGCAAACCCAGTTTTTTTAAGACACGCATTTCTTCACAAATAAAGGGACGTCTACCAGTTAACTTTCGGGCGATTAACAAGACATCATAAAAAAGAGTAGACATAATTATAAACAAAAGTTAAAAGACTCGGAAACTGATTAACCTAAACAAATAAAGCATTTAAAACACACATAAGTACATAGAAATACAGATACGCTAACACATAACATTAACATAAATACGATAAACTATTACATATGAAAATAAAATATAATACATAATATACACGAATCAGAGAACATACAAGATCCAATTAAGAGGAACCATTAAGCCAGTACTTCCTCAAGCGATTCTGCGGGGTGGCGACAGTTTGCGACTGCCTGATGTCACAAGGCATGTAAACCACTCCTTAATTAAAAACTCACATCGCCCCGTACAATCTATACTTTTGACAGATTCCATTCCATTCCATAGACTCGTGTGATATATCCTGGAATTTTTCTTCGTTACACCATATCCTGTGAAATGTGGGGCCATTTGTTACAGAAAAAGGGTAGTATTTTTTAGGAGTAGATCTGAAACGTTCGATACATTTACTCTTGTTGCCATGTGCTAGGTTGTTTTATGAGGGGTTAATACCCCCACTTTAACACGTACAAATCCACTGACAAAGAGTAAAGATTAATTACGGAAGTGCCGCTGTCTAGTAACTGTCAAGTTTTTGACGTTAAACGCATCGTTTTTAAAGTTTCTTCCGCTAAGAAACAGGCAAAGGTTTAGAACCATGCAACCAAGTCTAGCTTCTTTTTCAATGTTAAACGTTAAGGTATTCTTCAGAATGGACATCCCTTGTGTTGTAAGCGTTTATAATCCATGGTAAGTCATTACCATAATCTATCGTATAACTTGGCCCCTGTTTCACCAACGTCACAAATGTCAGTTTTCAATGACAATTCGCTGTCAATTGCTGACTTGAAGAGCTTTTGTTTTAGCGCGTTACATATTGGCAAAGAAATGTAGTTCGAATTGTCATTTTAAACTGACAATTGTAGAGTTGGTGAAATAGCCAGATTACCAGTATTCCACCAACTCGGTATTAAAAAAAACTGCAAGCCGCATTATCAAGTCAGTTAACAAGGCAACAAACCAGATGGGTCGGGTTATACCCGATGGTAATGGGTAAGGGGTAAATTCGGGGGTAAAATTAAGGGGTAACGTTAAGGGTCTGAGCACACAGAGATACAGAGCCGCTGACTGGCGTTTGCATAATTGATATGAGGGTACGTTCGATTTATTTTGTAGCGTTATGCTTACGTCTGACGGAACGTTGTCAAAGTATAAAGTGTTGTTTGTTTCAGAGTTTAATGTTGTTTAATTTGAAATAAATCTATAAAGATCGTATTCGCATGTGATCTATATAATATGTGTAATCTTTCTGAATAGTTAAACGAGAGTAATTACTTTATTTACATAATAAAAGCAATTTACAATGGCATTAAATCTAAGCTTAAACTAAATAAACTACAACTTAAAACTAAATTAAATCTAAATAAGGCCCCCGTGGCATAGTGCCCAAAAGGCATAGTGCCCATAGTTAAACTATCACATGGTAAAAGAATTTTCCAAATTGGATAGGCTTTATCATCTCTGGATCTATTGTTATCACTCATATCATAAATAAGAAATACATGCCAATTCGACAATAAATACTCTTCATTAATTGTGGCTTAATTTCACGTGCTAATGACTCGTTTTTACTCAAAAATCAAATCAATCGAAAGGGTCTCCAAAATCGTTACCTCTTTTTACAGCCACCGAAATAAGTTATTAAATACACCGAAAAAAAAAAATTCATCACCTTTTTTTATTGATTAACAAAAAAGCAAAACCGCCTTTTAAAAAAAAACCTTAGAAAAAAACATAAAATAATCCTCTAAAGCCATCCATGACTCTTATGGCCTAGCACTAGCATAGGAAATATTCTTTGAATGAAGCACCGACTTCATATTTCTGCTGGTGCTCATATTATAAATGCAAAAGTAACTCTGTGTCTCTGTCTCTCTGTTTGTTACTTCTTTTCGGAAAAACCGCTGAACATTGAGGAATAATATATTTTTATTCAGTAAAATTGTATAGTTCCTGCGGCATAGCGATAACCTAAATCTACGCAAATGAAGTCGCTGGCATCAGAGGGTCGAGCACGACTTCACGAATGCTGCGTAACGTAAAATCGAATAGTAGGTAAACGTTGTCGAGTTTGTATGAAGTTTGGAAAGGGTCGAGCACGACTTTACGAAAGCTGCGTAACGTTACGGTTATCGTATCGAGATCGAGAAACCTCATACTAAATTTTAGTTCCAAATACGCTCACGGGCGGGCGCTGTTCCAAACGTCATACAAACTCGACAACGTTTACTATTCGACTTTACGTTACGCAGCATCCGTAAAGTCGTGCTCGACCCTCAGCGAGTTTGTTTATATGTAATTGTATTTTTTCACGGACATGCTTTGAGCTTTTTTCTTTACCGTCAGTGCTGACTGTACAAAGCCCCACGTTCCATTCCGCGCAGTAATCAATCCCGATCGGTTTCATTTCAGAATGAATTTTTAATTAATGCCCGCATCCGATTGAATTTGTTCGTATCTGTTCTCGATACGCAACGATTGATTATCAGCACGACCGTTATTGATGCAATTTTGAAAAAAAAAAACTTGGTGTTTAACGATGGAGAAAAATTGCACCTGCATTTTCAATGTTTTTTTAGAATTTTGTGTAATTTTTGATTGGAACAGTGAAAAAGTACATGAATTCTTTTAACATGAAACTACGAGATTCAAACATAGTGACATAAGCGGATCACTCACGTATGTCAGTCGCGTGTAGCCCACCATGTTTCATACCAATCCATAGTCCAGAGGAAGGACTACATTAGTCCGTAACATGTCGAGTTTAAAGCGATTGACATACGCGAATGATCCGTTTATTTTTATTTTATTATTTAGGCAAGGATCATGGAAAGTAAACGGATTGACAAAGCCCATACTTTGAATCGTTCTTATTTACATTCAGCGCCATCTACCTTGCTTGAGTGACACATTAGAACCGCTGTTTTGTTATTATTTGACCCGCTGGCTATGACCTTGGCGCCATCTAGAAATTGCCTGAATTTTAATATAACTGCGGGGAACTATTCGAAGTATGAGCTTTGATACTCCGTATACTATCCTCCTTGGTTTAGGTAAGTAATATTAAATGTCAGTGATATTGATGTGAGACTGGATAGATATGTTTTTAACTATAGAAGGCCTGAGAGGAGTCCAGTGCCCAGCAGTGGGACGTAAAATAGGCTGGTGATGACGATGACTAAAAAAAAAATACCAAAAATACCCCAAAAATTAACTCGAGAGTTGTAAGTTAACTTTCTTGATATTATTTTCAATCCTAACTAATATTATAAATGCGAAAGTAACTCTGTCTCTCTGTCTGTTGTGTCTCTTGACGGGAAAACCGCTGCACCAATCTAGATGAAATTTGGTAAGAAGACAGCTTGAATATTGAGGAATAACATAGACTACTTTTTATACGGGAAAATTGTATGATTCCCGCGGGATAGCGATAGTCGAAATCTAGGCGGACGAAGTTGCGGGCATTAGCTAGTAAGTAATATTAAAAAAATCCTCTGTTCATCAGTAACTTTTAAAAAGCCTAACTCTTTCGAATAAGCAATTAGTCTTGCTCATAAATGTCCATCAAGCTCATATTTTTAATTAAACTTCTTCCAGACAATACCACATTATTAAATCCATCCGAGAAGATTTATTGCGCAGATCCACTCCACTTTTATACCGGGATACTTCTGCCAAAGAATAGCTATTCGCAGAGTGCAATGACGATACAATGTCGGTTTTATTATGCCTATGAGCCGGGAACGCGAAAAGGGCTAAGATAACAAAATGGACCACAATTTTTTATATTATTCAATAAACTTTGAAACGAGAATACACAAAAAAACCGGAATAGTATGATGATTCCCAGGGATCGAACCCAGATCTATGACATTCCATGTCACGTGCCATGCCCTTACACCAAAGTTGGTACTGATATGCACGTCGATTTTTTTTTGATCCCAGAGCCAATAATATTTAAGTTGGCAACTACTGGGTCAGTGTCGAGCACAGGGACATTTTACCTAAATACATTAATCGTTTTTAACGCTGAAATACTAGTCTAAGATAAAAATAATGTACTGGTTTTGGAAGAGCGAGATCTCCTGACACAAGTATATCACTACTTACTAGGAGGTCTCAACCACTTTGTGAAAAATGTATTTTGTTTGTCCAAATAAACGATTTATTATTATTATTATTATATTTTTCTGTTTTTTTGCGTATTATTGTTTCAGAGAGTAATTGAAGTATAATAAATGAGTAGATTTTAAAGCTAGCTAGACAAAAAACGCCAAGCATCCTGTTGCATGGCTGTATTTTTTTCTGAAGCTCAACATTATCTAGACCCACATACGAGCAATTGTTTAACAAAAAACTACGGTGAGACTGTTGAGTGTACTATTTCACTGGACACTGTACAAGATTAGAGCATCTAGGTACTTCCTATATGACAACAACTTCACTTTTTTATCCTGAAATTGATATCGTAATTTTTAGGGTTCCGTACCTCAAAAGGAAAAAACGGAACCCTTATAGGATCACTTTGTTGTCCGTCTGTCTGTCTGTCTGTTTGTCTGTCTGTCAATACCCTTTTTCTCTGAAACGCGTGGAGGTAGTATGCTGAAATTAATATCAAATACTCAAACCTGCGGTTCCTTGAAGCTGTGAAAAAATCAACCTTCCAAATGAACGCAATCAAAAGATACAGTCATTAAAAAGGTGGTTTCCATACAAATCGCTGTACTGAGAAAACCTAAAGGGTACTTCCAATAAAATTGTCCTAGAAACTTGAAATTTGGTATGAAAGTAGCTCTTATAGCACAACCACTCCAAAAAGTCCCAAAATCTAAAATTTCTATGTCTGTCTGTAGATTTCACAGACCAATATAAGTTGACCCCACACTGCGTACATTTTGCTTAGGAGTAGGGCTCTGCTAACACTGGACTTTTTAAAACACCGGGGAAAAGCGTTAAAATCTTTCTACGGAACCCTCGTGCGCGAGTCCGACTCGCACTTGGCCGGTTTTTTTTTCTTGCAGCGCTTTCGGAAATACCATCATTGTTGTGCGGAAAGATCATCGAGGCGCAGGAAACTTGGCAGAAACCCCAAGCAAACCCGCTGCAAACTCCTATCGAGTCCATAAACAACAATATAAGCTACTCTATGGCAGGCGCAGGTGTGCGTTAACCTAGCGGGTCGTATCGTTAAATTGATACGCCTAAGTCCGTGGCTTTAGCGGGCCCCTTGTAACGACTCAGGTAAATGGGTACCGCTCTTAGTTTACACGTCACAGTTTGTGCGAAAAACATGCACTGTCTCGGTATTTCTTTTGGGAAAAAGAGGGATGGATATAGAGTTGAAGTTGAGTGGTTGCCTTGACAGTTGTAACTTAAATAAAACCCACCGACATTTATATTTCTAAATCCAATAAATGGTTCAACAAGTTTTGATAGAAAATAGTAGGATGCTTTGATCGTACAGACAAACAATGAAGATAAAGCGATACACACCTGTCTGTTTGTGTTTTGCAACGGAAGATAACTATGAAGTTGTTAGATTGTTTCGTAAGAAGAATTCATTCAACTATATTAAAGTACATAATTTGTAACTTAGGGTACAAAAACCAAGAGTTCGCTTATTCAAATTTCAAACCACTCAAAACTTCTAACTCAAATATAAAATTTTAATTTAACGTAAAAACCTAACGCGCAAATATACCGCGTTATTCGAGACCAGGCAAAAACCGCCGCAATGTTTGTTCAGCTGTTTGAGCAAACGAGAAACACGCTAATGCGAAAAATATTGAAGTGCAGTGTTGCGGGTTGGAATGGTGGAAAATGAGTTTTTAAGACATGTTTATGTTGTTTTACGATATTTTGAGCGAGTGCTTAAAAAGATTTCGTGTAACTTTGCATGACTTTTATTGTTAGAAGTCGAAAGCGAAAGAAAATTTTTTATTTTTTTTATCGTTGGATGAATTTACTTATTCGATTTGCAATATTTTCCAGTAAGGAATCAAAATTACAAACTAAAAAATGCTTTAATTACCATTGTTTAAATATTACAGTAATTGTTATAAAATTTATTTGAATACCTTATCATTGTATAGCTTAAAATAATATTCGTAATAATATTTGATAAACTCAAGAGACAATAAAAGCACGTACCACGCCAAACCAATTAAGCCATACTTACGACGACGACTTGGACGACTTATCATCAGCGCCATCTATGAGCAAGACTAAAAACATTATCATGATACTCGGGACTTAATCGCGTAAAAAACTTTTATATTTAAATTTGAATTTAAATACCTCGACGTTTCGGACGCGACGTTGCGTCCATGGTCTCGAAAGGACTGAAGAGGCGGGTATCAACATCTCCTAGCTGCACGGGATCCTCGAACTACCCGCACTTGGTCTTTTTTATTAGTTTTTTCACTAGGGTTGCCACCAGTCTGACACACAACACTCACAACATCCGGCGATTTATGAGACGATATTTTATTATTTGATTTTTTGATTTTATTTTTTAGATTTTGAAAATCGCGAAAGTTTAAATCAAGACTAAGGACAGTTAGGAACACCTTTTTTTATACGCTATAGGCTTGCGTTTGACCATAATCACGCCTGATGTTAAGCGAAGATGTGGTCTACGATAGGGCACGCTTGCCTAGCAAATGCCCATTCACCCTAGACTGGAAACGGCCAGATTATAGTGTTCAGGGATCACAGACGCAGGTAGGGAATTCAACTCCTTACCCGTAAGGATACTTTAAAAATAATCATCAAACTGGATCAATTAAATAAATAAATAAATAAATATCATGGGACAAATTGACACCAATTGACCTAGTCCCAAACTAGGCAAAGCCTATACTATGGGTACTAGACAACGGATAAACATACTTATATAGATAAATACATACTTATATACATATTAAACATCCAAGACCCGAGAACAAATATTCGTATTCATCATACAAACATCTGCCCCGACCGGGATTCGAACCCGTGACCTCAAGCTTCATAGTCAGGGTTTCTAACCACTAGGCTATTCGGTCGGTCAAATTCCAAATTGGTTGATCCATTTGGGAGCTATCATGCCGAACACGTCAACTACATATAATATAACACCACACGTTTTGCATCAGCGTTTAAAAATGTAACCCAATATAAAATGCAATTAAACAAAACAAGAATCTACAAACAATTACAAAGTAAGGCTTACCAGCTAATTTGCCAACAAAAGGTTAGGTAAACGCAGCCATCGAGGCGCGCCGCGTTATCACAGGTGCGGGGCCGGGCGTATCCCCCCATCCAGCTAAATCCGGTTACAACCGGTTACCAGCCGAGGGATTACGCGCCTGATCCGGTACTGCAGTCGTTCCCGACTTGATTTATTTACTTCGGAATCTAGGTGCTTTTTAACGATGTTCGCTGTTGCCTTTTTTGCCGATTTGATTTATTGCGGCTTAAGAGAAGTTAGTAGCTAAGGTGGTTAAGCCAAATAGGCTAAAAGGTCGACGGAATATTCCTAGATGGCATTCAAAAATCAAAACAAAAATCATAATTTTATTCAGTAGACAGTTATAGTAGTTTATGCAACTGCTACATAATAAGGCCTAATTATGTGGAGTTGCATACATTACTTTATCTACACACATATTATAAGTACTCTAAGATGGATTCAGAAGCCGAAGGCATATATCATACCCATACCTGTCACGAATTTGACTGTTTTTTTTTTAATCTTAAACAAACACACCGAGCTGACGTTTCGTAAACTGTTTTTTTTTTTGTAAAAAAAAAATCAATATCACATTATTAATTATACATGTCGGACTGAACTCGACTTATATACGTGAGTGTTCCGTTTTATTTCACTATGATTGTAAATTACGTTGGTCGTCAAATTCGAAAAATTTAATTCGATATCGAAAAGTCTTACTGTACTGCAGGACCTGCTGGTCGTGGTGGTTGGCGGCGGAGGCGACGACGTACTGCAATGCTGGTCATTTTCTACGGTTTCTGAACGCATTTTAGAGGACTTATGATATGTGTGCAGATAAAATGATTTATTGATCAAGCGCTACTTTGCGGGGGTTCATATTTATGAATCAAAAACAATTACTTTGCTGAAAATAATCGATTTATTGATTATTTTTGTTTTTTATTTTTATGAAACATTCATAGAATGAAATTCAACATACAATGACAATGCAAAGAAAAATTCGTTAAGCAGCTGGACAGCTGCTTAACGAATTTTTCTTTGCATTGTCATTGTATGTTGAATTACTTTGCTCACCGCGACCACAAGTGAAAAATGTATGCACTTATTGATTTAAACTTTCGCGACCTTCACAAATTATCACGACACTCGGGACTTCATCGCGTAAAAATATGTATTATTTAAATACCTCGACGTTTCGAACGCGACGTTGCGTCCATTGTCTCGAAGACCATGCTTAGGTCCCGAGTGTCATGTTAAAAATAGTATGTCTTGTTGTTGTTGTTGTAGTTGTGTCTTGTTGTGTTGTTGCTAAGTGACATTTGCCGCACAGACAACTATTTTTCACTTGTGGTCACGGGTGAGCAAAGTAACGTTTTTAGTAGGAGTTGAATGCTTTTTTACATGCAATTTTTTTGGTCTACCAGCGCTTTCGGAAAGACATTAATTCCATTATTGTTCTCGTGAGATTGGTGAGGTTTTTTAATTTCAGTCAAGTCTTTAACAAGCAAAAATCGTCTGTAAAGTTTTATCCAGAAACATGTAACTGGTCACTCTCATAATATTAATGTTCTTCACGAAGACCTAATTGAATTTCTTTCCGAGCTCTTACGTAAATCTAGAACAAAAAACCGGTCAAGTGCGAGTCAGAGTCGTAGACAGGGGGTTCCGTAATACCGTATAGTATCTAATTAACCAATCGTATGATTTAACTAAAGCGAATCTAGATTCAAGTCAGGAAAACTTACAAAGTTGTGTAAGATCGCGGTATCACTGACCACCTGACCCCTATTTGACCATCTTTACAATTGTCAATTTTATGTGACAATTCGAACTACATTTCTTTAACAATATGAAGCGCGCTAAAACAAAAGCTCTTCAAGTCAGCAGTTGACACCGAATTGTTATTGAAAACTGACAATTGTAAAGTAGGTGAAACAGGGGCCTGACCTGACTGACCAATATGACTGCGGGGCACATTGCTCGTAGAACTGATGGCCCATCGGCCATCGGGTCTGAAGGTTCTCGAACGGCGTCCACGGATCGAGAGACGAGCTGTCGGTAGGCCTCCAACAAGATGGAGCGACGACCTAGTAAAGATCGCGGGACCGCGGTGGATGCGGAAAGCACAAGACCAGTCTGAGTGGAGAGCCTTTGGGGAAGGCCTATGTCCAGCAGTGGACGTCTTTCGACTGACATGATGATGGCCAATATGGCGCGCGGTGTGAATAATTTTAGTGCGGTTGTTTGAACAGAAGAGGTGAAAGGTGAATGTAAAATGACTGAAAGTGAAGAGAAGGGTAGATGGTACAGACGTCTGCGCATAGGATGAGTTACTATTATTAATATAGAACAAAAAATAATAACAATAAAAAACACTTTTTCTTATTGTGGGGCTCCCTTAAGTTTTTAACTTTGTTTAAGTACTTACTTTTTATTATTTATTGTTGTCATAGCGGCATAGCATATTCTGTAGGTAATCTGTCATATTTTCTGGTGTCTAGGTTCTAATACAGCCCTCTGAACGGCGTACGGCCAGACAAACAGACAGAGGAGGCTTAGTAATTAGGGCCCCGTGCTACCCTTTGAGTGTGGAACCCTAAAAATGTAGGTTAGCAGTAAAATATTATTTTATGATTTTTATTCTTCAGCCAAGTCGAGAAAGTTTTTCGTTTCGGTCTCCCTATTCGGAGCACGTACCCGGGTGACCGGGTAGGAGCGGAGTTTCTAAGAAAACTGAAAAATTATGACATTTACTTGCTTCAGTATGAGCGAAGTCTAGCTTTGATCCGGACTCCCGGATAAAGATTGTAGAACGAGTTACAGTACCTGGTTATGGTGTTATAGTACATTTTGGATCACGTTTCGAGAGAACTGCGCGCACCGAGGAGTGTAAGATTTGGCAAAATTAAAGTTTTTTAAAACTTTAATTTAATAATGAGACGTATTTATATAAACTCCTCAAAAATTATATAGGTTTCCCGTAGTAAAAACGTTAATGTGTATTTAAGTGCCAAATCAGTTAATTCCATCGGACTCGATCTGTACCTATACGATAACAATAATTTAATTAAGTATAATTATTATCGAGATAACCATAGTAGCTATAATAGCCGCCATAATATGTATGTAGCAGCAATAAATTTGGCCCAATCTACATGCAATTAGGTATGGTACCTACAATGAAGGCCACATATTTCTCCGCTAAGACCATTATATAGTAACAATATTCACTCAAAGCATGAACTTTAAATAAACACATTTCTACAAAATAATGCATACTCAGTCGACGCCGTGTCTCCTATCAAACATCTTACCTTTGTATTCAAGAGGCGAGCTCCTCCGGCTGCCTAACCGAGTGCGCACGTGACAGCGCGAGCCGGGTGTAACCGGTTATAACCAGTATAGCTGGGGTTACCCGGTATAGCTGGGTATAACCGGGATAGCCGGGTATGACGTACACCAGAGCGTGCTGCGATCGGTATGCTATGTATAAGGACATCTTACGTACGCAGGCTAAAACAGTGAATTTGGAATTCGGGTGTAAGGTGAAAATGGTATGGAGTAACTTAAGAAATGGAGTGAGTTGTGGATTAAATTTAAATCGTAAACGTTCCCTTTTAGTGTTTATGGGAATTAATAACCGTGAACGTACAGATGTTATGTTTTAATTTGAACTTTGTTGATGTTTTTTAGACGGTTTTTTTTAAATACGTTCGTGAACGGTGAAACGTATTATTTTCGTGTAAATTACGGAAAGCTAATATATGATACGTAACGTAAGCATATTTTGCTTAGCATTGAACTTTTTCCAGGTTTTGTTAAAACAGTTTATTTTTTATTAAACATTAGCTGTTGCCCGCGACCTCATCCGCATAGATTTCGGTTATTGCTATCGCGCGGGAACTATACAGTTTTCACAAATAAAAAGTAGCCTATGTTATTCCTCAATATTCAAACTATCTTCTTACCAAATGTCATCTACGTTGGTGCAGCAGTTTTCTCGTGACGAGGTAACAAACAGATAGACAGAGAGATAGAGAGACAGAGTTACTTTCGCATTTATAATATTAGTTAGGATTGGACAACGGTCAAACGTGAGTGTCATTAAAAAATCTTTCGTCTGAGAATAAACTTTTATTTCAACTTGCAGTTTGTTTTCGAACTTTGTTTGCTACATACAAATGCTTTGTAAAATACATCTCCCGAGAAATCTGTATCATAAAGAATTTGTCTCTACAAAGCAGCTTTACGGAGGCAGCTAACACATTTTAACAATCTCAGAAGTCATGAATTATACCTTAAAAGCTGACGTCCATTTTGTCCACTTTATCCGGCTTAACCGGGCCATTAGCTATTCAAATCATACCCCGGTGCTAGATTCATCTGTCTCTTAATTAGCTGCTTAAAACGGGGTGCTGTGAAATTTTAAATTAAGACAATTTTCATTGTTTCATGGCTAGAGTTGATTTTTTTAACAAGATTATTTTTAGGTTTTACCACGTTTTACCAATTGTCTGATTGTGTGTCAGCAAATGTCTTACATTAAATTTATCACACATACATTTGGTGTTGATACAAATGTGAACTAGTAAGGACTTTCTGTACAGTCGGTCAGAAAAAAAAGCTTGTATAAAAATTAAAACGATGACTAACTAACAAATTTTATTTGGGGTTCAAATCTTGGTCGGGGCAGATGTTTGTATGATGAATATAAATGTTTGTTCTCGGGCCTTGGATGTTTAATATGTATATAAGTATGTATTTATCTATATAACTATGTTTATCCGTTGTCCAGTACCCATAGTACAGGCTTTGCCTAGTTTGGGACTAGGTCAATTGGTGTCAAATTGTCCCGTGGTATTTATTTATTTATTTTTAATTGTTGAGTTATGAATTATAAAAGTGTTTGACATAATTTCAGGGTTGCCGATTGATTTAAAACGTTTAATTTTTAGGGATTTTCGAAGTGTGAAAGTGAAGTCGATCCGCATGCTTTTAATGCCACCAACGTCACCAGCATCGTCACCAGTCTTTATAAAATAACAATAGTAAACAAATTTACTACTTTTTATATGAATATTGTAAAAACCCTAACATTGTAATAAATATACGGAAATAAACAAACATCAAAAGCTCTCTCCGAGATTATTTTTAACTGTTATGCATTTTACCAGTACTTTATTGTCAATATTTCGGAACATAACCCCGGTAATTATTGCAGGAATATATTTCCCCTGGCATTCAAGTTAGCTTGTTTCGAACCCATTTGTCACGTTTGCCCGACGCACGTGCCTGTCATAGACTGGGTCAGAGCACCCGGACATTCATTATATCCGGGTACCTATTGAGTTATAGGTACCCGGACATAATGACCAATGATCTAACTGTACTTACCAACCATTTTCATGTAATTTATAAAAAGAAACCGCCAACAAAACAAACATTTTTATACAAGGTTGTAAAAAGCACGTTTCGGAATTTACCAGACGATTGACTTAAAAAAACAGGTATTTGAAAATATTTTTATTCTTATTTTAACATTATTGCGTCTCATCACACTCTTCCACACGCAAACGGCGTACGGAACCAAAATTCTAATTTAACAATGTCCAAAAACTCATGTCAATTGCGGTCCCGCAATTTGTGTCAACCCTTACTCAAGTTCGGGGATTCATTGAAAATCATAACTCCAGACGGAACGCGAACATATTGCTCGTGTAGGGTTGTCACATCAATATTCATGACCGGCGTGAGGCAAGACTGTTAAATTAATTTCGTTAAGGCGTTGCCGCTGTGACAGAGGACTGGTGAATATTTGGGAATTGTAGGTAAGGTCACCAGGCCACTGTTTCACCAACTTTACAATTGTCAGTATTCAATGACAATTCGGTGTCAACTGCTGCTGTCAAGAGCTTTTGTTTTAGCACGCTTCATATTGTCAAAGTAGTATTTCTTAGTTCGAATTGTCATATAATCTGACAATTGTAAGATGGTGAAATAGGGGCCTGGAGTAAAAGCGACTGTGGTAATTGCGGGTGGAATGTGTCAATCATAAAACAGCAGGAGCTGTTGTTAATAAAAAAAAAACCAACGACATAAAAAACCTATAAAAAGTAAAAATATTTTTTCTGGGTCTGGTCCTTTAAGAACTATGTTAACTTTTGCGCAGTCGGGTGCTGTAGCTACGTAAGGCCTACAAACACAAAAAGTCGGCACCCGACTTAAGGGCTACAGTGCCACAAACAGACACACAAACACACAGACACACATACCGGTCAAACTCACAGCACCCCGGTTTTTGCGTCGGGGGTTGAAAAATAAATCAAATGAACGCAATAACTCAACAGTCGCATTTACCCCACCTTTACACCCACATTGACCATAGTTTGTTTATAATAAACTAGCAGCCCGTCCCGGCTTCGCACGGGGTAGACAATTAAAAAATGAAAAAAGTTGTTGTAGTGACATAACTACAATAGTTGGACATATGCTACCGCGGAGTTTTTTGTAGACATTATGATGTTCTTCAATATTGTTGTACATTATTTTGTTCTATCGCTAATAGTTTCGGCAGCGCATTCGACGAAAGACATTTTAAGACTCATTTTTCTACACCTTCGGTTACATTGTTCAAATTTTACCAAGGATCCCTAATTTTTTTCAAAATGAAATGTAGCCTATGTCAAATTGGAAGAATGTAGCATTCTATTGGTGAAATATTTTTTTAAATCGGCCCAGTACTTTTTGAGCCTATTCATTACAAACATACAAACATACAAAAATAGGTACAAATCTTTCCTCTTTATAATATTAGTGTAGATAATAAGAACTGATGGCCGATGGGGTCAGAAGGTTCTCGAATGGCGTCCACGGACCGGGAGACGAGCTGTCGGTAGGCCTCCAACAAGATGGAGCGACGACTTAGTAAAGATTGCGATACCGCGGTGGATCCGGAAAGCACAAGACCGTTCTGAGTGGAGAGCTTTGGGGGAGGCCTATGTCCAGCAGTGGACGTCTTTCGGCTGACATGATGATTGAAATAATAAGCCACGGTTGACTGTGCAAACCTCGCATTACTGCATGCAGGATTTGTTTCTAAAAATAAGGGGCATTGCTCGCAGGGCTGATGGCCGATGGGGTCAGAAGGTTCTCGAATGGCGTCCACGGGCCGGGAGACCAGCTGTCGGTAGGCCTCCAACAAGATGGAGCGACGTCCTGGTAAAGATCGCGGGACCGCGGTGGATGCGGAAAACACAAGATCGGTCTGAGTGGAGAGCCGCGGGGGAGGCCGCCGGCAAGCAGTGGACGTCTTTCAGCTGACATGATGATGATGATGTTGATAAGGAGTATAACCGTGGTGCCGTGTTAGCCTAGTGGTTTGACCTACGGCTTCCCAAGCAGAGGGTCGTGGGTTCGAACCCTGGCACGCACCTCCGTGTTTTCTGGAGTTTATGTGCGAAATCGTATTTGTAGTTTATCATGAGCTTTTCGATGAAGGGACACAATCGTGAGAAATGATACATACTTAAGTATTTCTGCAAAATAATTCCATGAAGTATCTAAAGTTTTCAATCTGCGCTGGGCTCGTTTTGGAAATTACAGCCCAAGCTATCTTAATCTGAGAGGAGGCCTCATCACACACACCAAACAGTAGGATGATTTAATAAAATGACAAGATTTACCGCAAAATTCAGGTAGTACCAGTATCTGAATTTTGCGGTAAATAATTTCAATTTATTAACCGCAACCTTTGAGCTTTGACCACATTTTTCGTATTCAAAAGGACGTATCCGATGTCATATAACAAAACTAATCAGATGGGACCCTTGTATGAATGAGTAATACGTTGGGACCTTTTAATCCCAATTCTATGACTAGGATACGCAGTATTTTCACTAAGCTCTATATAATGTCATTAACTTGACTTTCTAAAAAAAAACTCATGGCCGTGTCATTTGGGCTGATGATATAATTATGAGTGCCTATTATGATTACAGGTATTGTAATTTTTTCTTAAAGATGAAATCACTGAGGCATATTAGTCATTCACGATAAAAACCCGTGTTAGGATTATTTTTGAACAGAACTAGGAAAGAACTGTGCTTATTTGAGTGACTGTGTTCGTTTGTGAATAACTACCAAGTTACATTTTTTAAACTATTTTCATTATTACTCACCGCATAATAAACCAACAAGCATCGAAGCTAAAAAAAAACTAAAGATGCACTAACATGCTTGGCTATATATCGTCACGTCCGTATATTTGTCAGCACGACCTACGTCGATCAAAACGACATCAGCATTTTTTTCTGAAGCAGTACCTTTAACCAGTATAGCATTTTCTTGGTAGATACCCACGACCTAAACCGTATTAAACGCGCTATCCTAGCCTCTCATGCCGTAATTCTATTACGCTTACCCTGCTCGACGGATACTTGCCATATTTCTGACCAAGTTATTAACTAAGTTTAAGTGACTGAATTTATTGACAAACTATGCGGTACTTGGGTACCTGTAATAATATTTACTTTAATAAATCACGCACGCACCGTTAAAAGAGCCAAAAACGCTGATTAAAATTATCATACTTGTGTACCATACATTCCTTAAAATAGTGGGCTTGCTGAAAGATATCACAGCATAATCACGACGCTTAATAGCTTGATACTGGTAAGTCAAACTTACTACTATACTATGATGGCTCACTTTGATGTCTTGTCAGTTAAATGTATCCGCTAAAATGTAGAGAAATGCCACGAGAGCCACAGAAATCAATAGATACAATGAAAGCTATAGAAACATCACTGCCTACGATGTACTTAAAGTTTGAATTGGATTCGGGTTTTTTTGAAATACTTCGCCTGTCAATTGCCCTCCTCATGTCAAAGAAAGAAGTTTCAATAATTCACCCGAACAGACTCACGGACTGTATACCTACCATGTTTTGCAGCAGTCATTTTAGTCTTCAGGGTATGGTAAGTTTACCTCTATATGTGGACTAAATGCATTGCTACTACGATGCGTTTTCTCTATGGATCTACCTCTCTGTCTGACTAATGACGTACGCAAGAGACAAAAGCTGTCAAACCGCGCAGTACTCACAAAGTAAAACAGTAATCGACGTAGACAAAGGTCATTTACCCGAACCCTTTACGAATGTCGCCTCGCGTTAATTACTACAGACATTCGCTAGGAAGAGTCACACAGCAATTTTGCGATTACAACTCGTTTTGGTGAATCGTTGCGCTTTTGGTAGCAACACTTAAAACTAGTCAAGGGTGAGTGGGACTCGCGCACAGAGGGTTTCGAGCCATCATCCTGATAGTGTAATTTTTGATGATTTCTGAAAAACTGTACTGAAACCTGTAACACATTTTATCTTAATCCCTTGGGGTTGATTTTTCAGACCACAATGCGAAACACCAGTCAAGAATGGGAAATTGTCTTGAAACTGAAATGCGAGTGGAGTATTAAAAATTAACGCCCCGAGTAATTTTAAAACCTTGTCAAATAAGAGTCGTATTTTTGTAGCAACAGCACCGATTTGTGATATTTTCCCAGGCTTAATTAGTAAAATCGACCCATGATCTAGTAATTCCATCAACCGCATCGCTGATTGTTTGAACTAAGTTATGCATTTCATAGAAAATAAAAGGCTTCCGAAAACACAGCTTAAAGCCCATGTGTGAACAGAATCTCACGTGGTTGAATTCAATCCTGCATTCAGATTCAATCGTCGAATACATCACTACCTTGTAATTGGGGCAAGCGCGAGCCATATCGCAGTATACGAATATTAGACAGTGGGTAAATTAAAATAAGCTTTAATTAATATCTCACATGCATTTTATAAATAAATAAACAAACACCAATTGACCTAGTCCCAAACTAGGCAAAGCCTGTACTATGGGTAAGTACTAGACAACGTATAAACATACTTATATAGATAAATACATACTTATATACATATTAAACATCCAAGACCCGAGAACAAATATTCGTATTCATCATACAAACATCTGCCCCGACCGGGGATCGAACCCGGGACCTCAAGCTTCATAGTCAGGGTATCTAACAACTAGGCTATCCGGTCGTCAATCAGGCGAGTTTGTAGTGGCATTTCCCAGAATGAAATGTTTGTGAAGCAAAGATTTTTTTGGATTCGCTGAAACAGGTACGCTTCGTTTACTAACGAACTGACGAGGAAATATACATACGACGTTAACTAGCAGGGCATTTGAGAACCTAGTTTGACACTCGTCATCGGATTGAAAAATGACAGTTTTTGTACGACTTTGACAGCTGGCTGTTTCCAATACCAATTCTCAGCCCATACAAAATGAACGCGATTGTGATTTCGAGCGAGTTAGACAATATGTCTAGAGTAAGTAGACTCTTAAAACGATTTTATTCATTTAGACCAGTATCGACTACAGTGCCCTAAGCACGACTTGTCGAATCCTGCGTCACGTAAACTCGAATAGTAAACTATAACGAGTTTGTATGACGTTTGGAACAGCGCCCGCCCGTGAGCGTATTTGGAACTAAAATTTAGTATGAGATTTCTCGATCTCGATACGATAACCGTAACGTAACGCAGGATTCGACAAGTCGTGCTTAGGGCACTGTTTCTACAGATTTTACCGTGGCAACCGGATTCTAATTGGCGCCATTTGTGCGATGTTTCGTTGCGCCGCTTATAACTGCTCCACTTCATGGGATATTGGACGCAGCGAGCAAACTCTCTATCCATTGCCTGTTCAAACCTTCAACGGCACGACAGTTACTTTGGAAAACCTGCAATGTATAGTACATTGCTTGCTGCGTCGTTGGTTGTATGTAGTACTGGCCGAGTTTAACAGAGGTGTTGAGGGGAATTATTAATTGGCACATATTGTTATTGGTAGAGTGTTACGTGCTGTAGGTACAGGGCAGGTTGTTCCTGTGTTTAACGGGAAGTCGTGTGAGGTGTGAAATTTCTAAGGAACGGAATTTTGATCGGAAAATATGCTGTTTCACGTTCTTTCATTGGAAATGGTACCAACTGATTGAACAAAAGTAATGTGACTTTGACATTTTTGTAGGAAAAGGCTGTTATTTTCACATGTGCGAAGCATGTTCAATTGACATCATTTCATATTTCCAAGACTATAACATGATTAGCTGTCTGTATTTTCTATGGCAAATAGGAACTTTAATTTTCAATAGGATTCATAATTAACGTATTATTAATTTACGAATAGGCAATTATTCTAAACGAACGTAACCTCTCTTTCACATTTCGATAAATCCATTGAGTTTACATCATAAAAAACTGCGTCCAAATAAGGAAGACTTATCATCAGCGCCATCTATGAGCAACACAAATTTTACATGTACTAATAACAATTAGTGATCCATTTGGAAGCTATGATGCCGAAGACACGACACGCACGTCAACACCTGTTTGGGTGTTACGACACCACAGACATACACACGTCAAACACAACACGTTTTGTGTCTGGGGCTAATAAGAACAATCAAAAGCTTACCTTCTCAAAATGCTTGACCTCGGCGAGCAGTACAAAGTTAATGTGTATAAACTGGGCATCCTCACAGAATCTCGCCTTGATCCTGTACCCAGGTTTCTTGAAATAATACCTATAACCCGTATACTCCGAACTGTTGGAGTCCACTTTCAGGGCTCCCTTAAAGTCCCAGTCACCGCCACATCCGTAACAAAGTCCTTTGGTAACGATCCGCTCCCACGTCTGGGACGGCCATGCCACCCCTTTCTGGGCCCTTTGGGTCTTCTGGCCCGCCCCCGCGAGGCCACTGCGGGGGCGGCCGGGCCATGTCCCCGAGGTCTCTGGCGGCCCTAGGCCCTGTAAGGCCCTTTGCAGTTTCCACTCTTCAGGGCTGCTTGTGTCAGCTGGTGGGCGGAAGCGCCATTTTGAAATCACTCGTGATGTTTCTTGGAAGGTATCAGCTAGTCAGTTCGCGCATTTATCGTCAAAGTCCGGTTTGTGCACTTGCTGGGTTTAATCATGGAGCTGGAGTAAGGTTTTAATGAGTTTTTGCTTTTTGAGGCGTTGGCAGTTGAGATGTGTCAATGGTTTTTGGCGTTCGGGTAGCCTAGTGATTATAGAACCTGACCATGAAGCTTAAAGACCTGGGTCTGGTTCCAGGCGCAGATATATGATGTTTGTTGGATGTCTAATATTATGTATATTATGTAGGTAAGTTATTTATTTACGTTATCTGATGTCTAGTGTACTAATGTGCGATACAGGCTTTGCCTACTTTAAAACTAAATCAATGGTGTCGATTATCCCATTCTTCTTAAAGTGCCACTCCATTACTGGAGGTTGGCCGTTAGCTCTGAAAACTTCTCCCTGTCGTGAGCCATCCGGAACAGTTGCTCCGCGCTGCTGATCCCGGTCTACTCCCTAATATCCCATAATATTTGTTGATTCATTTTCTTCAATGGGTCAGCTCTTTGCGAGGGAAAGTATCACATTACCAAGTAACAAAAGATCGTCGACCGTGGACGTATGAATGAACTTTAACAAAGTAAGAATATTCATAGCAGACAAGAAACAATTAGGCCGGAGTGCTCTACTGTAATGCGATGTAAAAACTTCCAACTTGAAATTCAGAGAGAAATTCCTAAGCCTTAATACGACGAGGGATAGAAAGTTTCCAACAAAAAAGAAGTAAAAATAACGCAACAAAGGACACCGCACAACGTCTAATAACTTGATACTTCGCTTATTAATTAGACGAAAACTTGGGGCTTTGAAGAAATTCCTAAATAATCGGCTTTGGGAACCGAGTACGCAATCGGATGCCTATTAATCAAATAACAGTGATTAATTAGGAAGTCAGCAATTAGGTGGGAACGGCTGAAATTAGGGATAAGATGTTGGCAGTGTGAAAGGTGACGTTGAAATCTAGAGACCATTTTGATTGATTCTGTTACTATAGAAATTTACAGAGTTTCGTCTATGGTTTTTTTCAGAAGACTTTCCCTGCGGCCATCATGCTATGTCAACCGAGTGTCATTGTAAAACTCATGTAGACCCAGGCTTCTATTTCACTAACTTTACAACTTTTTACTGTAGTTTACAATAACAATTTGAACTATATTTCTTTGCCAATATGAAGCGTGCTAAAACAAAAGCTCTTCAAGTCAGTAATTGAACAGAATTGTCAATGAAAACTGACATATTTTCTAAAGTTGGTGAAATAGGGACCAGAAATGTAGTTCTATAAATTTTATCAGTATTACTAAACTTAAAAAGATTCACGTTAGATACCGTATGTTTGTGAAGTATCTAAATGTTTTTAAACACAGGTATGGAAAACAATTTTTCGCTTAGTAATAATTAGATCTTTTTTTATTCTTTATAATTATACTAATACAGATTTCAGTTAGGAGAAGTTAAAAGGCTCATAATTATGCTCAAGAGCAAAATCCAGTGTAAACCACTAAAGATGATTGAAATTTAAAATCCAGTCAAGTGCGAGTCGGATTAGCGGTAGTTTTCGCATCTAACAATACAAAAGAACTCATCTTTTTCCTTGCTCATTGACATCTGTCAGTCAAACCCTACAGGAAACTTTCCATTGAGTTAGAATCTTGTAGTGCAAGCAAAAAAAAATTTTTTTCATGTGATATTTATAACTACTATTTAATCAGTTTTCGGTTTATCTTTGACTTGTGCAGTGAGACAAATAGAACAAGAGAGAAACAAAAGGTACCTACACAGAAAATTACCGGTAACAATAAGCGGCCTTATTGCTACAGAGCGATCTCTACCCTGGTCGCCTTCGACCATAATGGAGTTAAGAAAAAGAACAGAACAAAACATGTGGTGCAAAATAGAAAATACACGGTAGATATAAGTATGGTTCATGAAAATACATCAAAGAAATAGGTAAGTACATACCTTAAAGAGACGGAAATAAGACTCATGTACAGTCAGCGTCATATATATGGTGACATCCAAAGTGCTCAAATAGTTCGGTACACCATACGATTTGTATGCTTTGTATGATTTGTTTGATTTGCTGACTGTACAAGACCTTGCTTACCCGATTCTAAGTTAACGGGAAATAATCACAATAGTTGCGATTGTCAGACACACAGACAGAGAGACAGATGGACGACGAAATGATCCTAAAAAGGGTTCCATTTGTAAGGCGCGGAACCCTAAAAATTATAAAAAATATAACGGACACAGCCGCTGCAAACGCAAATGAGAATTGAAAGTGATCTACTTAAGATAAATGGATACTTGTTAAGATCATGTCCGAGTTCGTAATGCTGAGTAATCCATCTCTTCGAAGTGAATTTGACGATGTAATCCCAAAAGCTATGGATTAATTTCTTATTGTAAGGATTTGAGGGCGTAATGATTCAAAGAAACAGACCTGCGGGGTATACGGCTTTATATATTTGGATTGGATTCGGAACATTGTTGGGGAGGGGAATATTTTAGTGAAATTTGCATTAGCTGTGGTTTAGGGATTGTCTCTAGACTTATGCTTTGGCTAGATGTTGGCGATTTCGTATGCTTAAATTAATTATGTGAGGCCGGTAGGTACTTCACTTGGCCACATATATGCCAATCTCAGTCGTTCAGGTGAAAATCGAAAGAGATGCGACAGATATTTTTGCTAGATACGGACAGAAAGTGGCAAATATAGGCCACTTTATTCTCAATTGTCCTCAAAAGTCTAAATGACAACATTGATAAGACCGCCTAATTTCTATCCTGATTATTTTTCTTTGTAATCTCATTGTATTGATTTTTAGTTTTCAATGAAGAAAACTATATTATTGTATTGTATTGTATCGTTGGAATTTTATACGAAGTAACATTTTTTAAGAGACGAGTGGATCTGACAAGCTACGAAAGTTCGAGACGTGGTTGAAGAGATCGAGGGGAATAAGTGGAGATGGGCGGGGCACATTGCCAGGATGAACCACGACCGTGGGGCGGAACGAACACTCGAGTGGAGACCTCACGCAAACACTCGCTGTAGGGGGAGACCACCCATGAGGTGGAAGGACGACATCTGCCGACAAGCGGGTGGAGGATAGATGCAGATGGCAATGGATCGTCAGACGTGGAGAAATGGAGAGGAGGCCTATGTCTGAAGACTGACGAACCAAGGGCTGCTATGGATGGATGGAATACTTTTTTTTCGCAGAACGTTTAGTTTTTCTAACACTCATACACAGGTCAAACTAATCACATCCCTGACCCCTCCTTTTACGTCGGGGGTTTACAGGATAGACTCATCCACAATGTCCAAATAAACCAGCCCCGTTTAAACTTCGCCAGTTACTGTAGCTCTGCAACGTAAGATTCAAGTTCTCAAAACGTCCCCAAACTTTGCATTCAAAGCAATTAAAGAGGCTAATTAAAATGTCCAACAAATACATCTAGAACAAAGAAACAATTATTCCGGTACAACACTCGGTGCTGTAGGTAATTATGCGGATTTTGGAGGCAGGCCAACCGCGCTCCGTTTTGGCAGACTTACCCCGCTGCGGGGCTCAAAGGGATTCTTTTCGTGTAGGTATTTTTTTAACTGGGACATCTAATTGAAAACATTTCATTTTTACACGTGAAAATCAATACAGGAATCGAAAGGGTTTTGCCTTCTGAATACACAAATATCTACATAAGTATATTGAAAGACAAGTCCTGACTGACTTACTGCCTGACTGATCAACGCACAGCCCAAACCCCTGGACCTAGAAAGATGAAGCTGTGATAGCCTAGTTGTTTGACTTATGGGCATGGCCTCCCAAGCAGAGGGTCGTGGGTTCAAAACTCGGATCGCACCTTTGAACTTTTCGGAATTTATGTACACAATATATGTATAAATACAATTTATCATGAGCTTTTCGGTGAAGGGAAACATCGTGGGATGAGACACACTCCTGCGAAGCAATTCAATGATGTGCGTGAAGTTCCTCAATTAGCACTGGGCCCCCGTGAGAACTTTAGCTCAAGCCCTCTCATTGTGAGAGGAGGCCTGTGCCCAGCAGTGGGACGTAAAAAATGCTGGTGACGATGATTATTCCGTCAATATCGAGGATTAAGAAGAAAGGTAAGGGTAAAATTATTGGTCTTGTAGTGACCAGGACTGGTCATGGCAAAGCACTTTTTTTTACAGATACTACATACGAGATTCTCTAGCTATACCAAACCCAACTCCGCTATCAGACTTGAACATTTCACAGGAAGCTTTCCACCCTTTATCCGCGAGAAACAAATTTCCTGCCGACAGCCGTTCAATCTAGTTTTATATTTAGACACGATATTAAATATTTTTAACCTAGGATGCTAAAAGTGAGGTGTTACAGTGCCAGTATCATCTGTGTGTCTGTTTGGCATCGTAGCTCTTGAACAAATGGGCCAATTTGGATGCAAATTTATTTAATCGAGAGCTAGTTTGATGGCTAGCTATAGCTATAGGATAGCTAGTTTGGGCGCTAACGATGGGCCTCATAAGGAAGCACAAAGTTACTCAGAGGGCGATGGAGAGGGCTATGCTCGGGGTTTCTCTGCGGAACAGAATCAGAAGTTATGATATCCGTAGTAGAACTAAAGTTACCGACATAGCCCGAAGAATTGCGAAACTTAAGTGGCAGTAGGCGGGGCACATTGCTCGCAGAACTGATGGCCGATGGGGTCAGAAGGTTCTCGAATGGCGTCCTCGGACCGGGAGACGAGCTGTCGGTAGGCCTCCAACAAGATGGAGCGACGACCTAGTAAGAATTGCGGGACCGCGGTGGATGCGGAAAGCACAAGACCGGTCTGAGTGGAGAGCCTTGGGGGAGGCCTATGTCCAGCAGTGGACGTCTTTTGGCTGACATGATGATGATGATGATGAGCTAGTTTGATGATGAGCTAAGTTTCATCAAAATGAGTTCAGCCGTACCTATTTGATACCTATATCGAATTCACACTTAAATAGAAATGCCGGGGTTTTTCAATATGTCAACCTAATCACAGGTTATTTTTAAATGAAGTCATAAGTTCTTTACGCAAAAGCCACATCAGTTTTGCATTAACAATATATTAGTTTCATAATATTTGGGTCCCAAAACGGCATAATCGTATCTATCCCATTCATCCCGCCTTCGCCCCTCGGAAATGAAGAAATCCGGTCTTGCGTCACATTTAATGGAATCCCGGGAATATCCCGGGATATAATTCCCGCGGTAAATTCTTTCTGAGGCTCGGGAATTTTATTAAATATTCCGAAGGAATTAATTGCCTCAACAGGAATCTTTGCGTTTATTTTACAAGGTATACCTGTGTAATGGATTCATTCATAATGAAGTTTTGTTGATAACAGTACATTTTAATTAGAAAAGTTGAAAAACCCCCGACATTGTCATTTCAAAGTTCAGTATTTCAAAAACGGATTTAAATGCAACTTAGCTAAGAACCATCTTGATTAAACTAGCTTTTGATTAAAAAAACCGCAACGAAATCTATCTGAGTAACTGAGTACATGTCTATGTATAGGTGTATCTGTGTCCATCTTGTCTGTGGGATCATAGCTCCCAAACAGATGGACCGATTTCGATGCGGTTTTTTATTATAGAAAGCTAGTTTAATTGAGATGGTTCTGAGCCAAGTTTCATTAAGGTCGGTTTACCTATTGTTGTGGTTAGGTTATTAATTGTTATAATCACTGCCACTAGTTAATTCAATAAGTGGTATTTTTTCTAGCTGTAGAAAATTTGCGGCATTACGATTTCAACTTAAAACGAACATAGAACGAAGCCCATCTTTATATTGCTTTTACTCCAGTTATCACATCCAAAAGCCGGTTATTACGCAGAAGATACACAGAGAAGATAAGGCAGCTTAACAAAATAAACGCCAGAAATATAAAGTGATATTTTAAACCGCGGTGATTTAGTACCCCTGTTTGCATAATGAAGACTTCCAACTTTATTATAACCAAAATTGTAAGGATCTCTGCCCTGCCTTATTAAAGACGGTAGAGATTTAATTAATATTGCGTTTTTAGTACTGGATGATCGTAAGAGTGTTTTGAAACTCTGAAGAACTGTAGCAGAAGTGATAAGGCAATAATAAAGTATCTCTTATTTTTATTAGCCTAATTTGTCCCACTGCTGAGCAAAGGCCTCCCCCCAATACTTCCATTGCTGATCTCAGTTGCAGTATCTTTTTGTATTTTTCCCCAATTTTTTATTTTTACTGTTTTCCCGTGAACATCAACTATATTTTTAATAAACTCACTGAAACATGAATACATAGAAAAAAAAACAAAAAAATGTCAACCCCGGGAATCGAACCCGGATTCTCGACACTCCGGGTCGTGTGCCATTCCCCTACAATCAATCGTGGTCGTCGTGGTTTAGGGGAATGGCACACGACACGACCCGGAATGTCGAGGATCCGGGCTCGATTCCTGGGGTTGACATTTTTCTGGTTTTTTTCTGTGTATTCATGTTTCAGTGAGTTTATTAAAAATATACTTTAATTGCTTCCGGTCTTTAGCAATTAGCGGCCAGTCCTTCAAGAAGGAAACCAGTTCATCCCGCCATTATAATTTGTACCCTAATAAGGAAAGCAGGTACTTGCCTACATATTTTTATTTAATCTAAAAGTATAGTTTTTACTAAAAAAAAATACCCGTACAAGATTTTGTAATGTAAATACATGTGCAAAAATATGGGTGCATACAGCTTTCTCAACAATATATTCCATGACTCTTATGCCGGAGAATTAAGGTTCATCATCATCATCATTTCAGCCGAAAGTCGTCCACTGCTGGCCGGCGGCCTCCCCCGCGGCTCTCCACTCAGACCGGTCTCGTGCTTTCGGCATCCACCGCGGTCCCGCAATCCTTACTAGGTCGTCGCTCCATCTTGTTGGAGGCCTACCGACAGCTCGCCTCCCGGTCTGTGGACGCCATTCGAGAACCTTCTGACCCCATCGGCCATCAGTCGTGCGAGCATGTGCCCCGCCCACTGCCACTTAAGTTTCGCAATTCCTCGGGCTATGTCGGTAACCTTAGTTCTACTGCGGATATCATCATTTCTGATTCTATCCCGCAGAGAAACCCCGAGCATAGCCCTCTCCATCGCCCTCTGAGTGACTTTGAGCTTCCTTATGAGGCCCATCGTTAGCGCCCACGTCTCAGATCCGTAAGTCATCACTGGCAACACACACAGAATTAAGGTTGTGGTCAATGAATTCGATAGGTACATATTTTTGCACTTGACCGTACGAAATTTCAAGCCAATCCGGTTGTGTATCACCTGCTTTGAAACAAGAGTATTTTTAAGCTGCCATCGAGGAAGCAGAGACTAGCGCAGAATAAACGTCGGACCCGTTCAATAATTCAGAAGAATCAATTGGATGCGACAGCTTTGCTAGCTAAGAACGTTCACTTTCAAGGAAAAACACCGAGAGTAATGGTACATATAGGTACCCGTAGTTTCTGTTAGCCTCAGTGAGATAAGCGTAGCGTTAAGCGCGATGCGATACATCAATCTGATTAATGAAAAAAACTGCGGTATTCCAGTGGTTTGACGTAATGACCTCTCAAGCAGAGGGTCGTGGGTTCTGAGTTTTTCCGAATTTATGTGAGAAATTCATCATGAGCTAAAGGTGAACTTGCACAATACATTGAAGTGATGCAATTATGTGTGTGTTACCAACTTTCCAATTGTCAGTTTTCAATGACAATTCGGTGTCAACTGCTGACTTGAAGAGTTTTTGCTTTAACGCGCTACAAATTTGTCAAAGAAATGTAGTTGGAATTGTCATATAAAACTGACAATTGTACAGATGGTGAAATACGGGCCTGGTGGCTGGCGGACCTACTTACCGCAATTTTTTTTTTAGTCTTTCTTAAAATGTTACTAGCGTTTTTTCCTGTATGACTGCTCTGCTTTTATCTACCCGAATACAGGCAAAGTCAAGACTACCGACAAGCCGGTGTAATCAGTTTTTCCTATCTCCATTTATTATTCACTGCCGTACGATTTTGTTAGAAACTATTCGGGGATGTGATTTCCTATTTCCTTTTATAACTGGGGTGGATTTCCAGTACTAATGAGTAATGGATGTCTATTGAAGTTTTCAGCTCGTGTAGTCGGAGCTTCTAGAAGTTTCTATAAACTACCGTGAGCCTCAATGATAGTGAAATAAATGGAACGCTCACGTCAGGCAAACTCGACTTATACCTAATGTGCGTGATCCGTTTCATTCACTAGCATAATTATTATACAGGAACAGCTAATCTTCAAGGTCGTCTTTTTTAGTCATTTTACAAACAAACCGAACCGATCGAATAGCCTAGTGGTTAGAGACCCTGACTATGAAGCTTGAGGTCCCGGGTTCAATCCCCGGTAGGGGCAGATGTTTGTATGATGAATACGAATGTTTGTTCTCGGGTCTTAGATGTTTAATATGTATATAAGTATATGTAATTTTTTTATACAACGAGGATGGCAAACTAGCAAGTGATGGTAAGCTTACCTGATGTTAAGTGATCACCAGTATTTATCTATATAAGTATGTTTATCTGTTGTGTAGTACCCATAGTACAGACTTTGCCTAGTTTGGGACCAGGTCAATTGGTGTCAATTTGTCCCATGATATTTATTTATTTATTTAAACGCTTCATGCCAGTTTAATGTCAACCATACTGCAATGGGCTAGGCAACGAGAGAAAATTTCAATTTTCTTAATAAATTACTGACCCAATAACCCGCCCCGATCCATCTGCTTCAGAAGTTGCCAATTTATTAACACTCCCCCACAATTAATTACTGACACCGATGTGCGTCACGCGGAAGAGGCAGTGAACGCACCGTAGCGATAAAATCAAGCGTAGCACGTGAACTAAAATTATGATAAACAATACTTACTAAGTAAAGATACGTCACATGCTCACAAGAAAATCGAAAAACATGTCCTGAACATGTTACATTTGCGCGGTAGACCTTATTCGAGAGCGATCTTTTTTTCCTTGTTTCGATAGGTCCATGTAAGCACGAGAGAACACGCATATTCGAACCCTGCGTAACGTAATCAAGTACGTTATCGAGAAATTTGTATAATCTTTGAAACATCGCCCGCCCGTTAGCGTATTTGGAACTAAAATTTAGTGTGAAGTTTCTCGATTTCGATACTATAACATTAAGTGAAAGTAATTGGAAGAGTCCTATACTCAGCATTATGTAGTAAAAGGTTGCAGATTCGAATTCGATTCGAATATTCGTTTCGTACCTGAAGCGGACGAAAGTGTGGACTGTATATTAATGAATTAAAGATGATATCAAGTTAAAATGTGGTTTAACAACGAAATATATAACCAAAGGAAACACCAAACCAATCACTTGAACTCCTGACAAGACAATGACAAACTAAACATAAAAACAAAAGTACAGAAAAAGATGAAAAAACTTTATATTATTATAATAAACTAGCAAGCAGTTTGCGGCATTACCTACTCGGGACTCAGGCGAACATTACGTACGTCCGTGACACACTGTCACATCTAGTGGGCCTTTGCATCTAAGCGACAGAGGTTCTTAGTGGAAATTCCGGTTAAGAACCGGGGATAGCCAAATGGCTTCGAGACAATCCTCTCGTCGCAGCCGCGCGGTTATCCGGCCTTGTTCAGACCAACCTAATAGAGTAGCTGCGACCGAGTGCGGTCAACCTGGATGGGAAAAGTTTGGCTAAACAGGCCCATGGGAATTATGAGTTTCGAGTCGGGTTGGACGCGCGCACCGAGGGTTCCGAGTCACCATTAATAATCTTTGTGCTACTTTACGTACAGCCCGGTCAATGTTAGAATAGGTCGCGCGGCGAATTAAGATCGCTGGCCAAAAGTGGAAGGGGCATGCGCAGAAGTCAATTCTTAGGTTTATTTGGTTGCGCAGAAGGGAGGGGAGGGTGCGCGCTGGCGCCGACACGTTATTGGTAGATCAAGTCGTTCTTCCCCTCCCTCGCTTCGTTCACGCGTCACGTGTCTCTTGGGTACTGTGCCCTAAGCACGACTTGTCGAATCCTGCGTTACGTTACGGTTATCGTATCGAGATCGAGAAATCTCATACAAAATTTTAGTTCCAAATACGCTCACGGGCGGGTGCTGTTCCAAACGTCATACAAACTCGTTATAGTTTACTATTCGAGTTTACGTGACGCAGGATTCGACAAGTCGTGCTTAGGGCACTGTTGAGTACGGATTGTTTTACTATTAGTAGTAAGTACGTTATGATGTCGTAGTTGGTGAAAAAAAATCCCGAATTTAAAGTTTGTACACGGCAAGCCAGAAAAACGGTTTACGACGTGAATTGTTATAATTTATTGAATAATTTATTGAATCAGGCGTTACTTTGCGGAGGTCCATATTTATGAACTAAAAAACAATTACTTTGCTCACCCGCGACCAGTTAGTTAGTTCGTGAATTGTTATGTTAAAAAGGAAACTAATTACATCATGGGTAATTTAAAGCAGGTAAAAATACTACCAAAACTCTGAATAAACATACTAGCAAAATAAGTCACAAGCAAAAGCGAGTGTTATTATGTTAGGTGACTAAAGGTACAAAAAATGCGAAATAAGAAAAATATATTTCAAAGAAATACACTCAGAACTTAACAATTTTGTGCGCAATTGTACAGATGCGCCAAATTGCCCCCACCAGTTTCGCCGAGCGATCTTAATCCATCGCGCGGCCTTATAGGATAGAATAGACGGACGAAGAGCGCCATCTACTGTCCTATAGTAGAACAAATGTATTTTTTTATGATTCCTGATTAACTGTGCTGTTTAGTGACACCGTTTTATTTTTACTGTCATCTTAACAAAAACGTCTACTAAAGGCATCGATATAAAACATTAAAGGTAGGCCACGTACCAGTTCAGCGCTGACAAAATGCGGCCCTCACTCATTAGCAGTCGTTAGCCTGACATAATGTCAAACGTCAAGGGATACTAAGTCACCGAATCACCTAATCACCTATAATTGCTTGTCCGCGCGCAGTATCAGTCTAATTTTGTATATCAATGGTTATAGTTATACATGTCGGAGAATCGATACACTAGTCGGTGTTGATCATAGTCTAAAGTTATAAATTACCTTCATTTGTTATGATTTTAACGAAACGTCAAGCGGTGACAGCTGTCAAATAAATACTGCTTGGGAGTGGTCTGTGCTTGGTTCATTTGTGGGTAGTTTGTATAAGGTCGAAATGACATTTAGTAACTTTGAAAAGAAAAGGGCATTCTTGATCGGGGGGTCGGACTGATCACAAGTGGGTAATGTAATCCGTTTGCATCGGCTTGGGGCTTTGAGTTTTAATGAGAATTGTTAGTAATTTAATGAACTAAGTGCCTGTGCCCCAAGTACAGAGTCTTATTTTGAGTCTTAAATGATATCTTGGCAATAGATCACGTGAATGGGCGCAAGCACAGAACTCTCCAACGTTTCCAATATGGTACAAGCATTTCGCGTTAATAGTAACGAGTTAACTGTGATATCAATTGTAACTAATTTAGACCTCGTATGGTGTTATTATTGAAAAGATTATACCTCATTGAGTTTCTTGCCGGTATCTTCTCAATAGGGGTTATTTCCGAACCGTGCGGTAGAGTCATTGATGTAGTCCTTAATCAAATAAAGACTGGCTTAGAAGTGAAACATGATGTGTCTGCAGTTATTTCTACCACCTCAATCGACCTTGAGGATGAGTAAAGCTCATGACCAAGCTCTACTACGTGTAAAACCCATTTCATCCTGACACAGCTAGCTAGCAAACCAAGTCCGCTGGTGTGTGCGATGTCTCGTCCCGGTCCCAGTCTTCGAGTTACATATAATAATTTCAGATTTTTCTCTATACAAACTTCGCAGATAGGAAGAGAAAGGTATTTCAAAAATCATTACAATACAATTTATATTACACTATGGGGCTTAAAAAAATAAAACTATAAAAGAAGGTGACCCTCAGACCCTGTTGCAATAAAAATAAAACTGTTTTTAATTAGGTGTTATCTATTTGCAAAATAACCGTCTAAGCATCATTCAAACCGGATCCAAATTTCAAGTCGATAGACCACAGGTTCATTAAGAGAAACGGAAAATTTGTAAAAACTATGCAACTCGAAGTCCACTTTATTTGCGAAACTTTAACCTAAACCAAACTTTAACATTACGCCTCAAAACATAATCACCAAGATAATTAAGATAATGCAAACTAGTCACTCATTTTACTCACAGCGTTATCTGAAAACCGACTCAAACCCGAAACCTCAATCGAAGACGTCTTCAAAAGATACTAAGCGAGATATAACTCGACAGTCCCGTAGCTAAGACTTTGGAACTATAAAATAACAGAGTACCAAGTATCTAGCCAAGTATCTCGGTACTTGGTAACTTGACGACACCACGATAAGTATTCCTCAATCAGACAAGCTTGATCAATGAGAAACTTTGGCTCAGTAAGTTAGCGATGGGATGTGATACCTCCATACTCGGTATTCTTAATCCCCGACGAAAAAGAGGGGTGTTACAAGTTTGACCTGAAAGAAAGAAAGAAAGAAAGAAAGAAGACATTTATTCACTTTCACAAGAAGACACACAAATACAAGAAAATACACACAATTTCACACATTTCTTCTCAAGGGAGTGTGTCCTCGCAAAAGTGAAACGGTCGCTGACTCAGCATTATGCTGACCTGTACTGACCTGGTGTATTTGTTGTGGTATCAGACCGATTTCAAGAAGCATCCCGTTAGTTATAAGTAAACTTTGACATTATACTACATTTCTAAGTTCCAGTTTCTAATAAATTCGTAAATTGACATAGTAATTATATTAAAAATAAAAATGTTAAATTATATTTCTATGTAATGCTTAATAAAAGTGTATTGTAAAATTTGCACGCCGGAATTCCGGTTGAATATGTACCCCCTACCAAATAAGTGAAACATTGTAATTTTCCATCTGTATACTCGCATAATCAGCAAATAAATTATCATTCATTCATTCATTCAATGGGGTTCTTTTAATCGAAAACTACTTTAATCCAGATCGTTCTTAGTTAAGTTTCATTAAGACCGGTTCACCTGTTTTTGAAATATTGAGCTTTGAAGAACAATGACGGGGTTTTCAACTTTTCTAAGTTGGTTAGGTTAGGATATTGGAACTGGTATTGCTTCCACTAGGCTATACTACTACTTGGCTATAGTGTGTTTGTTGGTATAGTTAAGCTATACAGAGACATGTCTGTTTCACTATACAAATACATTCATTTTGTATGATGCTTAGAGATCTCCTTAACACGATAGCTATCTATATCAGTTTATTCTTAGAGTTCATAGATGACGCTATTGTGTTAAGCAGGAGTCTAAATGTCATACGAAATGAATGGTGAAAAGACCTCTTTCTGGTGAAACTAGCATCAACAAGATTAGTATTTTAAAGGACATTAACTACTCTACATTTAAATGTAGAGACGAATAGACTGATTTAACTACATACTCTCCACAAATCAGTCTTTTTGTTTCGATTTTACTTTAAAAAATTAAATGAATCCCCACTTCCTTGCCTCAGTTAGAAATCCACAGGTCACTAAATACCTAGTACATACGTAGGTATTTTTCCACAAAAAGTACTAAGTAAAAATACTCGTTCCCGTACTCCCTAGTCTTAGCGAATAACGTTTGCCAGCGGCCATAAGCCGATAAGCATTTGAACTTCGTACTTTGGCGTTAGTATTATAGACATTGTCACAACTCTGTTATACTTATTATTGAACCTGTGAAGTGGTTTGTTTAACTGTATTTAGCGAAGTAGGGTAAAGTACACTAATGTTAGCATCCCCCCCCCCCCCCCTCCATGGTTGTTATTTTCAAGGCTAATAGAGTGAAAATCCGACTAAATCTGGGGTGCCAATGATTGAAATGAATATTATATATTATGATGTTTTTTTTTTGTTACCTTTAACAAACAACCGTGAGATATTTACTGTAATATTTACAGTTTACTATCTGACACCTGCATATCGAATCGTAAGTTTATTTTATTAAAAAAAAAATGATTTTTTGTCCTTATACGTGACGCACAATCACGGGTCGAAAAAAAAAACGTATCAATTTAAATTCACTAAAGTCTGTGAACTATAGAGCTCATTTTTTAAACTACTTATAATATAATTATTAGATGAGAAATGTGGTCTGTAGAGAAAGACAGGCCTGTAGGCAAGCGGAAGGTTGGAAGAAGGAAAATGTCCTGGCTTCGCAAGATGAGAGAGTGGACCGGCATCAAGACTGTGGAACAGCTGTTCAGGCTGGCCCTTGAGAAGAAGAAGAAGAGAAGAACAGCCAGCCAGACAGACATACGAAATAATTTTTACCCAAGCTTAGACGGAGACGCTTCGCTTGCGCTTCACGCTCGCTCGGTCAACACACACACACGCTTTCAAGCTCTCGCAAAGGAGGAGGCTCTAAGCTCCATACGAAACTAAAACACTTTGTTCGCGTTACTAATTCTCGCTAAAAGCTATTTTAAAAGCTACAGAAATAAAAGATCCCCGTACAAGCAGCGAGCTTAACACTGTACGTGTATGCTACATTACCCCACTTTCAACGCGAACGGTTGAGACATTAAAACTTTTACAAGTTGAGGAAATATTAAAGTTAAAATGTAGGTAGGTTATAATTGCAGCACATTGTAGCAAACGCTCTTTTGTAGAAACTGTAAGGGTGCGTTTTCACTAAGGCGTGCGGAGAAGAGCGTGATTTAATTTTGACCTACCACAGTGCTTGAAATATTTAATGGAAAGTGTGTTCCAGTACTAACTTTGGTGTGGACGTAATAATTTATTTTGTATTGCTTTACAGCGAATTAACGCACTAATTTAAATCATCATCATCATCATGTCAAGACGCCCACTGCTGGACATACGCCTCCCCCAAGGCTCTCCTGTCAGACCGGTCTTGTGCTTTCCGCATCCACCGCGGTCCCGCGATCTTTACTAGGTCGTCGCTAATTTAAATGACACGTGATAATGCCTTATTACGATTAAATGAGTATGAGTATGAGTAAGGGCACGTGACACGGAATGTCAGGGATTCGGGTTCGTTGTATTTTTCTTATTTTCTGTGAATTCTTGTTTCGGTGAGTATGTATTTAAAGTCGAACGGAATAAAGAACAGAGTCAAGCGCAGAGCCGAACACCGCTATACGGATATTTATTCGAACATTCAAGATCGTAGCAAATTTACTTATAATTTCGCTAGAAAGCTGGTCCTACTTGTTCTGCGGGCTATTTACCTGAGGAGTTATTTTTGAAGGTTATTTATTCATGGCTATTTCAGCGTCGGAGTGTCAAATTAGCTCTCTTAAAGTTGTGAAAAAGTGAAACAGAAGTTGAACGCAACGCTTTCACGTTAGAGAATTACATTTACACCCCTGCAATGTAACATACGCTAAGTGTTTATTAGCTCATTACAAGTGAATAATCATATACCCAATGAGAACGGGATATTGACCGCGATTACAATACAATACAATACAAGAACTCTTTATTGAACACCACATAATAAACAAAACAGAGAAAAAGGTACAAAGAAAATGCAAGGTAGCAATGAGCGGCCTTATCGCTACATAGCGATCTCTACCAGGCAACCATAACGGAATAAAGGTAAGAACAGATTTAAAGCAGGTGGTGTGATTGATTACCTTATAGATTTGACGAGCTCCCGATATTTCGACGCAGCTACATGCATCGTGATCATGGGCAGAATATCGGGAGCACGTTAAATCTATAAGGTAATCTCGGTCAATTTCCCGTTATCATTAAGTCTTATGTAATTAACACCGAATCATTGAAAAATTTAAGTGAATGATCGACGAAACTACGCATTAATTATGTCCATGAAAATATTCCCACTAAAACATTTACACGGAAAATTAGATGCTGTACGGTAATTCAGTTTTCGGTGCGGTGTCCTGTCATAGAGTAATAGATGCAATAAGCGGCGTGAATGATCGACGAAACTACGCATTAATTATGTCCATGAAAATATTCCCACTAAAACATTTACACGGAAAATTAGATTCTGTACGGTAATTCGGTTTTCGGTGCGGTGTCCTGTCATAGAGTAATAGATGCAATAAGCGGCATGAATTATGGCCACGTCCCGGCGGACTTATCGCTAGTTCGTCGAACGTTGTGGCTAATTTAGGCTAATTTGACGTTGACGCGAAAAATAATGATAGTTTTGTGGTAAAGTTAAATATTGGTCAAATATACCGTTCGTCTACCTACGGGGTATAGGGGGAAAAGACCTTTGCTGTGATTTATTCGCTTAGAGCGTTTGCGCATTTTGTACGATCCGAATTTGACATTTCAACGCTGAAATAGCCAGACGCAACGCCTTTGAACATAACACTCTTGTAATACAAATTTGTAACGAAACTTTCAGAACACTACGAACAGAATATGGTGTGCTTACGATGTTAAATTATAAGACTAACGAAGTTTTTGGAATTGCGTTTCTGGCTCGAAAACCAGAAAATGATTTACCTATCACGATACTCGGTACTTTATCACGTAAAAATAAATGTGTTATTTAAATACCTCAAAGTTGCGGACGCGACGTTGAGTCCCTCGAGACCATGGACGCAAAGTCGCGTCCAAGACGTCGAGGTATTTAAATAATGCATAATATTTTTACGTTATTAAGTCCCGAGTGTCACGATAATTTAATAGTAGTTTATGCAACTGCTACATAATGAGGGTCCTTAAAACACGAGTCATAATAGGATCACACGAGTGTTTTAAGGCCTAATTATGTGGAGTTGCATACATTACTTTATCTACACACATATTATATGTACTCTAAGATGGGTTCAGAAGCCGAAGGCATATATCATACCCATACCTGTCACGAATTTGACTGTTTTTATTTTTAAATCATAGAAAAACATACCGAGCTGACGTTTAGTAAACAGTTTTTTTTGAAAAAAAAAAAATATATCACGTTATTAATTATACATGTCGGACTGAACTCGACTTACATACGTGAGTGATTCGTTTTATTTCACTGTGATTGTAAATTACGTTGGTTGCCAAATTCGAAAAATCGAATTCGATATCGAAAAGTCATTACGACATCGAATTCGACGTCGTAATGACTATTACTTTACTGCTGGACCTGCTGGTCGTGGTGGTTGGCGGCGGAGGCAACGATGTACTGCAATGCTGGTCATTTTCTACGGTTTCTGAACGCATTATAGAGGACTTCTGATATGTATGTAGATAAATGAAGTTTAAATACATACAGAAAAATTTTGTGTTTGTGTAAGTAAAGGTTTTAGTATTACACAATTCACAGTAAAAAATTAACATTTTGGTATTCTTATCTTGTTCAAGACCAGCTGTTGCAAGTAATGTAACTTGGTTGACGTTTTGTGACCATGTACCTGGAACAAAAAAATACATATTTAACAACATGTCACGAATACTTTACTATACATTTTTTACTATGTTGGAGATACATTTTATTTAAAGTGTTTTAGAATTACAAAAAATCGCGTAAATAATTATTTCGCTACAATTATTTCGGTCCCGGTGCGGCGCTAACAAGCTTATTTCAGATTTGCAAAAGCGCTTGGTCGATGCAACTTGTGACCAAAGGGCTGGCAGTTTTCTCTCTCAAAGAATCGGCATCGCTATTCAGCGAGGCAACGCTGACAGCCTTTTGGGCACCATGCCACGGGGGCCTTATTTAGATTTTATTTAGTTCAATTAGTTTTAGCTTGGATTTAGTGTCATTATAAATTGCCTAAATAAATTATACATACAATGACAATGCAAAGAAAAATCCGTTAAGCAGCTGGACTAAAATAAAAACAAAAATAAACAACAAATCGATTATTTTCATTAAATAAATTATAACCCAAAAAAAATTTCGCTCTTACGACTCCCTCCTGGGGGCAATACCTATTATGACATTGTATTTTTATTCGAATATTTCCATTTTTACTACACTGCACTGCTCAAAAATGCTTTAGGATCAGTTGCGTGCGGACTCCCATACGCGTTTTATCCCATTTTGCGGACTCCCATACGCGTTTTATCCCATTGTGTGAGATCCATTTGTGTATACTATACACTCACAAGATAAATTCGTTTAGTTTGACATGCATAGAAACACCAATGCTAAATATCGCAAATGCTTAATGTTATACATAATGCCGTCGGGCTATACTCGACTGACATACGTGAGTGATCCGTTTATTTCACTATGCATAGAAATACACAAATAAATTCTAAAATGAAATCTTATATGCGTAAACCTACACTAACAAAAACAAAGCCGAATTTGCAAAAGAGCTTTTTCCTTGCGAAAACGATCACGATGTTTTAATTGGCAATATCTTCGCTTATTGGTCTAAAAATGCTGGAAAACCCAATGATTGAGTTGCGATAAAACGCCAGGGGGAATTGTCCTAATTGGATACACCCTGGAGGGAAGGAAATATACCTTTCACTTTTACTTTATTGTCAATTAATATTAAGTGGTTAGTTGTTGAGGAATCGAGAATTACAAGTAGGGCTGTCACAAATCTGCCGTGTCACACCAAACTGCTGTATCTTAAGATACAGCAGTTTGGCGGAACAAAGCTTAATGTTATTGAAAAAGTGTCGTTAATATACGACAAAACAATTTTTATAAATTTTTCGCTTTATATGTAAACAAATACCACTTTCCATATTAATGTAACTAGGTATTTTTACGACTGAGTAACGTGCAACTGCTGTAACTTAGATTGCAGCAGATAAGCATAACAAGCGCGACGGACTCTCTAGTAATGCCAATCTGCGGTATCATTTAATACAATCAAATAATAATAATAATAATAATTTTATTAAATTTAGGTTAACTGGTAGAGATCCCTTTAAGGGATAAGTTCGCCTTTGTACATTTGCTTTTGTTCTGTTATCTGTATTTTTTTTGTTTTATGTGCAATAAAGAGATATACATACATACATACATACAATATAATATTGGCGTTTCCTCCCCTACACCTAAAGTGGGGATAATTTTTTTATTTCTCGCCCACCCCGTAGTGTGGGGTATCGTTGGATAATAATTTCAAAAATATTGGAGGTGCTCCAAGGTCATTTTTCGATAGAGTTATTTGTTTGCGAAATATTCAGCTTTGAAGTGCTCATTTTTGTTGGAGAGGAAACTGTCAGAGCTAAGCAAGCAAGCAAGGTTTGGGAGTGACAGTTGACCAACATTATTATGTTTGTCTATGTCAGTAACCGATATAAATTGACCCCACACTGCGTACAGTTTGCTTAGGAGTAGGGCTCTGCTAACACTGGTTTTGAATAGGTGTGTTTTCGTAATGGCTTAGGAACCCTATCTTCGGCGTGTCCGACACGCTCTTACCCGTTTTTAGGGTTCCGTACCTCAAAAGAAAAAAACGGAACCCTTATAGGATCACTTTGTTGTCCATCTGTCTATCTGTCTGTCTGTCTATCTGTCTGTCAAGACCTTTTTTCTCTGGCGTGGGGGTAGCATGCTGAAATTAATATCAAATACTCAAACCTGCGGTCCCTTGAAGCTGTGAAAAAATCAACCTTTGAAGACAACGCAATCAAAAGATACAGTCATTAAAAAGGCTATTTCCATGCAATTGCCGAAATCCGAAAACCTAAAGGGTACCAGTTGTCCTAGAAACTTGAAATTTGGTATGAAGGTAGCTCTTATAGCACAACCACTCAAAAAAGTCTGGAAATTTTAATTTTTTATGTCTGTCTGTAGAATTCGCAGACCAATATTATATAAGTTGACCCCACACTGCGTACATTTTGCTTAGGAGCAGGGCTCTGGTAACACTGGACTTCGTAAAACACTGGGGAAAAGCGTTAAAATATTTCTACCGAACCCTCGTGCGCGAGTCCGACTCGCACTTGGCCGGTTTTTTTGAAAATATACCTGTTAATGACAATGCAAGAGATTTAGGTTTAGAATTGTATTAGCTGTTTCCAAAAGTTCTAAAGGCATGTTGTTTCAGTCGGTGCTTCATTCAAAGAATATTCCGCTCGCACCGCACCGACTTCATATTTCTGCTGCTTAGTGCTAGGCCATAAAACTTTAGGCTTTAGTTTCTGTTGTCCGAAATAAACGCATTTTATTTTATTTTATTTATTTATCATTATTTTAGAGGATTATTTTACGTTTTTTTTAGAGGATTATTTTACGTTTTTTTTCTAAGGTTTTTTTTGAAGGCGGTTTTACTTTTTTGTTAAAAGATTTTTATTTCACAATTTTACGTTGATTTAACATTCTCAGAATTATCCTCCAACTCCTAACCGTTAAGGAGTTGTACCTTTCATCATCAGCTCATCAACATAAGATGATGACTACCGGACGCAAATACTTGAATAGCTTTAGAAAATATATGAAACACATGATACGTGCCTATAAAATTTGAGGGTTGCCCTCGATTTCCCTGGGATCCCATCATCAGGTCATGACTTGGTGACAATGGGACCACCTCAGGAGTATACCCATTCAAATAAAAAAAAATTGAAAATCGGTCAACAATTGACGGAGTAGTCGATGTACATACATTAAAAAAAAAAAAAAAAAACATACAGTGGAACGTAGAACCTCCTCCTTTTTTTGAAGTCGGTTAATTAGATCATCATACAAATATTTAAGCAGTGTTACATTTTATAGTTTCTGTATTTATAACTAGTCCAAATGGAAATAAATCATAAATAATACCTGGCTGGAAACCCACATTTCATTTTATAATACTTTTAAACATCTTTTGAATGTTAAGTGTTGAAACTGTTATTAATATCACTAGCATAATTCAGGGGATGCAATCATTCAAGTAGCGCGGGGAGGTGCCATTGTCTTGTATCTATAGATACAGTAGTTGGCGTTACTCAAAATATATGAAAATTAATAGCGCTCATATTTAAAAATAGTCGTTTCAAATTGATTATACGCATAATTTTAAATTTGCTGGAAACTGGTGGTAACGAAAAAAACAAAAAAAAAAGTTAAAACGTGCGAATAATTTGCGATCTGGGGGTCGAGCACGACTTTAGTTTGTATGACGTTTGGAACAGCGCCCGCCCGTGAGCGTATTTGCAACTAAAATTTTGTATGAGATTTCTCGATCTCGATACGATAACCGTAACGTTACGCAGCTTTCGTAAAGTCGTGCTTGACCCTCTGTATTCTGTTTCTTGTGTTTAACTTCTATGTCGTTTTTCTCAAAACGGCTCTTTCAAAGATACAGCAGTTTGGTGTGATACGGCAGAAATTTAACATACAATGTGTAATTTAGTTTAATTACTTTTAGCGTGGATTTAGTGTAATTGTAAATTCATCATCATCATCATCAGCCTATCTACGTCCCACTGCTGGGCACAGGCCTCCTCTCAGAATGAGAGGGGTTGGGCTATATAGTTTCCACGCGGGCCCAGTGCGGATTGAGAACTTCACACACACCATTGAATTATTTCGCAGGAGTGTGCAGGTTTCCTCACGATGTTTTTCCTTCACCGAATTATTGTAAATTGCTTTTATTGAATAAAGTATTTTTGAATTGAAAAAAAAACATAGAATGACAATGCAAAGAAAAATCTGTTAAGCAGCTGGACTTGAACCAGCAACCTCAGTAATCCGTACCACGCTCCACCAATTGAGCCATACTTAACATTAAACAAATTCTGTCACAAATTTCTTTTTTCGCCTTCACGATTCGCGAATATTATATACCTAGATAGTTGATAGTTCACAGAAAAAATCGAATGCCATAATTTATATTAATCGTTTGTGAAATAGTAGCTTATGCTCCGCGGCTTTGCCCCCGTGAAATATTTCAAAATGGGCTAGTTCCCTATCCCGTGGGAATTTCGAAAAATCCCTTCTTACTGCACCTCTAGGATACTCAAGGTATATGTTTGCCAAATTGCAAGTCTCTAGGTCCAGTGGTTTAGGCTGTCCGTTGTCTGTCAGTAAATCAGTCAGTGAGTCAGTCACGGTACTGTTTTAAAGGTATAAGAATTTATTTGTCGGCGCCATAGATACAACTTTCAAGTAGCCAAACAAACACATAATCTACTCGCTTATTTTACGTAATCACAACAATCTGACCGGTAGAGCTAACACAAGCCACACTATTACGCAATCACAAACAATCAGCAAGGTGAAATTACGTGATCACTGCTGGGCACAGGCCTCCTCTCAGAGTGAGAGGGCTTGGGCTACGTTCCCCCGCAGCCCAGTGAGGATAAGGAACATACATAGACACCATTGAATTGCGTCACAAGAGTGTGCAGGTTTCCAGGACGTTTCCCTTCACCGAAAAACCCATGATAAGGCGAAATTGTATTTTTCGATACGTATCTTCAATAACGTAACATTTGTACGGCGTTTCAAGGCAGTCGCGTAAACATCGGAATGCTTTCATAATAAACATCGCGGTACCCCGGATATTAAACTTTAGTTTATCGATTAAACCGGGATTTATATACTGTGTACACCGGCCCGTTATTGCTTTTGAATGTTTGGATCCATATTTTAGACATTTAGGGGTGGTGTCTGAATGGGTTGAGTCTGCACTACGGATGTCACAAACAATACGTAAAATTGATTTAATCAGAACCGTAAAAACAATTAATTTGTTCAAAATTGCTAACGTCTGTGCGACAAATATGTAGCTTCCATGCAACACCTCCACCTCACTGCTACACGAACCAAAACATGTCACACTGACCCAACTATCATCACCACTACACTATACGCTGACGAGATTCGGCACTCCCTAAGAGCCCATTTTCAGAGCACTAAAACAGAGAGTAACTGGTAGCATGTTGAACGTAACCCGTTACCGAATGTAAATTATTATGTTTAGATAAAATCATAGTGAAATTTCGATTTCATGTTTGCAGTATGCGACCGCATCTTACCAATCTTAAATAAAACCTCAACCAGATTCTGCTCTGGGCCATGACGTTGTAGTCCAGGATCCTGCCGTATGATATCGTACCTAGTTATAAATAAGTGTGTGTGAATTTTGAGTACTCCTGGAAAACAATTTTAATTTCTTTTCTTCCTTTAATTCTTAGTTAAATACGTCACAATTTGTTAAGCTGTTTTAAAGACACAAGACTTCGAATAAAAAAAAAACGGGGTTTTTTAAAATTTTCCAAGACACATTTTATGCGATATAAAAATAAAACGTCATAAAAAATATTGATAGAGGAATATTATTTTTAACACTCGACAAAAAAAAATAACGGTTTTATTAGTTTGACGTGTGTATCTGTCTACGTGTGACATCGTAGTTTTTAATTGGAACAGAGCTGTTTTTTCAAAAATCTTATAATTAATGGAGTACGTGCGGCGGTTATCGCTTATGTTAAATATGTTAAAATCCAGCGTTCCGATTGGATGATAGTGGCTAGGGAAAACAGACTTAGTTCAGCAAAAACGCACTTTTAGGGGCGGCCATGATTGGACGCCCAGAGATGACTTTGACAGCTGTCAGAATGTAGCGCGAAATGCTTTAGCTTGAGAGGTGTTTATGTCTGCTGATAAATTGAAATAAGTAATATTATGCGTAGCAATTAATAATATGTGTATTCTAGTAATGTATTGATGTATGAAGTGGTGAGTGCTGTTAAAAGAATGTATCCGTAAGGTTTCTTGCTGGTTCTTCCCGCGGAATGGTCGTATCGAATCAGCTCAGTTATACAATGTTGTTGACCAATTAATAAATCAAGTATACCACCCAACCGGAGTTTCAATGGATGAAGGAGGAATCGTAACACTTAACATCAAGCAAACTGCATGCCCGTTTACCAAAGACGAAGTATGTAAAAAAAATATGGCTCAACATTTTCGCAGTGAGATCTCAACCTATAACCGCCCAATGTATATAATATATATAATATTTACGGTGCCCAAGCGCAGCGTCAGAGCATCAAGAAGGACCCTTAAAGTTTTATGCGCGATTATCTTTGCTCGAGATTTTACGTGAGTAGTCATAATGTAAATTTTTTAGTGCACATGAGATGAATCTTAAAACTCATTCAAATACTGGGAATTGCTTGAGAGTAATATGATATTACATCAGAAAAGTGTTTCTTCCCAAAAAACTACTGAACTGATTTTTATAAAACTTCACAAACGGTTCCCACTGCCTACGCATAATAAATAAATAAATAAAATAAATACCACGGAACAATTTGACACCAATTGACCTAGTCCCAAACTAGGCAAAGCCTGTACTATGGGTACTAGACAACGGATAAACATACTTATATAGATAAATACATACTTTTATACATATTAAACATCCAAGACCCGAGAACAAACATTCATATTCATCATACAAACATCTGCCCCGACCGGGATTTGAACCCGGGACCTCAAGCTTCATAGTCAGGGTCTCTAGGCTATTCGGATAATCTTTTTACGCATAATTGATCGAAAACGATGTTCTACCAAGTTCTGAAAACACTTATAAATTAAGAATCAGCACAACCTAACCTAACATAACATAACAATAACCAACCTCTGCTTTAGTTACCCTGAAAATTTCACAGCTTCAGCAAAAAACCGATTATGCGAAATTAAGATTATGCGTAAGTAAACATACAATAAACTTAAAACAGTGCCCTAAGCACGACTTGTCGAATCCTGCGTCACGTAAAATCGAATAGTAAACTATAACGAGTTTGTATGACGTTTGGAACAGCGCCCGCCCGTGAGCGTATTTGGAACTAAAATTTAGTATGAGATTTGTCGATCTCGATACGATAACTGTAACGTAACGCAGGATTCGACAAGTCGTGCTTAGGGCACTGTTATGCGATAGAGGGGGTTCCCGACAGTCTACCAACGAAACAAATTCCGCCGTTTTCCTTGAAGTTAGATCACGCAACGTTTATCGTAAGGGGGGGGGGAGTTGCAAAGGGGTACGGGGGGGGTACAACGGGGTGTGGGGGGTGCGTAAAACAAATCGGTCTCAGCCGCGTTTAGCGGTACCCATCCACTTCGCCGCTATTTCCCATTTTTCGTTTGCCGCAAGAGAATCTGTATAATAGTCTATTTGCTTGATATACTTAATAGGGAAAATTTTGTTTTGTCGTGACATGGCTCTGGGCTCAAATTTAGGGCTTTTTATTACAAGTTTTATTGTCTTGCGTGACGCTTTGCATAAGGTACAGTTACAGTCTTTGCGGGTCCGTCCGGATCGCTACCACCATCTTACTCATTAATCCTGCCGCTAAGCAGCAGTGCTTGCACTGTTGTGTTCCGGTGTGGAGAGTAAGACAGCCGGTGTAATTACGGGCACTAGAGGCATTTCATCTTAGCCCTCTAGTTGGCAACGCATCTGCAAACCCTCCGGAGTTGCGGGTGTCTATGGGCAGTGGTGATCACTTACCATCAGGTGACCCACTTGCTCGATTGCCTTCCTCGTTGTAAGTATAAAAAAAAAAGTCAAACATACACATACATATTTTTGCAACTGCGCGGATACATGTCTATGATCATTTGATACACATCAACCTTACCGGCGCAGTACATATATGTATTTTTGGGACTCTGTGGTGTACACATAGTGGTGACCTTGACTGTACTGTTTACTGTGAACTATATTTTGTGTTGTTTTTTAAAGAAGGAAGGATGCAGAAAATCGACATGAAGCAACAGCACCCCTGTTGTGTTTTGTTCGGTCAGTGAGAGTGCCGGAGGCCCGATCCCCCTCCCCCACCTCTCTTTCCTCTACCCCTTTTCCGCCTTTAAAGGCCGGCAATGGACTAGTGACTCTCTTGGGGTTGCTGGTTCTCATGGGTGGCGGTGATCGCTTACCATCAGGTGACCCGCTTCCTCGTTTGCCTCCCTCTTTCAATAAAAAAAAAAAAACGGTAAACGAGTAACCCCTTCCCATAAACACCCGCAAGGAACCCCGGAGGGATTGCAGATGCGTTGTAAATCTAGAGGACTATTTCCTCGGTTGTCTTACTTCCACACGGTATAAAATAAAAGTGCATGCACTGCTGATTAGCGGCAAAATTAGCGAGTAAGACGGTGGTAGCGATCCGGATGGACCTCGCGTAAAGATCCTTCAAGATCAATCATAGTTACATGAGTTATGTTGCATGAATTGAGCGTTCGTTATGTTGCATGAATTGAGCGTTCATTTCGCTTCCGCCGAAACGTGTGTTCCTAGAGGAAAGGCTACGAATTAGTCAGAAACACCGCAGACTAAACTCGATCTTTACGTGAGCGATCCGTTTGTTTCAGTATTCTGCTTATATCCCTAAATATCTCCCAAACGAGTGTGAATCAGTTTTATCGCATAAATCTTATCCCAGACAGCATTGTCCGTGAATTTGTAGAAATTTATCTCGAGTCTGGAAGCCACGAACGTCTACAGAATTTCATTTGGAACCGAGAAATTGTGCTCAACTAAGTGTTGGATATTCATTTTGATATTCTCGTATAGCTACACTTCATTTTTGTAATAACCTAACCAACTTAGAAAAGTTGAAAAACCCTGATATTTTCATTTCAAAGTTCAATATCTCCATCTACAAAAGAGGGGTGTTATAAGTTTGACCTGTATGTATGTCTGTAGTATCCTAGCTCCTACCTAAATAGATAAAAGGATTTGTACGCAACTTCTTTAGTCGAAAGCTAGTTCAGTCGAGATGGTTCTTAGCTGAGTTTCATAAAAATGTTCAGCCGTACTGATTTAAACTTTCGCGATTTTCACACATTATCATGACGCTCAAGACTTAAAAAATTTTTTTATTTAAATACCTCGACGGTATTTCAGTCCCTTCGAGACCATGGACGCAACGTCGCATCCGAAACGTCGAGGCATTTAAATAATACATATTTTACGTGATAAGTCTCGAGTGTCATAATAATAATACGTTCAGTCGTTTTTGAGACATTGAACTTTTAAATGAAAAACTTGGTTTTTCAACTCTTCTAAGTTCGTTAGATTACCGCATCGGTTGAAATCCCGAAGAAACACTAACATCGGCACATCCCCAAATAAAAGCAAAACACTTAGGTAGGTAGACTATCGAAGCGGTTCTTAAACATCGCCGCTTACGCCGAACCGGGTAAATCGTCCGCGAGTCGCTCAGCGGGGTTATTTCCATTCCGGACTGTTTCACGGCTTCTAGTTATCCGGCTAATGTGGCGTCTGCTTGTGTGGGTGAGACAGAGACTAAAGAGTGAGATGGTTTTGATGTGGGGAATATCAGAGTTGGTTCGGGGAAAAGTAATTTTTCGGATGGTGTTAATGGTACACAGTCAGCAGAAGTAGCTAAGCAACCGAAGCGGCCACAACATTGATGTACCAAAAATAGACGGATATGCCACCCTTTCACCGCGCGCGGACAAGCAATATAGGTGATTAGGTGATTAGATGACTTAGTCGCCAACGGCCGCCGCTCAGTTGACATCTCCTTGACTTGCCCAATTTCAACAGTTTTACACATTTTTGAACTGTACAAACAACACGAAAAAGAAAAACAAAGCACCAGGAATCACATTCAATACGTAAATAAATAATATACTCATTATTTGTAAAGAAAACCACGCATTTAAAATTATAATATTATAGCCAAATAACGCAGGGCCAAAAATTTATTTCCCCACCTGATAAATTCCTACCTCTAATATTATGGCCAAATAACATAGGGCCATTAATTTCCTGACCCCAGTAGAAATTCGGAAAGAAAAACTCCCGGTTAACTTTCATAGAATACTTGTTTTTTATTTTTATTTTACGATAGCTTTCTTTGATCCTGGTAAATTGAATAAAACTATTACAGAAACTGACTATTCCATCTATTTCCACTGGTTTTCCAGTTTTTAGATCTACCGATTTAGACTGTGCATTATCTGGCCAATGACGACACTGAAATATCTTTTTTGTATTTTTTTCGTTATTTTATATTTTTACCTTTGAAATAGTTACGAAACACTTGCCTACCATTCCATTTGCCACTCTGTGAGCTTTCTCGTCTCTTATACGTCAGTGTAATGACAGCTAATGAGTGTAGGCCGCATTTTGTCAGCGCTAAAGAGGTGCGTGGCCAGTCTTTCATGTTTAAAAGTCGATGGGCCACAATGATGTGCTTCAGCTCTAGCTCTCAATAAGAATAAGAATCGTTTATTTAGCTAATAAAACACAGATTATACACATGCAGATTACATAGACTTAAAGAAGCTAAAATGGCCGCCACTCAGCTCTGTACCACGAAGAGATCTGGGGATCATTTCGTGACGCTGGTTTTCAGTGACGCCAGTTACAGAGGTGGTTGTTACTGATTTCTGCTGTTGACTGCTTGTACTAAGAACAACGACTACGGTCTGATGTTAAAAATCATAGAAGGAAAGATAAAAATAATTATAGTAGAATTGAGAAGAATGGGAAGGCAGATGATGGAGAATTTGGGTCAAATAAAAAAGAAGGTAATGATATACGCTGTGAAGTATCACGAGGTAAAACAGCTCGCATTGGAAATAACTGACTGGAGGGGACTGCACCAACAAGAGTGATACTCTTAAAGAAGATGACGATGATGATTTTATTGGTGCATGCATGTGAACAGCAGTTGGATAGACACAGATTAAAAGGGAGATGACAACAGGTGGAAAGGAATCTGTCACACAGATTCTCGGTGTACTTAAAGTTGAAAAGTCAGCTGCTATCACGATTTTTGCTGTCGTAGAAATGAACAGAACGTACCAAAAGTACTGTCGAGTTATAATTCGAAGGCCCTTAGATTTATTTAGGGAGCAACGTCGCCGACTCAGGGATAGGGGCTGCGATCCCCGCTCTAGGTCGTGGCTGGTTCAGCAGGTTTTCATTGCAGTCCAGCGAGGCAATGCAGCCAGTGTAATGGGGACCTTTGAGCCGGGCACGATACAGGGAGGGGATTTATAGTTAGTATTAATTATTGACGAACCGTGTTGCGGATACCACTTTTTATGTTAATTATTAATTATTAAGTATTCATTTTTGTCATCGATCCTATTGACGAAGTCTGGTGCTGATCTTTAGATTGTGATTGGTTGTTTTTATTGTATAAAGGTTTGATTCTGCAACTAGTCACAAAGTTGGGCACATTTCAAGTAGTTGATACACGTGCTTAAGACAGGAGATAGCTTCACTAAATCACCTCCAAGGGGCCATCGGTTTGCACTAATCGGACCCGTATTTAGGGTTCCGTATTTCCCAACGTATGGCCCCATTAGATGAAAAAACATTGGTTAGGGGTGGTGATGACCGCTTAAATCTTGTTTAATATAATGTACCTACAGTGAATATAACGTGTGTCTTAAAAATGAAGTTATGGATGAACAGTGCTGCTACAGCTTTAACTACAGCATACATTAAGTAAACATAAATAATAGTGGAAATAACTGGTAAAAATGTCACAGTTGACAGCATTGGTAACATACCTATCTATCCATGCAGCCAATTTAATGGCTTGAACCTTTCTTATCTGTTTCATAATTTTAGTTTTCTTTTGTATAACTGTGTTTTGTCTACAAATTGTCTTTATTGTTTATTTGTTAGCCTAGTGGTTAGAGACCCTGACTATGAAGCTTGAGTTCCCGGTTTCAAATCCCGGTGGGGGCAGATGTTTGTATGATGAATATGAATGTTTGTTCTCGGGTCTTGGATGTTTAATATGTATACATATAAGTATGTATTTATCTATAGTATGTTTATCCGTTCTGTAGTACCCATAGTACAGGCTTTGCCTAGTTTGGGACTAGGTCAATTGGTGTCAATAATATGTCCCATGATATTTATTAATTTATTTAAATTACCTTTTTCCTTTTCACCGTCATGTGTTACACTGTTTTTTGTCTTCGTATTAAGGTTTAGTTTTAAATCGGGGTCCATCTGAAAACCAGCGCCGTGGCCCCAGCCGCGGCACAATGCTGAGAGGGATCCTGTTCAACTTCTATGATGACTTCTTTTGATTGTTTTTTATTATACTTGTCAATTGTGTACGTTGAATAAATATTGTTCTATTCCTATTTTCCCATTTCTATTTCTATATTATGGTCTCATGTATTCATGTTTCTGTGATTATTTAAAGTATAATAATAGACTCCGTAAAAATAAAAATACAAAACACAAAAAAAAAAAAACTGAGATCTGAGTCCATTATACCTGCACATCCTTGATTTCGCAACTAAGAACCAATGAAGCCCCCAAAACGCTCAACAAGCTGCGAATAAGAAAAAGGGAAAGGACGAAAAAGACGTTTTTACAAACGAGGTAGCTGATGGTAACAAATCGGCGACCGAGGCCGGGAAGTATCGCCTTGCTCCCGGGCGGTTAGGAGTTTATATCAATCTGTTTTGGGTCGGGATTCCATTAGAGCAAATTACAAATGGTTCCTATTGACTGGTTGTTTGTGGAAGAACACTAAGTAACAATGACATTACAGAGCAGGTAAAGATCATTAATAATAAACATCCGGATATGCCCTTTGAAACATTTAAAAAAAAGTAGAGGTTGGTACCCTATCTCCTTGTACTGTTTTGTGGTTTTTAATAAAGAATGTTTTTTGTATTGTATTATGTAACATACTGTCCCCGTGCGCCGCTCATAATTATCGGGACAAAATTACTTAACAACAAAAACCGAGTTATCCAATACGCTCGCTATACATAATTATTATGACTGGTAAAGATTATTATATTACGTTCCCAGTATTTATTTTTTTCATCGCAGTATATTTGACCATTTAGCAGTTTTAAATGATTTGCGGTTTGCGGTTAAATAAATACGTTAAACATTTTCAACACAAGATATTGACCACGATTACCTTACTAAGTAGGAAAATGTACTGGTTTAAACTTTCGCGATTTTCACATATTATTATGAAGCTAATATAGAAGATGTTGATATCCGCCTCTTCAGTCCCTTCGAGACCAATGGACGCAACGTCGCGTCCGAAACGTCGAGATTTTTTAACCCCCGATGATAAAGAGGGGTCTTATAATTTGACCTGTGTATCTGTGTGCCTGTGTATCTGTCTGTGGCATCATAGCTCCCAAAAGGATGGACCGATTTCGATGCGTTTTTTTTATATCGCAAGCTGGTTTAATCGAGATTGTTCTTATTACGTGATCAAGAGTATCATGATAATGTAGGTTTGGATGAGCTCCCGATATTTCGACGCAGTTACATGCATCACGATCACGGTAAATATATCCGGTGTTGAATATGTCTATTTGACCATTTGCCGTATATTAAAACGCATAAAGTTTTATCACCGTTTGAAACGTCCAATAACGGTTAACTACAGTCTCAGTAGCACGAGAATTCTTATTCACAATCGTTTTAAACCGCAATGGAAAATGCTGGCGCACAGCCGATTGCTTATTTGATATCCCCATTTGGTATTGTAACATAAACATAAGGAGTTATGTTGTCTAGCTAAACCAGTGGTATTTGGATAAATATTCGTATTCGTGTATAAGATATTCGTGTATGGTGTCCGGCTCTGTTGCCGTTGTCCGCTGCGTACTAATTGTAATACAATTGACAAAAATAATGTTTTATTTATTTGACATGATGACATGAAATGCATATTTCATCAATTTTTGTTATTTGACATTTGGAGACCATATACATCTCCAGTTTATGTATATGTATTATTATACTTATTATTTGACCGTGTAGGCGTTTTACACCTCTGCTGATTTTAAATTTAGTTTAAATTGACCCTAGAGACTATACATCTCTAAGCCATTTAGATTAAGTATTATATTATAGTATTAATTCTGGGACCCTATACATCCCTTTGTAATTTAAATTTTCACAGATATTTGACCTGGAGACCCTATACATCTCCTGCTCAATTAAAACGTGCCAGTAAAGTAAAGTGTTCTGGTTTTGCTGTTTTAATAATTTCTTTTTACACTTGTTTCTAAAATGCGGTATTTTTTTTTCTCTCTTAATCTTTTAATGACAGAGTGAGGTTTCTTTGTGTAATTGGTCTGTGGTTGCGTATTGTAAGAGCTAATGTAACTTGTTTTTAGAAAAAATGACTTTGTGCCAAGTTTCTTGCGGCGCATTCTTCTTGGCAATCATGGTCTTTCCGAAAGCGCTGGTAGACTCAAAAAAATGCCGTGTAAAAGAGCATTCAACTGCCTATTTGCTGAATAAAATTTTGAATTTGAATTTGAATTTGAATATTCCTCTTATACGTAAACTAGCTAATGCCCGGCGGCTTTGCCCCTGTGAAATATTTCAAAATGGGCTAGTTTCTTATTCTGTGGGAATTTCGAAAATCTCTTCTTAGTGCACCTCTATATAGGATACTCAAGATATATGTTCGGATTGGAAGGAACTTGCTACGGCGGGGGGGGGGGGGAGGCCTTTGCTCAGCAGTGGGATACTTTACCAGGATAAGAAAAAAATGGAATTGAGGGTCGAGCACGACTTTACGAATGCTGCGTAACGTTACGGTTATCGTATCGACATCGAGAAACATCATACAAAATTTTAGTTCCAAATATGCTCACGGGCGGTCGCTGTTCCAAACGACATACAAACTCGACAACGTTTACTGTTCGATTTTACGTGACGCAGGTTTCGAAAAGTTGTGCTCGACCCTCTGGGCTGGCCATGTCTAGCGCACTCTCGCGCATGATTCAGGACGTTAGCTGAACGGAACAGTGACATCTAGTGGTAAACAAACAAACTAATCTCTCTTATACACAGGGTGCTTTAATACCGCCGTTCTGCATCATTTGCAGCATTAATGGCAAAAGCAGAGCCCTTAACAAAAGTTTTAATCCCATTTAGCCGTATTGCTCGATGTATTCTCTCAATTACTTAAGTTGTCTGAAATACTTTTGAACTTCGGCAGTTACTCCGCAATCGGATAACATTCAAGGGAGATGCGAAGCGTAATTATCTCATAAGATTATTTTTTTACTCCCAACGCAAAACAGAGGGTCGAGCACGACTTTACGAATGCTGCGTAACGTAAAGTCGAATAGTAAACGTTGCCGAGTCTGTATGACGTTTGGAACAGCGCCCGCCCGTGAGCGTATTTGGAACTAAAATTTAGTATGAGGTTTCTCGATCTCGATACGATAACCGTAACGTTACGCAGCTTTCGTAAAGTTGTGCTTGACCCTCAGACGGGTGTAGTAAGTTTCACGTACGTAAGTATTGTCTGTGGCGTTGTAGCTGCCAAACGGATGTTTCGATTCGGAAGCGATGCTTTAACCACAATGTTCCTGAACTAAGTTTCTGCGTGTAATAGTCGGATTCGCTGTTTTTGAGATATTTGACTTTAAAATAGGTACTTATTCTTTTTTTAAGTCCACTTATCATTACCTACTTATCAATACCTAAATACCCAATTACATTTCGGTATATTTTTTAAGCCAAAAACAAACTTATGATGGATGATTCGTTAACTTTTTGGCAGCTGCCATTATAATTCAATTTATCATAAGACAGCTACAGATATTACAAAAATAGGTATAGGATTTCTTTTATACAGCTCAAAGTCAAAGTGAAAAAAAAACTGCAAAACGTAATTTCCAATACCAAATTTAAATAACTTAAGGCCCCTTTTGCCGGCAGTCAAACAAAATGTCCCACATCTGGACCCAATTTGCCACCGCCGGGAATCGATCCGGCGACAGGCTAACTGCCAATATGGCCGCTCCTAAATCACGCCGCCATATTGCCTCGTAAATTAACATTATCTCCGGATTTACATTTAATGGGAATTAACTCTTTTAAAGGCTAAAAAATACCTACTTTTTGTAGGAAATTGGAAAGTTATCAAGGATCTTTGTTTAAAAGCATCTGTCAGTTGTGTGGGATTTATGATCAGTACGACGTAATCATTTAACAGATCGATGAATAGATAATAAAATAAGGTACGAAAATGGAACAGCGCGTTAAATACTTAAAAAAAACGAGCACAGATGTGATTGACAAAATCTTTCTTTAGTGCCTACATTATTACTTTGCAAGTGACGCATTCCATTAAATCGACTGAACAGATTGCGATAGCTTTTCGATCAATTTAGCTACTTTCGACATCACACGCTTTATTCTGAATCAAACCAATTAATCGTAAAATAATAATTGTAACAACTTACTTTTTCTACTCACAACATTTTGTAATATCATAATCCTGAAACCCTGCCACTGTTATTACGGCTGAAGCTGAAGCCAAAATACGTACAGTTCAAACTACAATCTTAGCTCGTGCAACAACAATTATCGCTTCGCCTCGTGCAAAGCTACAACACCCTGTAGCTAATATCTTAATAGCATAGTGTTGTGCACCGAATCGATATTTGCTCAGACGGCGTATCGAATGCTAAGCGGTTGCCGTAATGGCAATTCCTTTGTGAGATATGGTAGGGCGGGAATGGTCGATATCGATAACATTAATAAAAAGATTTGATTAAGCAAGTATAAAGGGAAAATAGTAGAGATGTGCCGAATATAGATTCCACCGAATACGAACATTAGGCCGAATGTTCGGTCCCGCTCTTACCGAACCGAATATTCGGTCGAATAATTCGGTTCAACTCAATGCCCTTATCACCCGTTAGAACACAGGTAATACTTATAATTCGAGAGGTAGATTGTGGTGAAGAAATCGTGGATGATTTAAGAATAGGAATACTGGTTGTACTGTTTGTTTAATAAATACTTTATTAAGTAAATTTATATTTATATTTATAAACAGCTTTATTTACTTATACTTCTGATTTATTTAGTTTATTATTGTTCGGTAAATATTCGGCAATCCAACCGAATAATCCGGCCCAATACGAACATTTAAAATTATGCCGAATTTGCCGAATACCGAATAATTACCGAATGTTCGGCGCATCTCTACAAAATAGCAATACATGTTGCACGAGATGTTTTTATAGTCAGTAGATAGATAAAAAGCAAGAGATATATTGAATATTGGGAACGGTTGTTAGTAGGTTACGGAATACTTGTTTCGGTAGCGGTAACCTATTAGTACGTGCAACTTGCACTTGTTCAATATATCTCTTGCTATTTATCTATCTACTGTCTATAAAAACATCTCTCTATATTAAATTTTGCAGTCTTAATAAACTTACTGACAGTTGGTAGATAAAATGGAGTCCCTTGAATCGTCGACAAACGTTTTCATAACCGTTTCATTTAATAGCATTTTCATTTCATCGAAAGCGATCTGCTAAAATCAGGATAACTTCGGGATAATTCGATGACATGAAAATTCGGTGCAATGAAACAGCTATGAAACGTGTGTCGGCAATTTGATGATAAACCAAAGTACAGGTAAAACAATCTCAGCATGTTATCTGTCTTTGGGAGGAAGGGAAGCCATCCACCACGGACTAACCACCCTCTGAACACCGCATCTTCTATAATTTACTTGGAAAGTCATTACGAATAAAGCCACGGTGAGCGGGCCGGGGGAGTGCGTCGTGATTGGTTCGTAGCTTGTCATTTCGCTCGTCATCTGGTCGAAAGTGAGTCGCGATTCGAGGCTAGAGATTTATAGGTGCAAATGAGCATATGCGTTTCGGAAACGTTCGCCCTGACATTTGGTGTCCAGAGGGTGGTAGGTCCGTGCCATCCACAGATATAGCAAACTGTTTACAGTATATTTATTACATTCGTTAGTACATTAAAACAAGATATAGATTGAATGCAGAACTGATGGCCGATGGGGTCAGACGGTTCTCGAATGGCGTCCACGGACCCCGGTCCTGGACCTGGTAAAGATCGCGGGACCGCGGTGGATGCGGAAAGCACAAGACCGGTCTGAGTGGAGAGCCTTGGGGGTGACCTATGTTCAGCAGTGGACGTCTTTCGGGTGACATGATGATGATGATAGATTGAATATGGTAACTGCTGTAACCAAACGCCAGTATCTCTGAGTGTACGAGTATCGATAGCGGACATCGATACACGTCGGCCCTCCGGTACACAGGTGCGTCGAGATCAATTAGTCGATAAGCGTGCTCACAGCTCCGTGCTGACGCGGTGTGCGGCGAGCTTTACTCAGTTTATGCTGAGCGTCCAGCGAGCCCTTCGATCAATAATTACAAGTACTTAGATGTACGCATGTATGTATATCTCTTTATTGCACATAAAATAACAGATAACAGAACGAAAACAAAAAGAAGAAGACGAAGAAAAAAAAATGAAAAAAGAAGAAGTGAAAGGAGAAGCGGAAGATGTCGGGTCAGAGCGTCAAAAACGGCTCGGCAAACAACGGCTCAGTTATGGAGTGAGCTCTTATTTATTGCACGCAAAATCACGCAAAATTGCACGTTATTGTAACATCTGAAGGAATATAAATATTATTTACTTCGTTTTTGTTCGCGACCTGTTATCTAAGTAATGATTGATCGAAGAGCAAGCCCCATTTCGACTAACGTCACGTGAAAGCGCTGGTAGACTCAGAAAAAAATTACGTGTAAAAGAGCATTCAACTGCTTATTTGCTGAATAAAATTTTGAATTTTGAATTTTTGTATCAATGACAATTGATACAGACAATTCGGTGTAAATCATTGACCAGAAGAATTACGAAAAATGAAGACAGAATTGTCGCTATACGTGCGGCTAGAAGCGCCTGCCAATTCCCCCAAAGCAATCGAGATGTTAACGCGAACGCGATCAAGACGTTTTCTAGCGTACTTACACTATTAGAGACAATGTTGCTTGTCACGTTGCCAAATAGAATCAAGAGCTGTAAGAGTGGAATTGTGCGCAGAGTGACGTGACGACTCGTTTCGGATTGCTGCGGACATCCTTGCTTGTGTCTTTGGGACGCTTGTTTTGAATACAATAGCTTTCGCCCGCGGCTTCGCTCCCGTGGCAGTACTCTCTATCCCGGGGGAATTTCGAAAAATCCCGCCTTGTCTCGGGCGTACATTATAAAAGGAACCTCTATGCCAAATTTCAGCTTTCTAGGTCGAGGGGTTTGGGCAGGGCGGTGGTAGATCAGTCAGTCAGTCACGTTTCTGTTTTAGATATATTTAGATAACCTCCCTTCGCTATGGTCATTTCCACCGACGCCTCGCTGAGCGAGACTAGTAAAATAAGGATTAAAGCGAATCAAAAATCAAGTGTCCAATGTGATCTATCTGTCAATTTCCACCAATCAAACGCCAGTAGCTTGTTCCTCATTGGTGGAGAATGATAGATGGACCTCACTCGACACTAGTCCTCATTCGACTAGCCTCGCACAGCGAAGCGTTGGTGAAAATCAACATAGCGGAGGCAGGTTTTTGTATAACACAAAACAAGAGCAAAATACGTCTCAAATACATTTTAAGTTACCTGTTTATTTTGTGTTTTATTGTCGCGCATCGCTTAGCTACCTCGCCCTGTTCAGGTGGACGCTCAACCTTATGTGGCGAGCTTTGTACCCGTGTGTGGCCGGCTTAAAGCGGCCGTGTGCGGCCGGCTTTATAGGCCATGACCGTGTGCGGTGGATTTTATGAGTTTCTGAAATGTGTGTTACATGGTTGTTCGGGTAGGTCGTTCTGTGGGAACAGATTTCGAGTAGTAGGTAGTGCAAAATGTTGCATGGTCATGTGAGAATTAAATTGTATTGTTTTAGTTTCTACGTTTTGTTTCATTTTAACTAGGTATAAGGAATAAAGTTTTTTTTTATTCACTAAGATTTATTTTACGTCAGCGCCTGTAGGGAAATATTTTTGTTAATTTAATTTAATAGTTAGTTGCAATTATTATTATTAAAAAAAAACATTGTCTAGATACATTATGCTGAGAAATGATCTAGTTTCGATAATAGAACTTGTAGCAGTTACATTACCATTTTAAAAAGTATAGGTACGCAAAATTTTGCTCACTTCGAATTAGCACTTAAAACAGCACATCCTGTACTCCGGCATTAATTTCAAATAGGCTAGCAAGGTAAATTAATCTCTATTTAAACTACAATAGTTCACATTTTCCAACGGGACGTTGCCACAATAACACGGGAAGGAAGTCGGAGACGGAAGCGGAAATAAAACTTGGTGGGGGGGGAGGGGAGTACTAATCCCCCCCCTGCAGAGTTTACTGTGTGCGGGGAATGCTAATATTTTGCGTTGCTACTAAATAATAGAGAAAACAATATTATAAGGGAAATTTTAGTACTTAAAACTTTTTAATTATTTTGACCTGTTCTAGTGTCCGAAATCAAATAATTGCAAATTAAATTTAACTCACTATCGGTGGTGGGATTGACTTGAAATTTAGTGCGCATTGTGGTTGCAATGTGTTGCCAATGAGTCGATTTTTCCCGTACAAAAAAAAACATTTATCCAAATCTACAGTACCGTGACTGACTGACTGACTGACTGACAAACAACGCACTGCCTAAACCACTGGACCCAGAGAACAGAGACTTGAAATTTGGCAAACATATACCTTGAGTAAGGGATTTATCAAAATCCCCACGGGATAGGGAACTAGCCCATTTTCAAATATTTCATGGGAGCAAAGCCGCGGGGCATAAGGTAGTCCTGCATACAAATAACTTGGTAATCTGCTAACTTAAATATGAACTCGGCCCTAAAAGCCAACTTACATCCCTTGAGGTAAAAACGCCTATTTATAGCCCTGTATGACGATAACGTTATTATATACCCGAGGATTACTACGTCTCGGAGATTAAGGGACCGGCTTAGGAGGTCCTTCCCTACTGCCTAGGCAAGCGGAATAAATCTGTTTGTGTTATAAATAGTTGTGGATACCTATTTATATATTTTCATACGACAAGGAAGGCAAACGAGCAAGTGGGTTACCCGTAACGTTACGCAGGATTCGACAAGTCGTGCTCGACCCTCTGGACATTGAATGAGATCCCAAGTAAGTCCTTCTCAGGAATGTTAGCATTCCTAAATGGTAAATTACTTGATTAGATGAACATAAAAAAAAATCTACGTACAGGCTGTTCCGAAGTATTAGATCGTAAATCAGTAATTTCTCCGTTAATACTGTGGAGTTTGAAATGAGACTTTACATAAGTTAGAAATACCTCAATCAACACATCCCATTCATCTATGTCTAGAGAGTCAAGACACGCTGTATTTCATTGTTTTATATTCAACCTTTTATACTAAAATTAACAAATAGGTAAATTCATGATCTCAGTAGGAGTACCTTTTTGTATTTTTTTCTCCCAATTTTTTATTTTTACGGTTTTCCCGTGAATATTTTTTATAAACTCACTTAGACTGTCTATAGCAATTCAGCGCGGGAATGCTGCCTGCGTAATGGCCAACCCCGGGCATTTTTCTGGTTTTTTTCTGTGTATTCATGTTTCAGTGAGTTTATAAAAAATGTAATTTAAATAGGTAAATAACCTAATAAGACTAAAAACTAAAAATAATCTAAACCCTTGGGTAGGGTGCCCATTACGCAGGCAGCATTCCCGCGCTGAATTGCTATAGACAGTCTTCGGGCGAGAAAGCTGCCTGCGCGAGGGTCACCTGTTGCCTCCACCTTTTATACTTACACAACCAAATGAGTAGGTTACCTAATAACCGACACCGTCAAAATAATGTTCCATCAACTATCAATAATTAAAGTACATACTTAACTAATCATGTTTTATTTTTGTCAAATCTACCTGCAAAGCTGCTCAGTTCTAAACTCAAACAGCTTTTCGCAGCTGATAAAGCTCCTGCGAGCTTATGCACTAATCTGCTGGCTTGCTAGTATGTAGGCGAGTGGCTGGCGTGAGTACTGGCACGAGTACTTGAAATTTACACCACTTTTGTGCATAATCTTAGTCGGCGGAATGTTGTGTTTGTCTCGGTTATTTCGGTATTTATGAACTAAAAAACAATCACTTTGCTCACCCGCGACCACTAATGACAAATAGTTATATCTGTGCGGCAAATGTATGTTTCCATGCAACACCTCCGCCTCCACTGCTACACGAATCAACACATGCCACACAGACCCAACTATCACCACCACCACTATACTAAACGCTGACGCGTTTCGGCACTCTCCACGAGGCCATTTACGAAGCACTACAACAACCGCTCAACATGCCACCACTTCCACTACTCATAGTAGTAGTAGTGGAAGTGGTGGCATGTTGAGCGGTTGTTGTTGTATATAACTATTTGTCATTAGTGGTCGCGGGTGAGCAAAGTAATTGTTTTTTAGTTCATAAATATGGACCTTCGCAAAGTAACGCCTGATTCAATAAATTATTCAATAAATTATTTCGGTATTGGTTTTCTGTGCTTCTACTGTAAGTTCTGACTTAACAAAAGTTAAACTCTCAATGTGGTAACACAAGTACGTAAATGTACACCAAAAGTATTGTCATCAAGTGTCTTGTATTAAACATAACAGTTTAAAATAAGACCATATTCAGCTATACTCTACTGACATACGTGAGTGATCCGTTTATTTCACTATGATTGAGTCTCACGGTCGTTTTATGTTAAATCCCTTCTTAGTGCATCTCTAGGATCCTCAAAGTACTTACATGTTTGCCAAATTTCAAGTCTCTAGGTCCAGTGGTTTAGGTTGTGCGTTGTCTGTCAGTCAGTCACGGTACTGTTTTATAGGTATAGATAAACAACAGTTCTCGGTTTTAAATTTGAAATAAGAAGAATAGCTGTGCTAATAGTTTTCTTTGTCTAACGTTAGGCTGTTTGCACAAACTATAAAACGATAGACACTCGACGATCTGGGACTCGGGTGTGGTCGCGGCTTAAGACACGAGCGGCAGCGATAAAGGCTAACCTTTTTTTCTGTTTAAAGATTTACTTACGACAAATTTTTTTTTTGTGATAAATAAAAAACAATTATAGATAGGTATAGATACTTAATGAATATACCTATACCTATACGTATACCTATTTAATTAGCTTAGTAAATTGACATAATAAAAAAAAGGTGACTTTTAACATGAAACTACCAAGAGATTGAAACATAATGAAAAAACGGATCACTAACGTACCTACAGCTATGTCAATCAAGTATAACTGGATACGTTTCGGACTAATCCGTAGTCCTTCATTTTTGGTTTGACCTAAGGCCTCTCAAGCAGAGGGTCGCGGCTTCGAGCCCCGGCTCGCATCTCTGTGTTTTTCGGAATTCATGTACGAAATTACGTTTGTAATTTGTCACTAGCTTTTTGGTGTAGGATACCTGCACACTCCTACCAAACAATTCAATGGTGTGTGTGAAGTTCCCAATCTGCGCTGAGCCCGCGTGGGAACTAAAGTCCATGCCCTCTCACTCTGAGAATAGGCCCGCCTCATAAAAATGGTTGTAATTTTTTTTTTACGCGTTTCACCTTTGACATGCGCCCTGTTCGAGGCTCGGGCAAAAGATTAAGAAGTCGGCAGACGAACACGCTTCCGTACTTTGTGCCTTGCCTTCAGTTAGGGTTGCCAGCATGGCAAACAGTAGCAATTAGTTGCTTACTAGCGACCCGCCCCGACTTCACACGGGTAACATATCTATGTATACCAGGACTGGGTGCGTTTTAATGAATCAGAATGAAAGAATTCAGTAAATCTATGTGAACACCCCTGTACGTAACGTTTTTATTAAAGAAAAAACATTCCTCCGTACATTTATTACCTCTGGTGGTTGACAATAATTATGTATGGGAGAATGTTTATTTTTTGTAAAAAAAACTTCACAAGAGTGCTCACTTAGACTTAAGACTTACTCACCCCTGGCTGAATTTTCGACTATATTAAAACGCACCCTATATAAATTTTATGTATGTCTATTATAATAATAATTCCTTAATGACTAATGATAAAATAAAATCATTAAACAGTTTCACTTAAAAAAATCTAAGACTTTTTGATATCCAAGTTCAGTAGGATCTCAAAAACGGCTGAATTTTAAACTAGCATTAGATTAAATTAAAACCGCAACCAAAGCAGTCCATTCGTTCACGAGCTACGATGAAACAGACAGACACATAGATAAACACAGTGTAATAAAACGGATCACTCACGTAGGTACTTAAATAAGTCGAGTTTAGCCCGACATAATGTTTCTGACTAATTCGTCATACACACGCAATACATGGGCTAAACTCGACTTATTTATTTGAGTGATCCGTTCTATTTCACTATGATTAAGTCTCATGTTAAAAGTAGATAAACACACAAACACAAGCTTATATGTAGTCTTTTCGGGTGTGTTAAAAAACATGTCCACCCAAACTAGCAAATCGTCTACGTAAAATAAAATAATTTGTCAACCGTGCAGTGACAGCCCTGGCTGTTCGTCGATCAATCAGTGCCTCCCCCAAACAGAATGACGCGCGGTAATAAAAGAAAAGCTTTTGTTGTGTTAACAGGGCTGAAGCACTTTCTTTTTATATTGCTGGAGAACTATCCTTTGGAATAAATATTCACACCTATACGGGTAGGACCTTTACAGGCAGGCAAAGTATGTGATCAATCCTATTGCTATGCTCCCAAAAATAAGTTTCTGAAGAAGTCAACCTTATGATTTAAAACGCAAAGTCTAATTTTAAGCGTAATAACCCGTTAAACATCGGCTTACCCAGTTACTAATTCCATAGGTAGAATTTTGCGAAAGTGTGCAATTTTAGCCATGAGTTATGTAAATGTGTGAGTGCAGAATTCTGATATTTTCGGCCGCATTACTAATAATTATGAACGAAATCGATTTTGTGCGAGAGCGGTGCGTATTTGGAGTGAATAAAATTTGCGTTTTGTTAATGCATTGTGTGGTAAAAATGTTTGGAGCTTATTACGGGCGAGTAAGGCTATAGTACAACGGGTTATTAAGAGATGCGTTTGGTTCTTCAAAAGGGAGGATATCGGGAATCGGCTTCGCAACTGATACGAATCAACACCTATCACATATTCACATCAGCACTATAAACGTCCCACGATAACTCTGCATAAGATATTAATTGGCAACCCAGAAAAATCACGCTGTGGTAATACTTTTTTCATGTCACTCAGACATTTCTTTCATTAAAAGGAATAATGATAGTAGCAATCGAAAGTTGCTGTTTTTTTTTAAATAAGGCTCTGTCCATTGGAGGACAACTTAGCCAGTGTTTAATAGGTTTTGCTGTTGTACGGTAAAAAAATCTAGAAAACGAAATATGAGAGGTATTTCAATGGTGGATGGTGAATGAACGATGACCTGTCTAATGTTTAATCTAATCAAAAGTTCAAAACGTGTTGTTTGACTATAAATCAGTGCTGCCATAAACAAACTTTAGATTTCTACTGTTGTCAGTTCGTTGCAGAGTTATCGTGGGACGACTATACACTATACGCAGAATCCTAAATCTCTTGTCCAAAAAATAAATAGCTAAGTACTTATTTCAAACTTTTTAGCGTCGCTTCAGGAAGTTTACGAATGTAGTACAAATACCTAATAACAAAAATCTTTATAATCCTCCATATTCAAGTTAGTTCAGAACTTGGCTCCGCGTCATAAACTTTATATGCTTAGACCCACAAGACCCATTCAACTGTATTATCTATGCGAAACTGCATCTCTATTTTAACTGAAATAACTCCACAGTAAATTGTGAACATAGCATTTTTACACAAACGTCTGCCGGATATATATAACCGTTCCGTTCTAGCTAACGTAGTGAGATAGAGACGCAAGGAATAATGGTGATTGAGCTAGCCTAGGAGTCTACTTTGGCTAGACAAATAGTCTGTCTGGGCATATTCATAATTTTGCCGTCTGCCTACCCCTACTAAGCTGGGGAGGTTCCGCCATCTGTTGGCCTGGAAATTGTCAAGTTACTTTTTAAGGAGAAATCAGATCCACAATACATGCTTCCTCAAGAGGGTACAAAAAACAAAATTCTTGCACAACAAGCTTCGCTACTTAACCTATAATCAAACTAATAAAAAAAAAATACAAAAGCCAGACCTCGGCAAGTTCGTGCCAGGTCCCAACGCGACCCGTACCCGGCTCAAAAGTACCGAAAATACCCGCAGCATTCCCGCGCTGTACCGCCAGTGATACCTGTTGAACCAGGTACGAACCAGCCTTGGGATCTTCTCCCGCATTCGTTGTGTGTCGCTTTTTAAGGTGACTTTGTGCGAACTGTGAGTCGGTGATATTATTTTCTACAGGTCTACAGCTCCAACCACCAAGTCCAGTCTTCACTATCAAAATATCAAGTGCAAAATTATGACAACGGCACTGCCCAAAAGTTCTAATAATACTGCGTTCCCACTGACACGGACTTGGGTGAAGTAGACCGTGATTTTTTTCATACGACAAGTGAGACAAGCTAGCAAGTGGGTAACCTGGTGGTAAGTGATCACCACTTCCTATAGGCACCCGCAACCTCGTGGGGTTTGCAGATGCGTTGCCAAACTAGAGAGCTAAGATGAAATGCCTCTTGTGCCCGTAATAGCACCGGCTGTCTTACTCTCTACACTGGAATACAACAGGCAAGCACTGCTGCTTAGCGGCAGGATTAGCGAGTAAGATGGTGGTAGCGATCCGGACGGACCTCGTACAAGGTCCTACCATCCGCAAAATGTGTTAAACCATAGTGCTTAGAAACCCCACTAAACAGATTCGAGCCTTCTGCACAAATTCGAGTCAGTTGAAACGCACGAGCAGAATAAAACTTAGGTGTAATAATCATCATGATCATATCAGCCGGAAGACGTCCGCTGCTGGCATAGAAACATGGACCCTATTGACAATAACAATAGGGACGTTGACCTCGAAACGAAATGGATTGAAGTAGTTAAACTTAAATCGAAAGCAACTAAATATAGGCCTTCCCCAAGGATCTCCACGCCGACCGGTCTTGTGCTATAGTTGAATTGAGAAACGTTTTGACATGTCAAAGCGTTTATGACATTGACATAAGATTGTTTTTTGCCTGACCCCTGGAAAACCAATGCCAAGCCACACAATTTACGCGTGATAAAATTAAATAATAGTTACTTCACCGCTGAGACATTTCTAAACCCTTCTGAAAGTGGCTGAAATACTACCTTCCACATTTTCGCCTAAGTAAGACGTACGTGACCGTACTTCTCTATGGGCATGTGACCCAGTAATGTATGGGTTTGGGACTAAAATTATGGCAAAGTAGGTGTTGGTAGCAATTGCTGGAAACATTGGAAATTATTACTTGCAATAAAATTTTCGTACCGCCATTTAAGTCGATCCATAGAAAATGTACGAGAAAACGAATGTTCATTTTTTTTCCTGAATTTTCCTCTCTCGTTTATTTATAGTTTTTTTGCTATAGCGGAGACAAATTCAACAAATTAAACATAAAAATCGGTCCAGCCGTTGTTGACTTATAAGTGTAACTTAACACGGTTTTTAATAAATCGGCTTTTTTTTAATCGAAAGCTCGTTTGATAGACATGATTCTTAGCTAAGTTTTATTAAAAACAGATTCAACCGTTTTTGAAATATTAAACTTTTAAACCAAAATGGCCGGCTCTTTTCAACTTTTCTAAGTTGGTTAGGTTAGTTATGATATACTCGTATAAATGGATCTTGCGAATGTCACAAAAGGCCACCAGTCTAATGCCTTCAACTACAGAGGATGCTTGAGGAATTTTTATAAGACATTTTCTTTGTTTTATGGGAAATTCGAGCTTTTGGGGAAAGCTTTTAGAGTAAGTGTCGCGTCGTGTTAAAGTTCCGATGGCAAATTGAAACGATCAAGCGAGGAAATTCATAGCATACAATACAATACAATACAATACAAATATTCTTTATTGAAAACCACAAAATAGTACAAAGAGATTACAGAAAACAGGTATGGTAGACAATAGGCGGTCTTATCGCTTAAAAGCGATCTCTTACAGACAACCAAAATACAGAAACCAAGATGAAGAAGCTAAATTAGGTGGCAGAAATGAACAGAAAGGATAAACTTAAAATTAACAACAACTTAAATTAAATTAATAACTACAGATAAATATACTACATAAATAAACATATACCTACATATACAATACATACACTACTTATAAAAAAAAAACATAATTAACATAATAAGCATAGTTTTTTTTTTGCGTAATAACTAAGATAATATGTCTGTAGGTACGGCCCATTGGCACCTGATTATTGTAAAACCAAGATTAAAATACACTTCGGAAGTACCGTTACCACAAAAGTACATAATAATCAATAAATATAATTAATTATAAGTCATAGTGAAATAAAAACGGATCACTCACGTATATAAGTCGAGTTTAGCCCGACATGTTTCGGACTAATCGCTTTTCCGTCCCCATATGCAGCTTAGACAGCTGGTGCGTTCACCAAAGGATAAGGAGCCCCTAAACGTCCCCGGGGTATATATGATTCCCTGTTCCTGTGGTAAAAACTATATCGGGGAAACTGGGCGGAATATATCCACAAGGTTATCGGAGCACATACGCAGTATGAAAAAACAGGACAATAAGGGTTCTGCTGTGGCCGAACACTCGATGGACTCGGATTCGACGCATTACATTCGGTTTGATAAGGTGTCGGTACTGGCGAGAGAAGTTTTTTATTCCGCGGAAAGTACGTGAAGCCATTGAAATTAGTCGTCATCCCAATTTTAATCGTGATAGTGGATGGTCGGTGCCCCCAAGTTGGAAGGCTGTGCTAAATACTGCGTCAACGGTGAATGTGGACGAGCCTTTACAGAGTGATGTGGTCAGTGTAGTGTGCTACCCTGCATTTGACAATAATAAAAATGACGATGAAAACGAGGGTAGTTGTGTGCCGCTGTCAGCTGCGTCTAGTAGTCGCGCGAGCAGTGCCCTAAGCACGACTTGTCGAATCCTGCGTCACGTAAAATCGAATAGTAAACTATAACGAGTTTGTATGACGTTTGGAACAGCGCCCGCCTGTGAGCGTATTTGGAACTAAAATTTAGAATGAGATTTCTCGATCTCGATACGATAACCGTAACGTAACGCAGGATTCGACAAGTCGTGCTTAGGGCACTGAGCCGCGGCGCGCAGTGTGCGTCTCGCCGCCGCTGGGTCGTGCGCTCCCAGAGGAAGGACTACGAATTAGTCCGAAACAGTAGGTACGTGTAACAACTCTACCTATTCTTGGTAAATGCCGTCATTTGTTGTAGAAAAAAATATTTAAATTCATTTATCTGCATCTACCATTGACAATGTCATTTCATGTGGTATTAATTCAGAAACGACAGAATATGTGCTTAATTTGTCCATTTAGGTTCTAGATTTAATTAATGTTATCATTCTTTTTGCTTTTGTATGTCTTGTTGTAATAGGTACATGTAATATGTGCTTAATTGTATTCCGATCGCGGTTTAATATTACCTAACTATGTTTTCATGAGCTTTCAGTTATTTTTCTTATCACAAGATTTTGTTTCTTTCGTAAGAACAAAGCCGACTTTTTTTTCTAATTTGTTTAAAGTAACAGCGCGTGCACACCGGCGGCAGCTCTCAGCCGCAACCGTGCCGTATCACGGCGAGCTATCTGCCGGATAAATGTAATGGTATGCGTTACACGGGATCCGGTGAAACAGAGGACACGAAAAACTGTTAGCTTAACTTTTAGGAAATAAGAAAATTGGGCGTTTGTTTTTCTTTGAGGAAGTAATTTGGAAAGAGCTTTCGGTACAATACCTTGTTTGGTTATTATTCTCGTTTATTAAACTGATCATACCTGAAACAAATAAATTCACTTATGTAAAGTAGGTAGTAACAAGTATTATTGACGGTGGATGGATCGGAACCCTCGGTGCGCGAGTCCGACTCACTTTGACCGTTTTTAGCGTTCCGTGCTTAAAAGGAAAAAAAACAGAACCCTTGTGCAAAACTGTCTGCCCGTCTGTCACAGCCAATTTACTCCGAAACTACTAGAACGATTGAGTTGAAATTCTGCAAAAAAAAATACGAAAAATAGTTTAGTTGACTGGTTTTTTACTTCCATCAGCGGCCGATGCAAGTAAAAAGCTCAGTAAGTGGCTGATGATCACCCACTTAATAAGCTAAGCCAGTTTTAACCATAATCCACAGAAAAAAACAACAATTTTCACATAACCATCGTTTAAGGCGATCATGGCTCGTAATAAAGGCCAATTTGGTGTTTCCAATTACCCATAAAGCAAATAGACGGGAGGCGCCTTTGGCTTATTTATGCACTACAATTTTTCTGCCACTTTTTGAGGGGGACCAGAAACACACACGTACAGCACACGTCTACGCTCCTGTCAAAATTTTTTACGTTCCTACAAACGCACAGTAATACAAAACTGTCACACTATCAACACACACACTCAACAGACTCTGATCAATTAAGATTTTTTTTTTTTTAATAAACTCACTGAAACATGAATACACAGAAAAAAACCAGAAAAATGCCAACCCCTGGAAATTCAGCCTTTCCTCTATGTCCAGCCGTGGTGGGGGAAAAGCACACGACCCGGAGTGTCGAGGATCCGGGTTCGATTCCCGGGGTTGGCAGTTTTTCTGGTTTTTTTCTGTGTATTCATGTTTCAGTGAGTTTATAAAAAATATAACATCTCCATTCCTTTCCTGCTCTAAGCCATTAACCGAGCGAGTGGAGTGATCGATCAACTGCAAGTTAACCGTGGTTAGTGCAACCAGCCTTTACAGTGTTAAATTAACCTTTACTGTTAAATTAATACCGAGTTTAATGAAAATGTGGAAGGAGTTAATGTTGGTGACTTTTTAATAGTTTTAATCTAAGCAAAATCGATTGACCACCGGATAGCCTACTTATTAGAAGCCTAATAATGTCTATGAAGGTTAAGGTCCCGGGTTCGATTCCCGGCCAGGACAGATATCTTTGTATGATGATTATAATGCGAAATTACGAAGAAGGAAAACATCGTGAGGAAACCTGTGTACTCGTGCAAAACAATTCAATGGTGTGTGTGAAGTTCCCAATTTCCACTGGGTCCGCGAGGGAACTATAGCCCAAGCCCTCTCATTGTGAGATGATGAGGCTGGTGATGATGATGATGAGACACCGGCAAGATTATTGCGTAACTTTTTTGACACTTGTCATCACATTGAAATGTCAGTTTTTGTACGACTGTGACAGCTAGCTGTTTCCGATACCAATTGTCAGCCAATACAAAATGAACGCGATTGTGATTCCGACCGAGTTAGACAATAACCTATTTTAACTAAAATTCCGTTAAGGTATCGTTTGTCCTTTTTTGTCACATTGACATTTTCGTTAATAAGAAGAAGACAAAACCTATTTTAGCTAATGGAGGCTAGAGTGACGTTTATGAATAATGGCTATAGACTCAGCAGCTAAAGACAGGTCAGTTAAAAGGTTAGGTATAAATGTAGTTATTCACATTTAGAAAACCTCGAATGACTTTTACCATTCGAACTATCTTAGCTCTGAAATGTTGCTGAATCTGCACTCGGTAATAAATGAACTATTACTTCTACGAGCGAGGGGCAATTGACTATTGTCTGGGGTGGGACCTGTGGGGTCGAAGTGTTAGGAGGTTTGTCTGTCCGTCTGTGTTGATACAATTTTTACTCTAAGAGACAACTAACTAAACAACTTTAAGTCTTTTATAATGGTTTCATGGTTGCTCCCGCGGGAACTGTATGATTTTCCCGGATAAAAAGTAGCCTATGTTATTGCTCAATAATCAAACTATCTTCTTATCAAATTTCATCTAGATTGGTGCAGCGGTTTTCCCGTGAAGAGGTAACAAACAAACAGACAGAGAGACAGAGTTACTTTCGCATTTATAATATTAGTTAGGGTTAGGATTGTAAGTTTATCATGTATCAAGTAAATTTTAAGAGCATTCTCGAAAGCTTCATTAAGTGGTAAACAGTGTAAAATTATATTATTTCGACATCAGCCATTCATCGTCAACTTAATTATAAAGTCTCAAAAAAGGGTTTACCTACCACGCCGATTTTGTGACGTATACAAAGTCGTACGTTCAACAAAGTTTTTTTTTTCATCCCTGATGCAAAAAGAGGACTGTTGTAAGTTTGACCTGGTGTGTATGGGTCTATCTGTGTATCTGTCTGTGGCATCGTAGCTACTAAAACGGATGAACGAATTGGAAAGCGGCTGTTTTTAATCAAAAGCTAGTTTAATCGAGATGTTTCTTAGCTAAACATTATAAAAATCGGTTCGGCCGTTTTTGAGACATTGAACTTTGAAATTACGATTTCGGCGGTTTTCAACTTTTCTAAGTTGAATAAGTTAGGCTGTTTTTAAATTATATTATGTGTACAGGAGTACCATCTAGGTTTTATTTTACATTTTGACGCCTCCTGTATTTTATATATCTTTGCCGCACTGACTTAAAATTCTTAAAATTAATAAAACGTCATAATTATTATAGGTATTTAAGTTCATATATCCGCTGTCGCCTATGCCCCCAGCCTCCCCAGCTGCGCGCTGTTATTGCATTCCGCGCTATGGAGACGTTTATTAAGGGGAGAGCGGGGCACATTACTCCTCTTTAAAAATATTTAATAAGTCCGTGATTTTTTGCAGCACGGGTTGGAGATTTTATTAAAAAAAAAAAACGAAGAAGTGTTATTTTTTTAAAATATGTTTTGGACAATATTTCAATGCATTACAGGCATAGGTAGACAAAAAAAAGGTGTCAGGTTTGAGGTTTCTCACAAATAAGTACATGCGTGTTTTTGAAATTGTTCTTCGCGGGGAATTTTAGTTTCTGTGCTTAACCTGCTTGGTGGGATAAAAAAATAGTGTAATTTGCAACAAAATCACACAAACATCATAACCACTAGGCTATCCGGTCGTCGAATATAATAAACAGCCCGTTTTTGATCGAATGAAAGTATGACAAAGTATTACGTTTCTTCTTTACGTACTGTTAATAACATCCAAGTACATAAAATTGGGTTTATTCACAGTAAAGTGCCAGAAACCTAATAACTGCAACATTTGAGTATTTAATGCCCGCCGTAATTCCGTTTTGTTACTGTCTGACGTTAAAATATATATTTTTTATTAAAAACTGGAAAACATCACATTTCATTAATTACTGGGGTAATTGGAGAGTGTAGAGAAGCCATATAAGATAATTTCCCGAATTGTCACGGGAACGGGAAAAAACTGATTTTTTCGTTTTAGTGGTTTTAGAAAGCTGTGCCCTAAGCACGACTTGTCGAATCCTGCGTCACGTAAAATCGAATAGTAAACTCTAACGAGTTTGTATGACGTTTGGAACAGCGCCCGCCCGTGAGCGTATTTGGAACTAAAATTCAGTATGAGATTTCTCGATCTCGATACGATAACCGTAACGTAACGCAGGATTCGACAAGTCGTGCTCAGGGCACTGAAATTCGGTTTGCAGGTTGCTTGGAGAGTGTAGAGGAGCATTGAGAGAGCTCTTTCCGAAATTCCCACGTGAACGGGAAAAATCGGGATTAGTGACGGTCTACAACGAGTATATTTTTTTATAAACTCACTGAAACATGAATACACAGAAATAAACCAGAAAAATGCCAACCCCGGGAATCGAACCCGGATCCTCGACACTCCGGGTCGTGTGCCTTTCCCCTACACCACGGCTGGACCCGAGGATCCGGGTTCGATTCCCGGGGTTGGCCTTTTTCTGGTTTTTTCTGTGTATTCATGTTTCAGTGAGTTTATAAAAAAATATAATTGATATTCACGGGAAAACCGTAAAAATAAAAAATTGGGAGAAAAAATACAAAAAGATACTACTGAGATCATGGTCTACAATGAGCTCTTTTATTATGATATGTCACACTATAGTTAGCTTGCTTGCTCGTGCTTGCATGCTTGATATCTTGGTTCTTGCTTTCTTGACACATGGTACACGCGAGCGAAGCCGCGGGCAAAAGCTACTTATTAATAAATTTAACTGTCAATAGTCTTTGCAAATAAACATTTCAGATTATGAATTATGGTTGAATCTGTTTGTTTTAACATGAAACTACCGTGATACTCAATCATGAAATAAAACGATCACTCACGTATATTTAATTTATTTCTTTTCTATTATTAGTTATGAATTCGAGCGTCTAGTGTAATCAACGTTCAAAGATACGTCACGGTCACGATCGCGTTCGCGTTTACGTCTTAATTACTATGGGCACATTAGCAGCGCCACTAGTGGCACGTATCGACAACAAACAATACTTATACTATTTGATACCCGTAACGCAAACGCGATCGAGACGTATTTTTGGCCTTTGATTACACTAGACACTCAGTGCCTCGGATCCAGTTGATCCTTTTCACTCCTAACATGCTGCGTTTCAATTCAATGGTGTGTGTGAAGTTCCCAATCCGCACTGGGCCCGCGTGGGAACTATTGCCCAAGCCCTCTCATTCTGAGAGGAGGCCTGTACCCAGCAGTGGGACGTAAATAGGCTGATGATGATGATGATGCTGCGTTTCAATGCTCTTTGGCACACCTTGTGTTTGGTCTTCTGTAGCTCTGTAAGTGGCCATGCTTGAGCATCCTAAGTTAGGACAGCAAGTATACAATACACACATCGACAAACCTCTATTTTTTAGGCTAACCTAGCATAAGATCGCCCTTCATGAGATCTTTCGTAGACCAATTAGCTCTTCCAGGCATTCGAATCAGTCTTTCGACATCCTTATCCTGCTTGTGGCTATCCTAATACTGCCCGTTTACCTTATGTTTCGTGATGTTGGTCACTAGGTACTTTTTATTTATTTATCAAAAGCTTCAACTGCCACTACAGGGGTGTATAAGCCGGGTGGCCCGTGCCCACCCGTTGGATGATGATACTAATCGCTCCTACTTACTATAGGAATAGGTTGCATATAACGCAAACCCCGGCAGGCTGGACTGATCTGTCCCGTTTTAAGTTAAGAATAGTTTTGGAATAAAGGAACACTCCTGACTTCTGGAGGCAGGTCAGTCGGGCTGCGTCCTTGAATGTGATAACATTGTGTTAATCTTAAGCCCCTGTGTTGGTGACTTGTATCCCAGACACGTTAATGCGTGCTTTTATCCTTTATTAGTCAGTTAATGCATGGCATCAGATATCACCACTTAGGTCGCGACCCCGTGTCTCTTCAGTGCCCACCTCCTGGGCTACTCCCCACATTACTGACTGTACATTGAGTGTCAACTCTCCACATCATGTCAGCCGATTCACGTCACTGCTGGACATAGGCCTCCCCTAAGGCTCTTCACTCAAACCGGTCTTGTGCTTTCCGCATCCACCGCGGTCCCGCGATCTTTACCAGGTCGTCGCTCCATCTTGTTGGAGGCCTACCGACAGCTCGTCTCACGGTCCGCGGACGCCATTCGAGAACCTTCTGACCCCATTGGCCATCAGTTCTGCGAGCAATGTGCCCCGCCCACTGCCACTTACGTTTCGCAATTCTTCAACTCTGCTTCATTGAAAAGTACCCCTACATACCCCAATGACTGCCACCAATGAGAACTATCACAAGCCAAAAATCCGCTAGGTTCGCTGGTGTCGAATGAGGTCTGTCTGTCAATTTCCAGCAATCATAGGCCAGGAGCTTGTCTCTCATTGGTGGAGAAAGACAGATAGAACTAGCGGATTTTTGACTTGCGATAGCCCGTTCTGTATTCATCCCATAATCTTACCATGACACTCATTAAGCAGCTACAAATTGACACCCACGCATCAAGGCATTAGCCATCCGGTACGGCACGTAATCCGGTGACGGGTTGATCCGTCGCGTTGTAAACTATCCGGACCCGTGTCCGGGCCGGATTAAATTTATTGACGGATGGATACATGTATTAACAGGTGATGTACGGGTGGAGATTTGGGGGCACATTTGTATGTTTTATTAGTCTTGTGAGAGGTTAAAGTTAGAGCGTGGAGGAAATTTACAGTTTTTGACTCACTTCAAAAAAAATGAGGAGGTTCTCAATTCGTCGAAATAGTTTTTTTTTTATGTATGTTCCACGATTACTCGAAAGCGGCTGGACCGATTTCAAAAATTCTTTTTTTGTTTGAAAGGGTATACTTTCTAGTTGGTCCCATCGTCACCAAGTCAGGATCTGATAATAGGATCCCAGGGGAATCGAGGGCAACCCTCAAATTTTATAGGGACGTATCATTTGTTTCATGTATTTTCGAAAGCTATTCAAGTACTTGCGCCTGGTAGTCATCATCTCGTGTTGATGAGGTGATGATGGAATGTACAACTCCTTAACGGTTAGGAGTTGGAGGATAATATTTTAAATATTAGCGTAACTAAAAATTGTGAAATAAAAAACCTTTTAACAAAAAGTAAAACCGCCTTCAAAAAAAACCTCAGAAAAAAAAACATAAAATAATCCTCAAAAAGCCATGACTTTTATGGCCTAGCAGAAATATGAAGTCGGTGCTTCATTCCAAGAATATTCCGATAGCACCGCACCGACCTCATATTTCTGCTAGGTCATAAATCTCATGGCTTTTAGGGGACTATTTTATGTTTTTTACCTGAGTAACGAAGGAGGGTTATGTTTTTTAAAAATTATGTATGTATGACACGCTCTGTGGCCTAAGATGTCTGACGGATGTCAACATATGTGGAGTCATTAGATTCGTCCCAATAGTGGGAGTAACCTATGGTATATTGTATCTATCTAGTCGGATTTTTTGTTTTTAATTTTAAATTGGTTAGGATATTTTTTGCAAAAAACACGGCAGGTGAAGACAGTTTCTAAACAAGCTGAGCTCTTAGACATGGTTGTGACCAGCTTCTTATAAACTTTTATTGTGTCTGTCTGAAGCACCGTAGTTCCTAAACGGGTAAACCAATTAACTGATTTTAAATTTTGAGGAAACTTAGCTAAAGGCCTTCTAAACTAAATCAGCTTTCATTTAAAAACAAACCCGTTTAGGAGCTACGGAACGCCAGACAGACACACAAATATACACGTTTTACTTATACTTACGTCCTCCCTCCCTCTTTTTGGGGGTAAATAACTAGATGTAACTACTGAATCAACCACTCTCCGAACTTCAGTAAAATCAAACCAAAATCCAACCAAACATACCTGTTCACTCAAAGTAAACTAAGAAGTCAATTTAATTGCCAAAAACTATTATATTCACTCGGGCCGGTGGCACGAACTTAATCCTCGGTTAAACCACGGTTAATCCCAGATTACTCGGCTCGCCGACGTGTTACGACGCAAGATTAGTAAAACAATGTTTTGATGCCGTTTTATAGTTAATTTGATGCTCGAAATTTACATTTTATTGTACCCATTAAATGTCCCCGTGATTAAAATTTGACCCTAATATAACATGCGTGTAATTATAATATAAATTGGGTTTTCATCCTCAGTTAAATTATTAAGATAGTTCTTGTTGTTAATTGCGCGTAAACTTGAGTTTTCGGTTGTAATCTGAGTATTATGTGTTTGAGGTTCTATTCAACAGCAAAATCACTTACGTAATAGTCCCGAAGACATAGATAGATAGATAGACAGATACAAACTTTATTCTTTAAAACAATAAATGACTTTATGACAAAAGACAAATAAAAACGAAAATACAACACTAAAAATAAAATAACAATTAGACAGAGTTAACACAATAATAATCAGGAAGCCATGTGATGAAGCGAAGAAGAGGCGCTGACTCAGCATGATGCTACGGCGAGCCGCAGCGCTGGTATTCTGCTAGTACCCGTGCTGAGTAAGGACGCCGGCTAGTGCGGTAGTCACGGTGTTATTAAAATACGACACTAAAAATAAAATAACAATTAGACAGAGTTAACACAATAATAATCAGGAAGCCATGTGATGAAACGAAGAAGAGGCGCTGACTCAGCATGATGCTACGGCGAGCCGCAGCGCTGGTATTCTGCCAGTACCCGTGCTGAGTAAGGACGCCGGCTAGTGCGGTAGTCACGGTGTTATTACGCCATCAGAAACAAATTGGCTAACCATTAAACGTGTGGTGGACAAAAACAAAGAGTGCTTTGATAAGTAGGTAGGTATGTTACAAGAAGAAGAATGAAAGCAGAAGACTATTGAAAAGCAATAAAAGACGAGATCTTTTTAAGGCAAACGAGCAAGGGGGTCACCTGATGGTAAAGTCCCACTGCCCATAGACAACCGCAACCCCGGGGGATTGCAGATACGTTGCCAACTGTGACAATATGTAGGGGACAAGGTAGGGTACTCACGACTCGGCGTACAATAACAGTCCTTCAACACTGGAGTCAGGACTCTCGGGCACAGCAGCGTGAGTTAGCTGAGGGTATCGGCAGCCGACCGCAACACTAGTTATTGTCTCTGATTTTGGATAGCACTCCTTTTCGAAAAGTCAGGGCGGCGCGCGCGCGTTGTGGGAGTCGCCGGAGTGCACTAGCACTCCCGTACGGTCCGAGCTCATAAGCGTTCGTTACACAAGGAAGAGGGTAGTTGGGAACTGCACATTGTCACAGAACCTAGAAGGCTATGATGAAATGCCTCTTGATCCCGCGATTTCCTAGTAAGTTTTAGTCTCTATACCGGAACCAAATTGCAAGCTGTGATGGTTAACAGCTGGATTAAGTCAAATCTTTTTGCAGCTGCATGGTTTCAACTGTACTTATGTGAGTACCATGAAGAAAATAAAAAGATCAGTTGCTTGAATATTCCTTATAAAATATTTTCGTGAGAACTTGCATTTTTAACCGACTTCAAAAAAGGTGGAGGTTCTACGTGCCACTATATGTATTTTTTTTTACATATAGGTCGCACTGAAAGTTTCCGGAACTGGCCGCATACAAATAATAAAAACAACGGGTTTTAGAAAGGGTGGTAGGTTAGGACCTTTGTGCAAGGTCCATCCGGATCGCTACCACCATCTTACTCGCTAATCCTGCCGCTAAGGACCAGTGCTTGCACTGTTGTGTTCCGGTGTGGTGAGTAGTCTTACGGCTGACGGCTGGACGTGGGTTGACGGCTGTCTAGCCGAGGAAATTACTGGCACAAGAGATTAAGAGGCATTTCATCTTAGCGCACTAGGTTGGCAACGCGTCTGCAATCCCTCCGGGGTTGCAGGTGTCTATAGGGGCGGTGGTGACTTATCATCAGGTGACCCACTTGCTCGTTTGCCTTCCTTGTCTTATAAAAAAAATTGATGCGCCTAATATTAAATTCATATAGACTTATTTAGTAATAAGGCCATTTGAATAAATAAAATGCAATTACCACGACGCCCCAGTTAGCCGCTAATTAAATACTAATTAATTATGGAACCACCGGACCGTTATGCCGACTCGGTATTAATCTAACGTTAGTGCAAGCATTTGTACTAATTTATAGTATTTAGGGCAAGCTAAATTAGCTCAAAGTTTAATTTCAAACGAGCTTCATGCTGGCTAAGTTAAACTTTTAGTTTTGTAATAAGAAATTATACTTAAAAATTATGAGTTTTTAAATTAAGATCCTTTAATAGTAAAGTAAATAAAATAAACGGATCACTCACCTACATATGTAGAGTTTAGCCGGACATGAAAACGAGGGTCCTAGTAGTCTCGCGAGCAGAACTCAGATTCACTTAGCTTAGTCAGAAACATGTCGGGCCTTAAAATCTGTAGAGGCTCGAAATCGAAATGTTTATACTTTCTGTGACTTTTAGCAAGTTAAAGTTAAAGTCACATTAAAGATACCATTTCAAACTTCAACCAAGACACAAGCGAAGACTTCTGTTGTCAATTGTATGTGGTACAGTGCACAACAAAAGCGAGTCAGCAGCAGATGTACGGTCGGGAGCAGAAATGTCAGCGCAGACAGATTTGCTCCTATGTGCACCCAGGCTATTTTTATAAATAAAATTGAAACGAAATCATAATAAAAATATATGTCTCAGTCGTGGTTTTATTTTAATGAATAACAAAATAGCGTTATCTTTTTAGAGAACACTTGTATTGCCTATCTTAAAACTTTTTTTAACTCGATCAGTTAGATATAAAGCATGTCTTAAACAGTCAAAGATATACTTAATTTTCGAAAATAAACCATCCGTTTTTAAAAGTGTAAGTGCTTTTTTCTCAATTTTCTTATGACAGTCGAATATAGCCCGACTAATCCGTAGTCCTTCCTCTGGGAGCACACGCTTTGGCGGTATAAATACTGAGCGCCAACGCTGTGCTCGCGTGGCTACTCGGTGCAGCTGACAGCAGTGCAAAGTTGTAACACACTGCTCACAGGGTAAGTAGTTACATGTTCGTTTTTATCGTCAAAAATGTGGGTATGTTGTTTTTTTGCCACATGTCAAAGGCCGCCTGTGGCGTTTTAACTCGCGCTCGAGTCGAAAGCTCGAAGCGAGGTGTTTTAAATATACAGGGTATAAAAAAAATACATTCTCTCATATTCATTGCCTCTGCTTGTTGACAATATGTACGGGAGACGAATATTTTTAGGGTTCCGTACACAAAGGGTAAAAAACGGAACCCTATTACCAAGACTCCGCTGTCCGTCCGTCTGTCACCAGGCTGTATCTCATGAACCGTGATAGTTAGTTGAAATTTTCACAGATAATGTATTTCGGTTGCCGTTATAACAACGAATACTAAAAACAGAATAAAATAAATATTTAAGTGGAGCTTCCATACAACAGGCATGATTTTTGTTGCCGTTTTTTACAGATAATGGTACGTGCGCGAGTCCGACTCGCACTTGGCTGGTTTTTAGGGTTCCGTACCTCAAAAGGAAAAACGAAACCCTTATAGGATCACTTTGTTATCCGTCTGCCTGTCTGTCTGTCTGTCTGTCTGTCTGTCAAGACCCTTTTTCTCTGGAACGCGTGGAGGCATCATCATCATCATCAAACTTAAGAGTTACACTCTTGTCGGTGGAGTTTCTTCCAGTCATCTCTCCTATGAGCCAGTTCCTTGACCCCCTGATACGACACGACACCGGCCTTCTCCTTTATCTGGTCCATGTAGCTTCGCCTAGGCCGACCTCTTCCTCTCTATCCTTCAATTTTTCCTGTGCGTGGAGGCATCATGCTGAAATTAATATTAAATACTCAAGCCTGCAGTCCCTTGAAGCTGTGAAAAAATCAACGCAATCAAAAGATACAGTCATTAAAAAGGCTATTTCGATACAAATTGCCGATTTCCAAAAACCTAAAGGGTACTTCCAGATGTCCTAGAAACTTGAAATTTGGTATGAAGGTAGCTCTTATGGCACAACCACTCCGAAAAGTCTCAAAATCTTAAATTTTTATGTATGTCTGTAGATTTTGCAGACCAATATAAGTTGACCCTACACTGCGTACATTTTGCTTAAGAGCAGGGCTCTGCTAACACTGGACTTCTTAAAACACTGGGGGTAAGCGTTAGAATCTTTCTCCGGAACCCTCGTGCACGTGTCCGACTCGCACTTGGCTGGTTTTTTTATTATTATTTATTATTTGTTTTAATTAACTTAACAGGGGTGTTCACTTAGACTTACTCAGTCCCTGGCTGAATTATTGACAGTTAATTAAAACGCACGCACCTTGCATACAAAGTCGGAACAAGGTGGAACACAACTCCCACGCCGAGATTGCCCCCGTCCGGTCGACGGCTCGGAATAACCGCTCGCACTCAGAGACTGCACCAAATAGTTGCTTGTATGTATCTATATCTCTTTATTGTACATAAAACACGTACCACATAACAGGTAACAGGAGAAAAGCAAGTGTACAAGGGCGAACTTATCCCGGGAGATTGATAGGACATCAATCAAGAGACATACTTACAAATCAAACCTGTAGTCAACCTAAATAAATATTCATATTCATATTCATGTTAGGGCAAAACAACTACTTAACCTAGAATATTTTAATTTTATTCGCAATCATTACAATACCTACAATAAAATAAATTACAACAATATGTCAAACCTGGTAATGTCACTGATGTGTCATAAACCATTCCATTTTCTATTCTATTCTATTTCAAAACAGTATAACTAAGATTATTATTTTTTAATAAGTTTCTGTTTTCCATATACGTATTCCTTTACATTATGAAAGCATTTCAATAATAAAAAAATCTTTAACCTCTCGACAAATGTGTAGTACTTTTCTTCCTTTAAAATTTCTTTGGGTAATCTGTTGTATATCCTCACTGACATTACATAAGGTCCCTTAGCATACATTTTTAATTTAACAGGTGTATCCACTACCATCCTATTTCTATGCCGCAAATAAAGCATTTAGAATACGTTTTTAAGATGAAACTACTGTCAGTCGAGAATAGCCAGACATGTTTCGGACTAATCAGTAGTCCATCTTCTGGGAGTACACGATACGCCGGTCGGTGGCGAAAAGTAAACTAGCGTAACGTGTGCTCCTAGAGGAAGGGCTACGGATTAGTCCGAAACATATCGAGCTAAACTCGACTTATATACGTGAGTTTTATTTTATGGCCTAGCAGAAATATGAAGTCGGTCCGCACCGCCGTGCTAGCGGAATATTCTTGGAATGAAGCACCGACTTCATATTTCTGCTAGGCCATAAAACTCATGGCTTTTTGGGGATTAGTTTATGTTATTTTTCTGAGGTTTTTTTTGAAGGCGGTTTTACTTTTTAACTGACTTCAAAAAAACGAGGAGGTTCTACGTTCCACTGTATGTTTTACGTATTTTTTTATTTGAAAGGGTATACTCCTGAGATGATCCCATTGTCACCAGGTCATGATCTGATGATGGGATCCCAGGGAAATCGAGGGCAACCCTCAAATTTTACAGGCACGTATCATGTGTTTTATATATTTTCTAAGGCTATTCAGGTATTTGCGTCCGGTAGTCATCATCTTATGTTGATGAGCTGATGATGGAAGGTACAACTCCTTAACGGTTAGGAGTTGGAGGATAATTCTGAAAATGTTAAATCAACGTAAAATTGTGAAATAAAATCTTTTAACAAAAAAGTAAAACCACCTTCAAAAAAAAACCTTAGAAAAAAAACGTAAAATAATCCTCTAAAATAGTGATAAATAAATAAAATAAAATAAAATGCGTTTATTTCGGACAACAGAAACTAAAGCCTAGAGTTTTATGGCCTAGCACTAAGCAGCAGAAATAAGAAGTCGGTGCGGTGCGAGCGGAATATTCTTTGAATGAAGCACCGACTTCATATTTCTGCTGCTTAGTGCTAGGCCATAAAACTTTAGGCTTTAGTTTCTGTTGTCCGAAATAAACGCATTTTATTTCATTTTATTTATTTATCATTATTTTAGAGGATTATTTTACGTTTTTTTTCTAAGGTTTTTTTTGGTAAAAGATTTTTTATTTCACAATTTTTGGTTACGTTAATACTTAAAATATTATCCTCCAACTCCTAATCGTTACGGAGTGGTACCTTCCATCGTCACCTCATCAACACGAGATGATGACTACCAGACGCAAGTACTTGAATAGCTTTCGAAAATATATGAAACACATGATACGTCCGAAATCGGTCCAGCCGTCTTCGAGCAATCGGGGAACATACATAAAAAAAAAAAACTAATATTCCGACGAATTGAGAACCTCCTCCTTTTTTTTGAAGTCGGTTAAAAAACTTACGGTGTATACCTACATTTACTCTACCTACCTAATAACTGTAGGCACATATTTATGATAAGCATTTGACATGCTCGAAATACACGCGACTTTTCCCTAACATTATTTCCAATACAAGACTTCGAAATACGAACTGACGAGATACAGTTTGCATTCGAAGTCTGCAAAAGATAGTATGTTTATATACCCTAGCTGCCGAGGGAACTTATTTTGCGTCTGAGAAGTTATGTAAGTAAATATTGAATGAGGAGCATTGCGCTTAGGTGAGCAGGTGGCGCCACCACATAAAGGTGAAACGACGTTTCTAACCAACTTCAAAAAAGAGGAGGTTCTATGTTCCATTGTCATCATCATCATCATGTCAGCCGAGTGACGTCCACTGCTGGACATCAATAGGCCTCCCCCGCGGCTCTCCACTCAGACCGGTCTTGTGCTTTCCGCATCTAACGCGGTCCCGTGATTCTTACTAGGTCATCGCTCCATCTTATTGGAGGCCTACCGTCAGCTCGTCTCCCGGTCCGTGGACGCAATTCGAGAACCTTCTGACCCCATCGGCCAGATTTCACAATTTTAAGTTATGTTAATATTTAAAGAATTATCCTCCCAACTCTTAACCGTTAAGAAGTTGTGCCTTCCATCATAGACTTGGTGACAATGGATAAGACCAACAAGAAAGTATACCCTTTCAAACAAGAAAGTATTTTCGAAATCGATTAAGCCGTCTTTGAGAACATACATAAAAAAAAATATTCCGATGAATTGAGAACCTAATCCTTTTTTTTGAAGTCGGTTAAAAAATGCTTGTAACATTTTGTCATTAACAATTCAAACCGAAGGTCGATATAATCGTAGCTTTGTGTGTCAAAGCAGGTTTTATCGAGCACGATAAACGTGTCGTTCGATGAGCCCGCATCGGTTTATCGTTTTGTTAATTCGATTGTGTTGTGTATGTATCACGCTATATCCTATCGTGGTCAGTCATGCGTTAGCAAAAGATAAAATTATACAACTTATGGAGTAGGTACTCTTAACATTAAAAGCTCAGTGCCCTAAGCACGACTTGTCGAATCCTGCGTTACGTTACGGTTATCGTATCGTGATCGAGAAATCTCATACTAAATTTTAGTTCCAAATACGCTCACGGGCGGGCGCTGTTCCAAACGTCATACAAACTCGTTATAGTTTACTATTCGATTTTACGTGACGCAGGATTCGACAAGTCGTGCTTAGGGCACAGAACACAGAGCAAACCAGAACCTGCGAGTGCGTTTAAAACTGAAGCCACACCAATACTACACTAAAATAGTTCCTAAAATACTGTTTATTTTCTAAAGACACTAGACAGTAAGTATTCTTTGTACGAGTATAATGTTATGTGGTTATGTGTAAGACCTCTATTGCAACTTAGTTTTATAAAAAATGCTTTGCGCCAATCTTCTTGCGGTGCATTCTTCTTGGCTATCATGGTCTTTCAGAAAGCGCTGAGAGACTAAAAAATTACATGTAAAAAAGCGTTCAACTGGTTTTAATTTTGATTTAGTATAGTTTCGCGCAATCACCCCTCTCCCCTCTCTCGTGACGTATTGTGAAAATGACACTATCAAATATTATGCCGTCTTGTGTTGTTCCTACATGCAGACATGCTGTTGGGCTTATAAAAATTTATACATGATAAGTTACATTTCAAGTGTAAGTACCTAAGTACACAGGTTTTCGGACACAGTGCGCGGCGTGCGCATAAATGATTGACTGCGGCTTCTGATTGTTCTGTATTCTCAGATTAAAACTCAGCTAAAATTCAGTTAAAACTTAAATTGCTCCAAATCAAGTCTTTAAATTATTTGACTGCAGTCATTTTAATACCATTATTCCCGCTGACTCCACATCTTCCATACCCAGTCCAAAGTTTTCGAGATATTCACAAAGACCAGGAATCGGCTTATAGCGAAACGAACGCTAACGAATCTCTTTGACGTCGCAATGAGACTAACATTCATTAAGACGCTGGGAAAGATGGTGTCATTTTATTTCTTTATGAGATTTTCATAGAGTCACTTCTTAAAGTTTCATTGATGCAGCGATCGTAAAATGCGATGTAAATTTGACGAAATGTATGCTTAATCTATAATCTAACACAAAAAGTAGGTAAGTATATTATACATATATACTTTGCGCAACCTTTCGAAAATCGTACATAGTAACATTACTCTGTACGTTTTTCGAAAGGTTGCGCACTAAACAAAAAAGAGCAATATTACATTTGTATGGTTTTAATGCACATGAAAAAACATACATTAGAAAAAAAAAGCATTAAAAAATCCTGTCATTATCGTATTCCGGCCGCATTCTTGACAAATGGCCTAAATTCCTGACAGTCAGGAATTGGCGAGGAATTGGGAGGGTTGGCGGGTGGTAGGACCTTGTGCGAGGTCCGTCCGGATCGCTACCACCATCTTACTCGTTAATCCCGCCGCTAAGCAGCAGTGCTTGCACTGTTGTGTTCCGGTGTGGAGAGTAAGACAGCCGGTGTAATTACGGGCACAAGAGGCATTTCATCTTAGCCCTCTAGGTTGGCAACGCATCTGCAAACCCTCCGGAGTTGCGGGTGTCTATGGGCAGTGGTGATCACTTACTATCAGGTGACCCACTTGCTCGCTTGCCTTCCTCGTTGTATAAAAAAAGCTCCGCGTCAATGAAAACACATCCCACATTTGTATTGTAAATATCTATCACTACCAAAACATCCTTCGGCATTCCTTACAATGTCCTCACACCACATACCTGTGTAACAATAGTTGCCAACAATCCGCTACCCTGTCATGTCAAGGCATAGATAACAAAACTGTCAAGCTGTCACGTCTGTCACCTTAGCTGTCAAAACATAAGGTGCGCAATCCACTCTCGTAAACTTGTTGATGCGTATATCACTGTTGTGTGTATTAAAATAGGGTTGATAGTTTGCTGTCGAGAAGCAGTCCATTCGTCATTGTCATAGGGCAATGATTAGTAACACGGCTTGAGTTTGCTTATGAATTCCAAGGGCTATTGGGTTATTTGATTAATACAGGACTGGGGATATTTATTAGGTTTGCTGGGTTCGAGTCTTGAATGAACAATGTGATGAATATTACACCGATTGGATTACTAAATAAAGTTTGAGAAACTTAAAAACTTCGTGATGAAATCTGCACTCCTGCGGAGAAATTCAATGGTGTGTGAAGTTCCCAATCCGCACTGGGCCCGAGTGGGAACTGCCTTCTGAGAGGAGGCCTGTGCCCAGCAGTGGGATGTAAAAATAAAACGATCCAATCCAATTACACTAAAAGTCCCCGAATACACGCGGAAAAACAACACACCGGGAATCTCGAATCCCGACGTCCAACAATAAATTCTCTTATCGAAAATTGAATATGAAATCTACATAACCGATGCACGTAACATAACAACCGACGGCTTAAACTCCAAACTCTAAAGCTTAAAAGATAAAGCTGATTTTCGAGTGGCGCGGAGTTGTTTTCACTGCACGATAGAGGTGGGACACTTTATTGATTTTAATTTTTTTTTCGTCCGGGATTCGGTAAATATTCAAAGATTTATTACGGTTTTTCGGACGGTTAGTTAACCGGTAGTAAATAAGGAGGGTAGGTAAATCATTGTTCAAACCGGTTGTAAATTAGGGCTGAAAGATCCGTCGCTGAAAGGGTGTTGAACCTAAATTGGAGTTGGAGTGAAAAAAAAAACTTACAGGTGTATTTTTGTTAAATTTGGGTAAAAGGGTTGTTTTAAAATTTCAATCCTATTTCGCATGGGAAATTATAAGGTGCCTTTTTTATATCGTTAGTTGGTTATTTAACGTAGTCAGTAATAGATACCTATAGGCATACTCAGTTTTTTTTAAAATTACAAACGGTTAAATTCGGACAAGTTTTTAAGTAAAACGAACTATTTAAAATTAATGTAACTGTAGCATAATGCTGAGTCAGCGACCGTTTCACTTTCGCTAGCACACACTTCTTTAAGAAGAAAAGTGTGAAATTGTATGTATTTTCTTGTATCTTATTGTGAAATTGAATAAATGTCTTCTTTCTTTCTAACTCCTATTAGGAAAACATTATAAATACAGTTAATGATACTATACAAATACGTGATATATTTAATTCCCTTAGGAATTCCAGTTGCCGAAAAACATGTGTTATTATTTGACTGTTAATTCAAATCTTAAAATATTTAAATATATTTAAATAAAAACAGTGAATTGGTCTAAACACTGCTTGTAAAAAAAATAACTAATTTACGTCTGGTGTCAAACTAAGATATTGATCGATTTCCATTCAACGGGTCTTTTTCAAGGACTGGCCACTGTTAGTACCGAATATCATCATCAGCCTATTTACGTCCCACTGCTGAGCACAGGCCTCCTCCCAGAATGAGAGGACTTGGGCAAGTACCCACGCAAGCCCAGTGCGTTGGAAACTTCACGCACACCATCAAATTGCTTCACAGGAGTGTGTGTCAAAAAGAGTTGATAAAACATTTTAAAAATAAATTAAATTCCGAAAAACTCAGAGGTATGTGTCAGATGTATCGAACACACGCCCCCCTGCTTGAGAGACCACAGGGTCCTACCATTAGGCTATCACGGCTTTGCTCAGCAACGGGACACGATTAGGCTCTGAATAATAATAATAATCGATCTATTCTCATTCCTAGACGCAGTGGGCTCGCACGAAACATTATAAACTTCGTCCCCTTCTCCTGTGTTAAAGCATTCTTACCACGTTATTCTAAACAGACCACCCTCAATCATCCAAGGCTTACATATTAAAACGCCGACCGCCACGGACGTCTCATAATCTTGCGATTAACAATCCTGGACACGCCCCACGGGACGCCCCGGAATCATTTACGAGATTGCGGGATTCGCTGTTAATTTTTGTAATTGTCTAGAGTGATGTGGAGGGGGATAGTGTGGGGGAGTTTGCACGATATTGTTTCGGGTTCAAATATAACTTGCTATGCCAGGCCATTCATGGTTATATGCAACCTTACTATCGAAATAGAGGAAAACCTGGAGTAGCCGAGCGAGCAGAGCATTGGCGCACAGCCTGTGCTCCCGTAGGAAAGACTACGGATTAGCGTGAAACATGTCTGGCTTTACTCGACTGGCATACCTACGTGAGTGATCCGTTTATTTCACTGTAACTTCTATCTTGACAACAGTAAGTTTATCTGTGTTACTCAATATACTTTCCATGTAAACTACATGTGCTATTTACAAGTAGGTATGATGAATGTCTGTTAGTAGTGGCATAGGTGGTAAGGGTAACCCAAACCAGACTAGGTCGGGAATCGAACCGCAATACCGCTGCGCATGCCAGTCTTGTGGTCGCATTCCGGGTTCGCAATAGCGGTTAGGGACTGATTTTGATAACTAGCAATGGCAACTCAGAATAGTTGAAAAACCCCTATTTCAAAATTCAATATTTCAAAAACGGGTGAACCGATTTTAATGAAACTTAGCTAAGTACCATCTCGATTAAACTAGCTTTCGATTTAAAAAAAAAACGCATCGAAATCGGATCATCCGTTTAGGAGCTACGACGCCACAGACAGATACACAGGTCAAACTTATAACACCCCCCTTTTACGTCAGGGGTTAAAAGACAAAGACCATCAAATAACAAGAAATTAACAAAAAGTGTTTAAACAAGAAATTAACAAAAAGTGTTTAAACAAGAAATTAACAAAATGTGTTTAAAAAAGAAATTTCCTCAAAAAATAAAACTGTCTCCTTATTAGAAGAGATGAAATAAAAAAGCCACATTAAATAATTCTATTGTTAATTCGCTGGACCGTCGTAAAATTATTTCATTACGCCCCGTTATACAAAACAAGCTTTATGATTCACCGAATGGGGGCCTATTAAAAAGTTGAAATATACATGATCCGGTATATTCCAGTTGATCGTAATCGAGGAATAAAAGAGCAGCTGGCCTTATCGTTTTGAATGCAGGAAATTAGATTGTTAAGTGACATTTTAATGCTTAAATTAAAAAGAAAAAAAACAAAAGAAACCCGTGTGCTGATCGGCGTTTTCATTCTTATTTTGTGGACTAAAAAGGACCGACGCAAGAGGGGTGTTAAGAGTTTGACCTGTGTATCTGTCTATGGCATCGTAACTCCTGATGAACAGATTAATCGAAAGCTAGTTTAATTGACACGGTTTTTAGCTAAGTTTCATAAAAATGGGTTAGGCCGTTTTTGAGACATTGAACTTGGAAATTAACATGTCGGGAGTTTTTAAACTTTTCTAAAATGGTTAGGTTAAGTTAATTAGTGCTAGACTTAGAAAGGGACACCCGGATTATAAATCGAATACTGATGATGCGAACTGCCTCATGTGGCAGTCACATAAAGTACGTACTGCGCATAGCTCAGGATTTTTAATTTTACCAAAATGGTATCTGTTTTCACCGCCTTGCCAGCGTCAGAAACTTAATGGCTATTAATATATGGCTTGTTTAATATAAAGTGTCTACCCCATTAACTTACCAACACCATGGACTTCGGGTTAGCGCTTGAAAACGTCTGAACCAAAAGACCACTAATTTGCAAAAAAAACACTAATCGAGCATCAGTCAGTCTTAGTTTGGTTTAACGACAGCGCTATGACGTATGGCTGTCATCAAAAATGCCGTGTTGTACATACTGGGTGTACTGGGACACATTTTTCTTGAATTTTGTACTAGACCCACCCAAAGTCCATGGTGTTAGTGAGTCAATGATCCCCCCTATGCAGACGAGGTTTAAGCAAATTGCCGCTTTTTCCGGCGAACAAAATTACTTCCACTTTGTTTACAATGTAAAACCTTCCCGGAATGATCGTGCCGTATCATTACCGTGTAAAACAATATTTACATTTTGAGCCGTCGCTCGTTTTCTGAATATTCACGAACAGAATCCCAAATAAGGCAGTTAGTGTTTAGATAATTAAAACAGACTGCATAACCGGGATTCTGCGTATGGACCACCCACATGGTTGAACCGTTTACATGGTGTGGGGAATGTACTGCGAGACGTGTTCCATATTGCAGACCCGAGGAACAATTTTGTTTTCATACTACATGGAAGGCATAGACACCCGCTACCCCGGAGGGTTTGCAGATGCGTTGTCAACCTAGAGAGCTAAGATGAAATGCCTCTTGTGCCCGTAATTACATCGGCTGTCGTACTCTCCACAACAGAACACAACAGTGCAAGCGCTGCTGCTTCAGGATTAGCTAGTAAGATGGTGGTGGCGATCCGAAAGGACCCCGAACCACACGCAAAATTATTTTTATAATTATAATTTATAAACGAGGTATTTTTCTGTTACACATTTAATGCCCCCAGGGCATACGAAAACTTGTCTAAATTTACTAAGCAGTCATTGCCCGAGCGAAGTCGCAGTATAGAGGAAGTTCACCATAAATCGCGCGGTGCACGAAATTGTCCAATAACTTACCGGCTCGCCGTTTCACATGTTTACTCCGAACTGACTGCGACGGAAGATCTCAAGTCATTCATAAGCGGAGCGTTTAGCGGGCTATGCGGCTTAGGGTATGCGTAGTTATTCCTCGCACCGTAAAAATAAAGCCAACCTAAATCTGAATAAGTCACGTCCCAAAATTAAACTAACAAGGTGTAATTTTTGCGGGTGATAGGACTTTGTGCAAGGTCCGTCCGGATTGCTACCACCATCTTACTTTGCCGTTAAGCAGTGCTTGCACTGGTTGTGTTCCGGTGTTGAGAGTAAGACGGCCGGTATATTTACGGGCATAAGAGGCATTTCATCTGCGCTCTCTAGGTTGGCAACGTCAATCCCCCGGAGGTTACTGGTGTCTATGAGTAGTGGTGATCACTTACCATCAGGTGACCCCACTAGCTCGCTTGCCTTCCGTGTCGTATAACAAGAAATTTGAGAGGTATTACATGTTTCGAAGAAGACTGGCTTCACACAAAAGATTCGATAGATATACATATCCTTTGTGTGAAGCCTAATTTCCTACTGTACATGTACAGTAGGAAAATTAAAGTGTTTGTCACATTTGGGCATGCGTAGACCTTTTTATTCCCTTTTCGACACTACTGTCGAGAACCAGGATCAAAGTTTTGAATTTGACTGTTTAGTTTTCTAAACGCCCGACCCAAGGCGAGTCCTTATGGGTCCGGCCTTCCGCTTGACTAGGCGTCCGCAGACATCTTGACAAATAGCTCCCGTTCTCCATAACGGTCGCATAGATCTCGGCCTACGTTATTGATTCAGTCCAGACAATTAGAATTTCTCTTTTATACATGTATGACGAAATTGGTTATGTGCATCATATCATGTCCCACTGAGCAAAGGCGTCAGATTCCGACTTCCGACTTCCTTGGTCGGGCCAAAATGCATACACCATCGTAACGCATCGCAAAAACCATGACGCAAACGAGCCATCGCAAGGTAGGAGGTGCCTTGTGCGAGGTCCGTCCGGATCGCTACCACCGTCTTACTCGCTAACCCTGCCACTGAGTAGCACTGCGTGCACTGTTGTGTTCCGGAGACAGCCGGTGTAATTACGGGCACAAGAGGCATTTCATCTTAACCCTCTAGATTGGAAACTGCAAACCCTCCGGGGTTGTGGGTATCTATGGGCAGTGTTGATCACTTACAATCAGGTGACCCATTTGCCTTCCTCATCGTATAAAAAGAGAGCAAGTCTTAATTTCACACACGCAGTGGTAAATAATATCACTAGTAACTTAATAACAAAAACCAACCGAGTACGGTTCATGGCGGGAATTTTTAAAAAATTCAGTGTTGTTTTTTATAATTATTATAACATTATCTTGATGAAGCCTGTGGCGGATGACATTTGTGTTATATTTGACGAAGCCTGTGTCTGATTTATCCCTGCGTTCTTCTCATTGTTTGTAATTTGTGTGTGTATTAATTCAATAAACATTTAAGTATTAGAAAAACCAATAGAGCTATGGTTAGACCACCGCAGGCTGGCTTAGTGACCCATTCAACGTAAGCGGCACTTCTCACACGGCCATTGGTAGGAGCCAAAGAAGGAGCGGTCCCAGAATGGGGACAACCGTTGTCCGATGTGTGATGCCGGGTACGGTCAGTGAGATCTTATTATAGAGGACAAGTTACCAGCAGTTCGAAACGGCCGGATAGCCCAGTGGTTAGAGACCCTGACTATGAAGCTTGAGGTCAAGGGTTCGATCCCCGGTCGGGGCAGATGTTTGTATGATGAATACGAATGTTTGTTCTCGGGTCGTGGATGTTTAATATGTATATAAGTATGTATTTATCTATTTAAGTATGTTTATCCGTTTTGTCTAGTATCCATAATACCGCCTAGTTTGGGACTAGGTCAATTGGTATCAAATTGTGCTGGAATATTTATTTATTTAAAATGGTCAATTTTCGCCTATTTTTTTTTAATAACTTCAAAACTATACATTTTAAAATCATAAAAAATAGGTACATTTTAAATGCTCACAGCCCTTTTATTTCATTATGTAACACAATATAGTTTGCAAAACTTTTTTTTTTCATTTTGTAAATTGGCTGTGACAGACGGGCAGACAGACGCGAGTCATCCTCAAGGGTTCCGTTTTTCCCTTTTGAGGTACGGAACCCTAAAAACCGGACATCTACAAGAGGCCTAACCCGCATTCGCCGATACAAGACAATTGACAACATTTCATATTTTTCACACCTGGAAATTAATATAGGTATCGAAAGGGCTTTGCCTCCTGAGCACACCACTATATTTATAAAAAAATTATGTTACTTACTATTTTAAATAATTTATTGAATAAGGCGTTACTTTGCGGAGGTCCATATTTATGAACTAAAAAACAATTACTTTGCTCACCCGCGACCACTAATGACAAATAGTTTTTACCGTACTCGGTTAAAAATAACGGGGTACCTGGTGTAAATTAAAAATAAAAATAAAAAGGGTAGTTTGGAATTCATTTAAAAAAAAGGGTGGTTTAGGACTTACATAAAAGGGTAGTTTGGAATTTATAAAATATTAGTGGGTACGTTGGTATTGTTATTAACTAAGTTGAGTTCATGGTTTACATATGTCAGCAGTGGAAGTGGTGGCATGTTGAGCGGTTGTTGTTGTGCTTCGTAAATGGCCTCGTGGAGAGTGCCGAAACGCGTCAGCGTTTAGTATAGTGGTGGTGGTGATAGTTGGGTCTGTGTGGCATGTGTTGATTCGTGTAGCAGTGAAGGCGGAGGTGTTGCATGGAAACATACATTTGCCGCACATATATAACAATTTGTCATTAGTGGTCGCGGGTGAGCAAAGTAATTGTTTTTTAAATCATACTTACTATTTTTGTCAGTGTACCTACTGTAAATTCCTTATAATATAATATAATAGCACCACCTGCTTTAATCAGTGCCCTAAGCACGACTTGTCGAATCCTGCGTTACGTTACGGTTATCGTATCGAGATCGAGAAATCTCATACTAAATTTTAGTTCCAAATACGCTCACGGGCGGGCGCTGTTCCAAACGTCATACAAACTCGTTATAGTTTACTATTCGAGTTTACGTGACGCAGGATTCGACAAGTCGTGCTTAGGGCACTGTTCTAAGCTTTATTCCATTATGGTTGCCTGGTAGAGATCGCTCTGTAGCGATAAGGTCGCCCATTGTTACCTTGTATTTTCTTTGTCCCTTATTTCTTGTTTTGACTGTTATGTGGTGTTCAATAAAGAGTTATTGTATTGTACTGTATTGTTAGAATGGCTAATATTCCTTTGCCTTTTACTAATAGAAAAATAATATGATTGTACCTGAATGTTTAAAAAAGATGAGCTAACGGGCATTCTACCGGAAGGCAGTGAGTGGAGTGGTTGCTCGAGGATTTGTAATCGGTAGATTTAAGGATAAACAATTGTGTACTCGAAAATACAACAGCGTTCGTAAACCACACAAGGCTTGTTCTTTTATAATATTGTAAAAAATACAAGAGAATAAAATAAAATTACCAATTCTACCATAACTACGCAAGAATGGGTGTAATACTTTTGCCTTTTTCACGAAAAAAAAAATAAGCAACAATCACACGTAGGTTTGACAATGTCAGATAAATTTAACATCTCGGTTTTGTTTATTTAACGTGACAAGACAAAGAGAATTGGATCCATCCTAGCGTAGTTACGTCCTTTTGGAATAAACAAGTACGTTATAATAAATTAATTATAAATCCTAATGAAAATTTAAAACCGTAGGTTTGCTCCTCTTTCAAAGTAGAATACAGACATTTAATCAAATTATAGTCTCAAAAAAATGAAATGTTTTCAATTGCAGAGTTAGATTGACCGGGAATATGTACAATACTGAGACACCCCAGTGCCCTAAGCACGACTTCTCGAATCCTGCGTTACGTTACGGTTATCGTATCGAGATCGAGAAATCTCATACAAAATTTTAGTTCCAAATACGCTCACGGGCGGGCGCTGTTCCAAACGTTATACAAACTCGTTATAGTTTACTATTCGATTTTACGTGACGCAGGATTCGACAAGTCGTGCTTAGGGCACAGAATACAAACAAACAAACAAACAATTAATAACCGTATTTTAATCCAAGTAAAACTGAAGCAAATTAACAAACAAAACAAATCAAATCGCAATGTAAACTAATTTGGTAGGCCGTAGCAAAGTAACATCGCACCTCGTGCGGGCAAATATTGGAGTTCCGGGAGGTTTACAGACGTACACGCGTTTATAATGTATGGGGATTAGTTGGGGTTGCATGGTGGTGCAAGGGATACGCGAAAGAGTGATTGTTACTGTTAAATGTGATTGTTAAAAAAACCGGCCAAGTGCGAGTTGGACTCGCGCACGAGGGTTCCGTAGAAAGATTTTAACGCTTTTCCCCAGTGTTTTAAAAAGTCCAGTGTTAGCAGAGCCCTGCTCCTAAGCAAAATGTACGCAGTGTGAGGTCAACTTATATTGGTCTGTGAAATCTACAGACATAAAAATTTAACTTATGGATTTAATTTAATTTATGGAAACATACATTTGCCGCACAGATATAACTATTTGTCATTAGTGGTCGCGGGTGAGCAAAGTAATTGTTTTTTAGTTCATAAATATGGACCTCCGCAAAGTAACGCCTGATTCAATAAATTATAAAAATTTAAGATTTTCAAACTTTTGTGAGTGGTTAAGAACTACCTTAATACCAAATTTCAAGTTTCTAGGACAACTGGAAGTACCCTTTAGGCTTTCGGATTTCGGCAATTTGTATGGAAAAAGCCTTTTTAATGACTGTATCTTTTGATTGCGTTGACTTAAAAGGTTGATTTTTTCACAGCTTCAAGGGACCGCAGGCTTGAGTATTCGATATTAATTTCAGCATGCTACCTCCACGCATTCCAGAGAAAAAGGGTCTTGACAGACAGACAGACTGACAGACGGACAACAAAGTGATCCTACAAGGGTTCCGTTTTTTCCCTTTGAGGTGCTGAACCCTAAAAACTTTTTTTTTATAATTTACAAGAAAAATATGGGTATGTATATATATATACTCTATCCTTGCTTGAGCCTGTAAAAACTAACAAATTTACTTTTAAACCGCTTGTTTCTTTAATCGCTGAGCTTTTTCAACTTGCGCCTTGGCCGTTACCTTAAGCTTTAGGCTGCGTGTAAACGCTTCCGTTAATTAATTTAATTAAGTTAAGTAGATTTGGAGTTTGTCGGATTTATTGCGGTCTACTGATGCTGTATGGAGAGTGGTAGCGCAGAGAACATGTAAATTACTTCAATGTGGAAATAACTAAGACGGAAAAAATAACAAAAAAACGATCGATATATAAAACATTAAAGATAGGCCACGCACCTCTTCAGCGCTGAGAAAATGCGGCCCTCATTAGCTGACATTAGACATAGTGTCAAACATCAAACGACTACGACTAATCCGACCTAATCCTAATCCTAACTAATCCTAACTAATATTATAAATGCGAAAGTAACTATGTCTCTCTGTCTGTCTGTTTGTTACCTCTTCACGGGAAAACCGCTGCACCAATCTACATGAAATTTGGTAGGAAGATAGTTTGAATATTGGGGAATAACACAGGCTACTTTTTATTCGGGAAAATTAAATAGTTCCCGCGGGATAGCGATAACAGAAATCTAAGCGGACGAAGTTGCGGGCAACAACTAGTCACCTATAATTGCTTGTCCGCGGTGAAGCGGTGGCGTATCTGTCTATTTTTGTATATCAAAATTCTAAAAAAATCAAATTTCAGAAAATTCGAAATTTTATTCAGCAAATAGGCAGTTGAATGTTCTTTTAAAACCGTGATTGCCAAGAAGAATGCGCCACTAGAAACTTGGCACAAAGTATTTTTTTTTTAAAACAAGTTACATGAATTTTTAATGTTCAGTAAATAAATAAATCTATCTAAATCTAAATCATTAGCAATGAAAGAAACATAACAAATAATTTTTTTTTCAAAATAAATTAATCAAAAAGTTAGTTTTCTAATATATTTGGTTTCGAACTCCGCCATCTTCCGCAATCAACAACTCACGCCACTCAAACATTGACTGTTAGGTTAGATGGTACGTACGGTAGTTCACCGGGCCAGCTAGTATTGAAAAAAAAGAAAAAGTTTTTTACGGTTCCAAAATTCCACAACGAGTCTCACGGTAGCTTATGTTAAAAGTCAGATACTTAAATAAAGTAGTAAAACAAATTTTGCCTATATATAGTTTTAGGATGTTGATAGTCCACTTAAACCCGGATATTTTTACCTACACTCACGTTCATTCATTTGATAACGATAAGAATTGACAAAAATACTTCAAACGACTTTAAACTCTACTGATTTATGAATAAAGTTGAAAGGAGTCGGTCACGGTTCAAGGCGGCCGCGATCAGCTGACCGGGTCGTTGGCCCTGCGCGGGAGTTGAATCAAATTACCTGTGACGGGAACACGGCGACACAGTACGATTATTTTGTTTCTTAATTAAAAAACACCCATAATATTTGATTTTGTTCTAAGATTCGTATGCATTTTTCTGGTGTTCTTCTGATATAGTCAGTGACTTTCGTCCATTTTTTCAAATATTGAGTTAATTCGATGTTTTTCCGTGTTATTTTTAATAATCAAATTTAGATTTAAATGGCCCATTTCACCGTAGTTTGAACAAAAATCGTCGTTTTATAAGATAATTTAAAATAACTTAAGATTAAAATCATACTTAATATAAAAATAATGATTCATTAAAAAAAATGCATTTAGTGTTTTACCTGCATTACATAAAAATAATGATTCATTAAAAAATGCATTTAGTGTTTTACCTGCATTACATAAAAATAATGATTGATTAAAAAAACGCATTTAGTGTTTTACTTGCATTACATAAAAATAATGATTAATTAAAAAAACGCATTTAGTGTTTTACCTGCATTACATCGCTAGCACATTTTTGTTAGAGAATTCCTCTCTTAGACCAAGTTAATTGGGCGAAATCTTTTTTTACAACTCATTTTGTAATTACATATTAGTTACGAATATGTGCAAAAAAAGTTTACATACGTACGTACATCTAGTGTGCCAAACATTTGCTTGTATAATGGACCCTAATGCCGTCATAACATTATGCGCTCAAAGTACCCAATGAATCTGCGGAACGCATCTAAGTGCGATTACCTTAATGATAACAGCTGCGCGTGCGCTTGAGCGCTGCGTCATGTTTAGAATTATGATGAAAGCAAATAAAGACGGTGTTTTAAATCTTCCTGCATTTCTAGAGTCTGTTCAAGACGAATAACTTAAGCAAGTCTTAAAAACTAGCCAAGTTGCATAAGTATGTAGTCATCTTAGTAGACGGAAAGCCTCTTTAATAAACCCATTGCATCCATTTAGATATTCGTATCATCTCTTTTGTTCAGTACTGAACTTGGCTCCTTTTCCCATTTATGTTTTTGATGGGTTTTGACCACGGACCAACCACCCTCTGGACACCGCATCTTCTATAATATACTTGGAAAGTCATTACGAAAAAAGCCGCGGTGAGCGGGCCCGAGGAATGCGTCGTGATTGGTTCATAGCTTGTCAACTCGCTTGTCATCTGCACATGTAGCACGGCGCGACATTTTGTCGCTTATCACGCAGTGTGTCCTTCACTGATTCCATCACTATGAAAGGGATGCACTGCGCGACAAGCGACAAAATGGCGCACGTGCTACATGTGCTGGTCGAAAGTGAGCCGGAGAGATTTATAGGTGCAAATGAGCATATGCGTTTCGGAAACGTTCGCCCTGACATTTCGAGACCAGAGGGTGGTTAGTCCGTGGTTTTGACATTACTCTGACCATTTTGTACAAGGTTTGTTGATTATTTGCATGTTTTTGACATTTGTATGACAGTTTTGGTTTGGCATAAGTGTGCAGATGTACCTGCAGGTGTGTACCTCGTCCGTCTCTAGAGGTAGTGAAACATCAAAATATCTTTGGGTGGTAGGACCTTGTGTAAGGTCCGTCCAGATCGCTAACACCATCTTACTTGCTATTCTAAAAAATGCTTGCACTGTTGTGTTTCGGTGTGGAGAGTAAGACAGCATTTGTAACTACGGGTACAATAGGCATTTCATCTTAGCTCTCTAGGTTGGTAAAGCATCTGCAAACCCCTCGGGGTTGCGGGTGTCTATGGGCAGTGGTGATCAACTTACCATCAGGTGACCCACTTGCTCGTTTGCCCTCCTTGTTGTATATAAAAAAATAGTAAAAACACTGCTAGCTAAAGGGCGCTCCCGTCTGTCCCGTATAAGCTAGCAGCTGACCGGCGCGGGCGCACGTGCAATGCTTGAATGCTTCCGCATTCGACCGCGCATGCGCCGCTTTGACCGACGCCGCGAGCGCGAATGGATATCAGATCTACTTCTGTAAACAGACTGCATAAGATAAACATCCTGTGCCCTAAGCACGACTTGTCGAATCCTGCGTTACGTTACGGTTATCGCATCGAGATCGAGAAATCTCATACAAAATTTTAGTTCCAAATACGCTCACGGGCGGGCGCTGTTCCAAACGTCATACAAACTCGTTATAGTTTACTATTCGATTTTACGTGACGCAGGATTCGACAAGTCGTGCTTAGGGCACTGTATCTTTTGTGTGATTTAAAAGTGCGTTCTCTTTGTTAACTGCGTAGATACTTATGTAATTGGATCGCAAAGATTCGTAATAGAGATTTAAAACAGGCCTTCAAATCTACAGTTAAGGAAACTAGATGTAGGACCTTTGTGGTATCTGTTCACTGCAAATGTCATATAAGTATAGTGTACTTACTCTAATTATTTTTCCCAAACAAACAAAAGCACACAACTACTAGGCGCAGCTGACAGCTCCCAGAGGAAGGGCTACGAATTAGTCCGAAACACGTCGGGCTAAGCTCGACTTATATACATGAGTGATCCGTTTTATTTCACTTTAGTTGGTTAATTCATAAATATGGACTTTGCAAAGTAACGCCTTTTTCAATCAATTATTTTTAATAATTATACGTATTAATTTAAAAGTAAAAATTCCTCAATCAACACTATACTTCACGATGACGGTTTTAAATGATTCGCGGTTAATTGCTTTAGACATAATGAAAACGGGATCTCATCAAACCTATAAGGTACTAGTATGTTTAAATAAGCTACCGTTCTCCCGACATCCTCTACATTCCCCCTATTTCACACTTACACACTTCCTGTCCGAAAAGTATCACATTTCGACTAATTCCTACACCTTCCAATGCCCTATGTAATCGCTCCGCAACTCCACTAACCGAAGGATTTATACACGGTGTAATACAGATAATCTTTCGACTTTGTGCTTGGTAGAGCAAGGTTCCAATTTGAATGTCTTAAAACGGGATATAGGACTTTGTATGGGTGATAAAAAGGAATGTTTCAAGGTAGTAAACAATGCCAGCTGTGTTTGTCCGAACGACAATATTGCTTCTGTGTTTGGCGAATAAAAATAGTACCTACATCTTGGCTTTTGTGAAATTGTTGACTTTGAGTCGGGTGATAAATGTTTTCTATTGGTCGTTGGTACTAATATTTTATCGAGAATTGCACAACTAAGCAACATTGATTGAACGCAGCCACCAGTAAGTAATAGACAAAAGAGGATCTTACACAAGTGTTTCGAGGATATATAAATTAAAACGGTACTCTGAAGTTCTGATTGTGCAAGCTTATGCCTACTTCTTGAAGGTGTTTAATATATATGAAGAGCACCTACCTTGTTCTTTTCAGAGTACTCATCGCCTCACCTATCAAAACAAGTCTGAAGGCCTGAAACCTTATCCGCTACTCAGGCCTCTGCCGCCACTATCCACTCGGTCAACTCAAATATTGTGACGAGGGTCAACTTGAAGGACATAATTATAACTGTTACTTTGCAGAATGCAGACTGGTTGATAATGTAAAGAGTGACAGTAGGTTGATTAATTAGACTCTGAGTATTATAAATCAATTAACTTGTTCACTATTATTGTGACAGCATAAATTTTAAAGACCTGAATTGTAAAGCAAGTATCAATCAAAATAAAACGGGAAATTGGTCGTAATTAAAGTTTAGTACCACAATTTCAAAGACAGGCAGAAATATGCCATAGAGTTAATATTGTTAAAACATTATCTCATTTTCATAATTTTAATACAATAGGTACCTAAGTTCTATCAATGGCATAGCCGGTTCATAAACAAAGCTGTATTATAGCGAAGTGAACGTGATACCTGATGCTGTTAACTGGCTGCGCAATCTGGATGTTGACTTATGATGTAGTTTGATGCGATTTTCTATACATGTATAATGCCATAAGGTTAAATAAAAAATAGCGAAGTAACTTCTTTTTCAAGCCTATTTAATCAAAATCCACAGAAAAATATGTTATACTCAACAACTCTAAGTAACACTACCTACACTACACAGAGAGATACATTTAATAATTTCACACCCATCAGCCCAGCCAACCCTCCAACAATAAATATCATAGATCATAGAGAATCAGACGCGACAGCCACTAACTTTGAACAAAGGGGGTTAACCAAGTTAGCGACGCTTCGTTAGGTAAAGCAAAAGGCGGATCTAGGCCAAAGTCCACTATCAAAGCTCATTACTAATGCACTGCCCCGTCAGTTAGCCGGAGATCTGAAGAGGGGAAAATGTAGAGGTATTTTATCACAAGCGAGTAGGTAGAAACTGTTTTTTTTTACAGTGATAATCTTTGATTAGCGTCACATCGAACGTAGTAATGTGGAATAGGTAAATTGAAGAAACAAGAAACGAAGATCCCAGTCAAGGTTTTTACCAAATGCGACTAACTTTCAGCGTGGTATGAAAAACTTACGGAAGAAAAACTTTAACGCTTCAACTGGTATACAACCTATAAAAAAATTTTTTTTTAACCAACCGAATACCTAAGTAATAAAAGACAATAAATTTATTGGGTGAAATGAAAGTAGCAAAACGATTTTTTTTTTCAGATTGTCATTGACTTACCAACACCATGGACTTCGGATTAGCGCTTGAAAACGTATGAACCAAAAGACCACTAATTTGCAAAAAAAACACTAATCGAGCATCAGTCAGTCTTAGTTTGGTTTAACGACAGCGCTATGGCGTATGGCTGTCTTCGAAAAATACCGTGTTGTACTGGGACACATTTTTAGCGAAATTCGTACTAGACCCAAAGTCCATGGTGTAAATAAGTCAATGCAGGATAATATTATATATCATTATCAAAACTTGATCTTTAACGAGTAACTGTCCCATTAGAGTCACTCAAATAGCTAATTATTTCGTCAGTAATAATAAATACTAAATGCATATACAGGTAATTAGGAGCCCGCGCCGTCACCGAACGTCCATTAAGAAAGCATTATATGCAAATTAAACTGTTCTTTGTGAAGCACAATTAGATTTGTTCTTGGCCGCCATTTTGGGAATGGCTGCGTTCTGAACTTGCCGTTTATGCTTGTTGTAGGGTAAAAGTTAATTAGCATTATAACGTGCGGATGCGCTCGCCGCGCTGTAGGGCCTCCAAGCGCCATGTATACGCATACACACCACAGAGTACCTTTTTATAACTGAGATAAAGATGTCACTTCAACGTTTCGCACACAGCGACATCTGGTGCTGTGTGACGGCAAAATATGCGATGACGTCATTGACGTCTAGTTTCCTAAATGTTAAAATAATTTACTTTGAGCAATTGCTATTACACCATGTTCTATTATATACATTAGAACATGGTGTAATAGAAATTGCCCAATGCTTCATTTTTTACACATTTTCTTTTTATCAGGCGTTCAAACTCCAACTTAGACACCCGGTGAATGTGAAAAACCACAGATTAGAGAGATAATCGCGGCCATTATTCATTCGTTACGTTCCACTTATACCTTCACTGTACGTTGTTTTTAGTAAATAAAAAAATCTAAATAAATATCAAAACCTCCTAAATTACTAAAAATCTAAGTTTTCGCCCCATTTTATTAGGGTTTACTTGCAGAATGATACGCTAACTCAACCAGTGTCCATAGAATATTCTATATAATATTTTAGCGTAAGAAAAACTGATGCGTGTAATGATATTTTAGATAAGACATTACTATAATTAAAAAAAGGTCGATGTTACCAGTGCTCACAAAACAATTAATTAGCATAAACGCATTTTTAAACAAGGAAAGATAAATGAGAGCATTTATTAAGCGAAAATAAAATATTTATTCAAAAATTTAAAACTTCAGTATTAACTATATTGATATTAGCACCACCTATCGACGTGTGACAACAACTTCATGTCTATAACCCAACCAAATAGAATATTACTTAAGTATATACTATACAATGTAACTTGAGTGACTATTGAAATTAGCTGGACAACCAAGTGTACATTTTGTTCTAAGTTATACCACCGTGATACACACGCTGCAGCGCCGGCGCCCCAGCCGCCGGCGCCGCCTGCGCGCGCGCCAGAGACTAGGCTCGGTCGACGCGTCGGATCGATCGTTGACGACTCGCTTTTCCCTTTAGCTCTCTTTTGTGCCGTGCTTCATTATTATAAGATTTGACGATTGATTGTGAACCTTTTGAACTAATAAACGTAATACCAAAATCAAGCGTTATAGCATTAAATTAATATAGTTTTAAAATACCCTAGATTATAAAATCGAGAGCTTTCCAGTATTAATTACACTAGTAAAATTATTAATATGATATTTTTGAAAAAGCTTTTACCGTTCTCCGAAGTGATGTAGGTCAGTGAAACATACCTGTAACAAATAAATACAGCACGGTTAATATAAATCTATTAATAAATTAATTTACGTGTAATAATGTAATCGTTAATTTAATGTTTATTACAAGTGTAATCGATTAATTAAATACGATTAAATGTTTTCGTTAGATGTTACGATCTCAATGGGTTATGTATTTGTATTTTTTACAGTTTTCCCGTTAATATCTATTAATAGACTGAATACCAGAAAAATATGACCAGCCCCGGGAATCGAACCCGGATCCTTGACATTCCGCGTCACGTGCCATACCCTTACACCAAAGTTAGTACGTGCTGATAAGAAACATATATTTTTTTCCATGCCTTCAAGTAACAGCTTGATTATCACTTTGTAGACGCCATAATTACATGTGAAATGTTTTATGTCTATTATAGACTCAGTGATTATTTAAACTATAATAATATATTAACTATGACTTTTATTTAGAACTAGGAAGTGACAAAATTTAACTTTTTTAACAAAAAACCTCCATGTTGTTGTTAAAAATAACCCGTTCGCGTATCGAATTAACATTTATAGCCGAAACAAAATAACCCAATTTATCCGCAACACAATAAATGCGTCGGTCTGTCTGTCACGGCCGTTTATCAAACGGAATCCATCACTTTTATGGCTTCATTCAGGTACACTATTCGTACATATTTTGATGCGGACGCTGTAGGAATGGTAACACTGGAAAAAGTATGCTTTAAGGAGGTCAAAGAACACGCTATGACGTTACATGGGGTCATAGTTGACGACCGGATAGCCTAGTGGTTAGAGAACCTGACTACGGAGCTTTAGGTCTCGGGTTCTATCCCCGTTTGTATGGTGAACACGAATGTTTGATGATCTCGAGTCCCGGATGTTTATAATTTATGTGTATTTATTTATGTATTTATTTATATAAGTATGTTTATCCGTTGTCTAGTACCCATAACATAAGCTCTGCTTAATTTGGGACTAAGTCAATTGGTGTCAAGTTCCCACGATATTTTATTTATTTACTTATTTTGTTTGACAGAAAAATTATGCACAGTAAAAACGCCAAGAAGCTAAACGTAATATGTACTAATATCGTTTTACGATGATCTCAATGTCAATGACAGCTCTTTATGATGATGGAAGTAAAATAGAGTGTTTTGTTGGAATAATAAAAAAATAAGGCTTTATTTACACCACCCCTTATTGTAAATAATACATCGTAAAACGACGCTTTATTATAATTCCCCAGTCATATTAGGACGTATACCTAGTAATCTACATCTCCGCCATTTAAAACGAATATTGGTTACGTCGACGACTTTATATTGTACAGAATTTATTTTGAAAATTTGTTGCAATCAAAATGGTCAGCCAAATATAACGCAATCTATTTCCTTAGATAACAATGTAACCTGTCTTCGATCAAATCATTCTGTACGTTCAGCTTAATCAAGCAGTATCAAAAATAAATGTGGTAACATTATTCCACAGATTCATATTTTGGCTCTGTCATTCTACTCTACTGAACTATTTTTTCGAATTAGAAACTGTAGTAGTGTCCATGAAACGCTGTTTTATTTCAAAACTGCGTGTAGTATTCGACACATGAAACTATAGGTACTTTATAACAGATTCCAGTGTTCGACATACGTACATCCACAACATTCGATCTGTCATCACTCATTCGTTAAACCTTAATACTCGCGTTAACCGCTGACGGGATACCTACAATTTATCGGTCTACCGAGTACAATCATTGCGTCCGAAATTAACGTGAAGTGTAGCACAGTCCATCGTGTGCATTCAGGTGACAAGTTTTTATTTTCGAATACACTTTTTTGTATGTGTGAAGTTTTTAATTCGCTCAGGGGTAGAGTCGGAGGGAGGCATTTGCTTAGCAGTGGGGCATAACCCAGTTTTTTTTTTGTTTCATCAGTGAATTAGATGCTTTATCTGGTAGAATTCACTGGTGAAACACAGAAAACGTTATCAGAATTTGGCTGATACTTAATCTGCCAGCTAACTACCACGAACTTTATCAGCATAAGCATCAAAAATGTAACTTTATTTTTTTGTGCTTTTCAAACAAGAAGTTTGGAGATACAATACAAAATGACTTTTTCGTTGTTAAAACTTTACGTTCCAATCTGTGTAGGTACATAAAATATGAAAGCATTATGTTTTATGATTTTATGATACGACTTTTCATATAAACATCCAAGTAACCAAAACTTTTCTCAATTTACATAATTCCAATCAAGAATTTATGAATAACTGATAAAAGATTTAAACAAGAGATTAACTGTCACTCGTTCCAAATTCTTTGTAGCTTAAACAAAACAAAATAGAATAAGTCTATGCTAAACCAAGATGAAAGAATAAATTACGCATAAACTATTTGACAGGCCACACAAAAATAAATTAATCGATTTCTAAATAAAAGCAGTTAAATGGAACACACGTGTCCGTCTCGTCCGCCATATTTGGTCGCCATTTTGTACCGGCCCTATACCTTAAATGGCGGCCGGAATGGTGTCAAGCTGGACTCAACCCTAATTCTTTAAGCTATGATTTCAATTGGCTGGGAGGGGAATGTGAAATTGTCATATAATTTGATGGTTGATATGAATTTGATTTGGGTTTATATTGAACGTATTTTATTTACGAGTTCAGATGAGAAATGGAATTACAGATATGATTTTTCAGAAGAATCAAAGTTCATGAATTTTTTTGTGGAAAGCTATTTTAAAGGATACGCGTTTCCTCATAAAGCAGACAGACGGGAGGCGCCTTTGGCTTATCTATGTACTATAATTTTTCTGCCACTTTTTAAAGGGAACGAGGAACACACACGTACATGCGCTTATGTAGTAAAGTTGTAATCAATCAATCAATCAATCAATCCTATGTCAAAATTTGTTACGTTCCTACAAACTCACACTAAAACAAAACTGTCACACAAAAACAGACCCTGATCATTTTGGTCAGACCTAATGTTAGAGTTTTGGCAGAGGGGAAATCGCGCGTTAACATCTCCATTCCTTTCCTGCTCTAAGCGTTTCCCAGCCTGGCGCGATCAGCGGTGGCGGCCTACTGCTAAGTACCGCGTTCTGACTGCGTCGAAGCCGCGTCAGTTTGCATCATGCCGAGGACTACCATCGTATAATACCACTGACTGCCACCATGATCGCTACCGCTGGTCGCGACAATGTGCGAAACGCTTTATACAGCTGAAATAGACATAATTAGAAAAAAATTGACACACGAAGGCAGACTTGAATGGTTAGCATTATGTCCTCTCTTTTAATTTACGTTATTAAAGAAAAAAGTCATCATTAATGGTAAGTGCAATGGATAGTAACTATTAACCCTTAGATAATAAATACTTTTCTAAAGTAAGCAATTTATTGCAGAATTATAAACAAAAAAAATTCGTCCATGTAAGTGACATTTTATGAGAATTATAGATAAGATAAGTAGTTTTTTTTTTCTTTAACGTCTAATCATCATTTACGTCCCACTGCTGGGCACAGGCCTCCTCTCAGAATGAGAGGGCTTGGGCTACAATTCCCACGCCTAGTCGATTGGTGTTATTAACAACCAGCTTAACACTCTTCAACTTTTACAAGACTTGCATCTCTTTTATTCTGTAGCTGTTAGAGAAAGACGCACTTAGTGATTAAGTCAGTTGCATACATTAACTAGTAATAATGATTGTCGTACAATGATAAAGCTGCCAGCCTTTTGGGCACTATGCCACGGGGGCCTTATTTAGATTTAATTTAGTTTTAAGTTGTAGTTTATTTAGTTTAAGCTTAGATTTAAGATTTTAGATTTAATGTCATTGTAAATTGCTTTTATTATGTAAATAAAGTAGTATATACTAAAAAAAAACAAAAAATGATAAAGCGGTGAGAAATGCAATAGGCTTGAAAACTGCATTCGGGAGATAAAGAGGCGATAAAAGGTTTATACGGTGCGTTACGACAGCTTGGAGGCTTATTTGTTTGTAGTGTAACTGATAAGAGGTAGCGGAAGCGATAAAATATCGCTATAACCTGTGGCTATCTCTGTTGGTTGATGATTAATGTAACTGATTATAACATAGGTTATATTGTGCCGTTTGTGCCCAAATAAACATGTCATTAAAATCGATTCACGAATTAATCGAGAAACAAAGATGCCTAGCACAAGGTTATATTGCTCTGGAATGTACATGAAAAGAAAAATCTAATAAGATGAATTTTAATAATGTGTCATAGTAATAATGAGAACATGACTTCTCTTTTTACCGTACTCGGTTAAAAATAACGGGGTACCTGGCGTAAATTAAAAATAAAAAGGGTAGTTTGGAATTCATTTAAAAAAAAAGGGTAGTTTAGGACTTACATAAAAGGGTAGTTCGGAATTTATAAAATATTAGTGGGTACGTTGGTATTGTCATTAACTAAGTTGAGTACATGGTTTACATATGTCAGTAGTGGAAGTGGTGGCATGTTGAGCGGTTGTTGTTGTGCTTCGTAAATGGCCTCGTGGAGAGTGCCGAAACGCGTCAGCGTTTAGTATAGTGGTGGTGGTGATAGTTGGGTCTGTGTGGCATGTGTTGATTCGTGTAGCAGTGGAGGCGGAGGTGTTGCATGGAAACATACATTTGCCGCACAGATATAACTATTTGTCATTAGTGGTCGCGGGTGAGCAAAGTAATTGTTTTATAGTTCATAAATATAGACCTTCGCAAAGTAACGCCTGATTCAATAAATTAAGATGAAATGCCTCTAGTAGCTGTTATTTGCCTGGCTCTCATACTCTCCACACTAGAACACCACAGTGCACAGCTGCTTAGCGGCAGGATTATCGAGTTAACTGGTGGTAGCAATCTGAACAGACATTTGCTGATATTCTACTATACAATAAAAACAATTAGGTATTAACTCTCACCTCTCGTCACTTGTCCCACCCCACGATGCGCCGTAATAGTATTTTTACGACGCCATTGTAGTAGCGACCTAGTTGCGCGTACGCAGCTGACGCTTCAATGCAAACATTTGTTCAGCTAGTTTTTGTTCTGTACGTTTGTTTGTCAATGAAATTGAAATTTGTTTATGAATTTCAGTGAATTTACAAATATCTAAGAACGAGGGACATGTACTGTACTGGTACATGACAGATACCATCTATTGCAGGGTATAATGATGGGAAAAGTGACCGGGAAGCGGAAAGTTGGAAGAAGGAGAATGTCCTGGCTTCGCAACTTAAGAGAGTGGACCGGCATCAAAACCATGGAACAGCTGTTCAGGCCCAGGTGAAATAGACCAACTTTACAATTGTCGGTTTGTAATGACAATTCGAAGTACATTTCTTTGCCAGTATGAAGCGCGCTAAAGCAAAAGCTCTTCAAGTCCGAATTGTCATTGACAACTGACATTTGTAAAGTTGGTGAAATAAGGGCCAGGCTAGCCCTAGACGAAGAGAATTTCAGAAAATTGACTGCAGACCTTCAATATGGGCCTATTGTCTACCATACCTGTTTTCTGTAATCTCTTTGTACTATTTTTGTGGTTTTCAATAAAGAATATTTGTATTGTATTGTTGTATGGAGGCATTTGAAGAAGAAGAAGAACGGGAGAAGCCACTGGCTACGGGTAGCACGAAACCGATCGCCGTGAAGATCCTTGGGGAGGAATCAAAGTAAAATTTACCAAAAATATATACATAGCAGTGAAACTTGGAAAGTGTGTTCTCAATAATATTTAGAATATTTACTAAACCTTTTTGTGGGTAATAGGACCTTGTGCGGGGCAGTGCTTGCACTGTTGTGTTCCGGTGTGGAGAGTAAGACAGCCGGTGTGATCTTCATCTTAGCTAGAGAGCTTGGCAACGCATCTGTAAACCCGCTGGAGTTGTGGGCGTCTATCGGCAGTGGTGATCATTTACTATTAGGTGACTCACTTGTTCGTTTGGCTTCCTTGTCAAAAAAAACTTTTATCTAATACTCTTACTACAAAGGAGTTCTAACGAAGGGCCAGCCATTTCACTGGCAACCTTGGTCCCTTATTAACATCCGTCGAACTGGCTCAGGCTTAACTAATTTGCGCAACCCGGACATGCTATAGGGAAATTAATTTTAAAAGAACATTTATAAAAGTACGAAAACATGCTTCATAGATACAGCGTAATGAAGCAAATAAAAAACAAAAGAAGGCTACTGTGGACAAAGTTAAAAACAAAAAAATAAACGTAAGAAAAACGTACTGAGCGGCACAAAATATATAAATGTGAGAGTTTCATTTTTGGCCGCTGAGTATAAGTTCTACCTAGACATGAAAGAAATGTATACCTACCTACTTACAAATATAGAACCTTACAAAGCCAGCCATGGGACACGTACACAAGATTAGTAGTTACAATTTTATTACACGTAAAGTGTTGAAACTCATTCGCGAGCAATTTTCTATTTAAGCTATAGAACTGAATGGAGATGGGAGCGTAGAGAAAAGTTTCCATCGCAATGGTAGCGTTAATATGAAACTAATGAATTAACTTTTATGTGTTTCAAAACTGCGATTCCAAAGTTAGAAAAACTGAAGGAATTAAAGAAGAACTATTCGCTACTAATATCAGGGATAACACTTTTATATTTTTTTAATCATGCCATAATGTAATAATAAAAAATATGTCATAAATCTGTTTTGCAATCAATGGTGATAACTTTCTCAACGATAACTAAAAAGTTGTGATTGTTTGAGCCATTTTCATTTAATGCGGAATTCCGGTATTCCGCTTTTAAAAAGAAAAAAAATAACCCCTATATCAAACCCTTCGGGGATCACACCCGACCCTAATTGCCCCAGACGTTTCTATTAACCACTCTTTAAACGATAAGGGCGTACGCCAAACCACGGGTGGGGTAACGCTTGCGGGGCTGGATCGGGCATCATCGATGGGGTTCGATCCCCCGGTCGGGGCAGATGTTTATAAGTAAACACTTTATTGTACAAAAAACAGGATAAAAACACAAGTTACAACAATCAAATTTGTTATTATGATGAATATGTAGGTGTTATATTATACGTATTGATGTATTAACATGAACGATTTCAAGAGAAAGTTAAAATTATATTTGTTAAGTAGACCATTTTACTCATTGAAAGAATATTTCGACAAACTGTATGATTAATGTTTTTTGTTTGAGTTGTCAATTTATTATTTTACTGATTTAATGATACCGAGCCGATTATTTGACGTAATAATATGAAATTAGTGTTTAATTTTCAACTATTGAAGTTTATTTTTAAAATTGTTTTATTTGTATTACCAATTTGTTTGTTTTACTAATCTGATTACTTGACATTTTAACGTGCTATGAACTTGATGTCTTATTTAACGTGCTATGAACTTGATGTCTTATTTAACGTGCTATGAACTTGATGTCTTATTTAACGTGCTATGAACTTGATGTCTTATTTAACGTGCTATGAACTTGATGTCTTATTTCGATTTCAGTTTTTTATTTTTATTTGTTAACATTTTGCATATACAATGACAATGCAAAGAAAAATCCGTTAAGCAGCTGGACTTGAACCAGCAACCTCGGTAATCCGTACCACGCTCCACCAATTAAGCTATACTTAACGTTGGTGTACCTAACGAATTTTTCAATGCCTTGTGTCATATTTTTATTTGGAAGATCTCTCCTCAGCGCCATCTATGAGTAGCTTAATCAAGCGGCTCACCCACTACGGAACTTCTACAGTTACGCATTAGTGGCAAGAGATGGAACTATTTTCTGAATCAATGAAAACAATAGTTTTATTGATTATTTTTGTTTTTATTTTTATGAAACATTCATAGAATGAAATTCAATATACAATGACAATGCAAAGAAAAATCCGTTAAGCAGCTGGACTTGAACCAGCAACCTCGGTAATCCGTACCACGCTCCACCAATTAAGCTATACTTAACGTTGGTGTACCTAACGAATTTTTCAATGCCTTGTGTCATATTTTTATTTGGAAGATCTCTCCTCAGCGCCATCTATGAGTAGCTTAATCAAGCGGCTCACCCACTACGGAACTTCTACAGTTACGCATTAGTGGCAAGAGATGGAACTATTTTCTGAATCAATGAAAATAATCGATTTATTGATTATTTTTGTTTTTATTTTTATGAAACATTCATAGAATGAAATTCAATATACAATGACAATGCAAAGAAAAATCCGTTAAGCAGCTGGACTTGAACCAGCAACCTCGGTAATCCGTACCACGCTCCACCAATTAAGCTATACTTAACGTTGGTGTACCTAACATTTTGCATGTTACAATGTGGTGGAACATGCATTCATGTAAAAATTCTAACCACTGACATGATGAATTGTACCAACTGTGTGTTTTGGCAAAATAAATGATTTGATTTGATTTGACGTACTGTAATTGTTCTCGGGTCTTGGATGTTTAATATGTATTTATCTGTATTTATAAGTATATTTATTTATCCGTTGTCTAGTACCCATAGTACAGGCTATGCCTAGTTTGGGACTAGGTCAATTGGTGTCAATTGTCCCATGATATCTATTATTTATTTGACTGAGCGACTGTGATAGGTTTTCACACGCGTGGCACGCGGCGGGCGCCAAAATGTTACTAGATGCGTGCATGACACCCGAAGCGGACACCCGCCCCGCCTGTCGCAGGCGTCTAGTCCGCGCCCTAAGCCGCGGCGCGTGCGCTGGCTCGCCGCCAGCACAGCCTGTGTTTTATTGCCATAGGGTTTGTAAAGGATAGAGCTATAATTGCGAGGTTTTTAAACTTTCTGGGTGAAAACGATGTTTTAATAGTAATTCAATTTTGTTTTGAGTTTGGACATGCCGTTCGGTACTTCGTTTTTGTTGCCAATTTTGTGGCGCTAAAATTAGTGCCAACGATATGAAAGGCGCGCACGTCCGTACGGGTGTCGATGGTCATACACGTACCGCTCCCCACCGGCGGGCTCGCAACAACGTCCCTACTTCAAAATGGTCCAAAGGACATTATATGAAATACATCCTGATGTTTAAAATATTAATGGATCTATAATTTTAATATCGTCTTAACGATAGTGACAAAATATTACCTAAAAAAATGAACCTTCATTAATAGTCTTAATTAGTAGATAAAACAAAGTAAGTAGATAAAAATTCTTGCACAGTCTAGCGGGACAATCTTAATGCTCTTTTAACGTGTCGAAAATGCCGCCAAGTTTCCCCAAAAACGGATTGTGCGTGCTCCGTGAAATGGATACGTCTCCCTTCTAGCTCCCACAATCCCTGGAGGGTTGGGCTCCTTGCACAGGAAAAGTGGCAAATTAATATCCGACCCCAGGGTCCGCGGGGTCTGTGGAGACTTGGCCGTTGTTTTTCCTTGATTATATTTTATTTGCTTGTGGCAGGACGTTTGTGAGTGTAGGGGCAGTCTAGATGAAAAAGAAAACCTGTACTCGTTGACCGAGCAAGCGCAAAATGCGAACGAAGCGTTTGTCACTTTGGCAAAAATTCTTTCGTGTCGTGGAAAAGCCGTGATAGCCTCGTGGTTCGAGTTATGGCCTCTCAAGCAGAGGGTCGTGGATTAAAACCCCAGCTCGCGCCACTGAGATTTTCGGAATTTACGTGCGGAACTACATTTGTAATTTATCATGAGCTTTTCGGTGAAGGAAAACATCGTGAAGAAACCTGTACACTAAAACAGAAGAAGAAAACACAAAGTCTTCAAAGCACATAAAACTGGCATCTTACGGTTTTAAAATAACTCTAGCTAGTTAAATGAACCTAACCATGGCCGCTAATGTACGTCCGTACAGACCTAATTACCAGGTACTTAGCGTAGTTAGCACGCTAGCAGTGCCTAGGCTGAATGCGATAAATGTAGAGATAACATTAGAACAACTATCTGCTGCATCGAGAGCCCTAATTTAAAGTTGTAGTAAAACGGAGTAAAATAAACCCAAAACGCCAAGGATAATAACAATAGCAAAGAACAGTTAAAAACCCTCGATATCCAATGACTCGTAAACGATTGATATTATGTTAATAAAACTTTAGTTAAGAACTATTGCGTTAAAAGTATAGTATTGAAAAAATGTTTTCCGTATGCATCCGGAACGATGGGCCCAAATCGCCACCCATTGGGTTCCGCCGGATGGATATAGATGCAGAGGCCGACCGAGGCGGAGATGGCGGGGTGACTTCAACGCATTTAAAACGGGTTGGAAGAAACTTGCCGTTGATAGAGACGAGTGGCGAGGTGTAGGGAGGGGGGGCTTTGCTCAGCAATGGGCTACTTTACCAGGCTAATAAAAAAAACGCTATGAACTCTATCTCGAAAACAAAAACCTTGGCCTCTGTTACGCAACTAAAATCGTGAGTATCACCTTAAACATTACGACTACGAGTAGAACCTTATCTGTAAAATTATGTACAACATTCCTAAAACGATAGACTACGGAATTCTTCATCACAATGCGTTTAGTTCATAAAAATATCAAAGAAGCCGCTACGTTACCGCTCATTACCACAAGGTCCAAAACTCCATTAAACCGGATATCCAAATTGAACTCCGTGAAGTTTGATATAAGTGTCACTTTGATTTGACATCGTTGAGGCTGCTTTAACCCGTTTGTCACGATAATGTGATCTATGATGGACCAGAGACTGTGCACATCATTTAGTTTACACAAAGAATGATGAGGTGTTTTTTAACGTTCCATTAAATTTCTATGACGATAGTTGAGTAGGCTGACAATACTAGTTCTTAGGATGCGACAACCCTGAGGTATACAATGGTATAGGTTAATAATGGTGGTGATAAAATGAAACATTTATTGTTCAATAGGATCATGTTTAATGAAAGAAAGAAAGAAAGAAAAAATATATTTATTAGAAACTAATTCGACACACACGTAAAATTAAAAAAGAAAACAATAATCAAACAGGCAGTGCAAAAAAAGACAAATTAAAAACTACAAAGTAATTAAATAAGTACTTAACTGAACAAAATTGCAAAGTAATTAAATAAGTACTTAACTGAACAAAATTGCAAAGTAATTAAATAAGTACTTAACTGAACAAAATTGCAAAGCAACAGAAAATCATCCAGCTTTTGTTACAGAAAGTTATATTTTTATTAGTTTCAATTGTTTCGATGTCTCTCTGTCTGTCTGTTATCAAATAGTGTAAGTAGGTAATTGATCCACTTTCACTCGTAAGATTGTTTGGTTTATAATTTATTTTGTAAATTAAATGAAAATGCGAAACAAAAAGTCAGAAAAAAACATATTTATTTAGGAATCTCTACCTGGTACCTATAGTACATCTTAGATGAAGAAAAAGTTAGCAAGTTTACGACATGTTTGAAATACAGGGGGCGAATTTAAGTATGTTGTAAATATAATAATATAAATCACTTCCCAAGAGTATCAAAGGCAGTAACGGACACGTTTGATGGCAGTTTTATGAGATAAGAAACTTTTCATAGAACGCGTCATAATAGATTACTGCAGATTGGTCAATTTACCGCCCCCAGTGTCGCCTCACGGTGACGGCGTATGAGAAACGACAGTTAAAATCATGAAATGGTAACAGAATTTGCTCATGATCAAAATGTAGTAAGAAGAGACGGAAACATAATATAAGATTCATAAAAGAAACATTGAGCCTTTTGGTCTCAGAAACTTATTGTCAGCTGGGACACTTAGAGTGAAATTGTAACTTCTAATTATCCAAATTTTTTCACATTATGTAAGTCAGTATGTCAATGTCAATAGTTATTAGTTTTTCTTATCACTTCAATCTTTGAAGCCTTCATGACAGATGAAAAAAAAATCAACAAGGAATTTTCTTATCAGAAAATAAACGCAAGTAAGTTTTTAAATCCCAATTAAATGAGGCATAAACAAAGTAGTGTAAATGTATGTCATACCGTTTAACAACAATAGGAATCAACTTACTAACAACTTCTACAAGCAATGTTTTACTATGGAAAACATTTGTCCGACTTGCGTCGACTTGGATTAGCAACTAACCTAGTGTCAACATAACGTCAGACAATAAAAATACGTCAAGTCCTGAGTCAAATCCAGGTCGGCATACGTTACCCTTAACGATTTTTTTTTTTCTAAATCAATTTACTTAATTACAAAAGCGCTTAGTTGATGCAACTTGTGACCAAAGGGCTGGCAGTTTTCTCTCTCAAAGAATCAGCATCGCTATTCAGCGAGGCAACGCTGCCAGCCTTTTGGGCACCATGCCACGAAGGCCTTTTTTAGATTTAATTTAGTTTTAAGTTGTAGTTTATTTAGTTTAAGCTTAGGTTTAATGTCACTGTAAATTGCTTTTATTATGTTATTTACTTAAATTGCTAGTAGCTACACATGTCGAAGTCCACAGCCCTTACGCAATTTGGAGTTAACTTCTAAGTTATAAATAATAGACCAAGTGCACGGGTATCGTATAAACCCGGCAAACACTATTAACTTGATTGTGCCATAAATCCAAGCCTAATAACATATTAGCCTAACTACATAATCATAGAGCAAACATACGGTGGTAATATACTTGACATAGCGCCTGGTTCTGCTCGCTAAGATAATACATACATTTTGACGCTTTATTTTGCTGGCTGTACTTTTATGACGAACCAAATTTGAAGTCAATCCGATCACTAAGAGTCAAATTTAACTTGCAAGATTTTACCCAAACCAGCATGGTTGCAAGAGAAGAAACAAACTTGGCAAATTAGTAAGAATTGACTAAAAACTTTTTTTTTACTTTATGAAAAGAGCAAAATGATAAACTACGTTGGGATTTGTTTTTAAGTTGTAATGAATTAGGTAATTTTTAGGTTAACTTAGATATTTTTGATTCACAAAAAAGTTGCGTCAAAAGATACTGGGTTATTAAATTGTAAGTAATTGCAAATTCACGTAGTCAATATATCTGAAACATGCACAAACGCACATAATACATAATTTATATTTGAAACTAATTATCATAGACATGAAATTACAGTATTGGACACAAAATGCAAATTATTCAGTTATTTCGCAAATTATTTACCTACAAGCAATTTCATTATCTAGGTATCTGCATAATTACTAATACTGTGTAAACTAATAATATTAATCAATTAAATTACTAAATCAGTTTGAAACTACACCGGGTAAGTTATATTTTTTTTCCCTAAGGTCTGTTTTTTACATTTATTGATCCTCCTATAATCGCAGTTTTTTATTAATTCAATTCATTGTGTAGGCGGTTTAAAAGTAATGGTGTTACTAACAATAAAATATAATAGAAAAATGCTTTGATAGACTACCTGACAGCCGGTTATTTGATTACTTCACACAAAAGGTAATAACTACAAAATTAATTCACTAAAATCTTCTTTATCTTCTACGGCAGAAGACTTAAAATAAAATGCCACGAAAATGTTACGTTTTTGATTTTAACAGGCGTTGCGGTTGTTACTCCTACGCAGTCAATTGAATTGATCCTAACAACAAATTGTTTAGTTTGAACCACTCAGATTAAATTTTACAATGGCCAGTATATAAATCAAATTTAAAAGCTATCGACTCTACGCATAATGTAATGAAAAATTACTATACATGAAACTACCGTGAGACTCAATCATACTGAAATAAAACTGATCACTCACGTATATAAGTACAAGCTTAGCGACATGTTTCGGACTCGTAGTCCTTCTTTTGGGAGCGCACGACCCAGAGGCAGCGAGACGCACACTGCGCGCCGCGGCTCTGCTCGTGCGACTACCAGGCGCAGCTGACAGCGGTACACAACTACCCTCTTCTTCATAGTCATTACATGAAACTTGTCGAGCTAAACTCGACTTATAGACGTGAGTGATCCGTTTCATTTCACTGGAAATTACTATCACCATCTTACTCGTTAATCCTGCCGCTAAGCAGCTGTGCTTGCACTGTTGTGTTCCGGTGTGGAGAGTAAGACAGCCGGTGTAATTACGGGCACAAGAGGCATTTCATCTTAGCCCTCTAGGTTGGCAACGCATCTGCAAACCCTCCGGAGTTGCGGGTGTCTATGGGCAGTGGTGATCACTTACCATCAGGTGACCCACTTGCTCGCTTGCCTTCCTCGTTGTATAAAAAAAAAAGAAAAAAAATATATGTAGAAGATGAAGGCTTATTATCTTGTCTACGATGATAACTTTTTATATTACCTGCTTACTAGTTGATAAGAATAAGAAATTGATAGCAAGAATATTTACTGTCATACGTATATATAGAATATATAGAAAACTATCAGTATTATTTATATTTTACAGTTGGTGTATCTTATAAAACTGTCAGAAGTACAAAAAAAGAATTCGTTTTTTCCCACACTTAGCTGTCACCTCTACCGTGCCCGCATAGTATCAGTTTAAATCAAGTGAAATTGTCCGTCAACAATATAATATCAACATCCTGTAGATCGGCCTCGAGCATCCTGTATACTGATTGATGCACTCCAAACTTTATTGCCCCCATTCAACTGTAAGGGGGGGGGGGGGAGTCATTATACTAAGTGCGACCAATTTGTGAGTTATCCCCAAACTGTTTGATGAAGCTTTAGATTAATTACTATGTTTAGATTCTAGATCTTTTTTTTAAGATTCACTTGTCTATAATTATACGTCTGTCTGTCAGTCCGACTGTCCGTCTGTCTAAGTATTCGTCAATACTCTTTCTCTCAGAAACACGTGGAGATTATTACCTCGAATTTTATACGCGAGTGAATGTTTTTCGACTGCACCGATCACTAACTATCGGTTGACCAGTTTTTCGTTTTCAATACAGTCAAAACGTCAAAGTAAATGAAACATGTTTAGCTCAAAAGCTCCGTTCAATTATTTTAAAAATGTTTATCCATCAAATTTAAGTACCTTCTAACCAGCCAGCGTATTTTCCTAGAATATTTTAAACTTAATAAACGACATTTTTCCCAGTAAATTTTACCAGGAAAAATCTTCCTGGGAAAGCTCGGCGGATATTAATCTACAAAGCGCATTGAGCCCGGGTGAAAAAACTGCCCGGATACGTCCTAATACGACTGGCGGCGGATCAAACTAGTAATAACCGGATGAAAGTAGAAATAACCGGGTCAAAAGGAGCAAATGGAATCGGAAACTAATGATCAGCTTCGTTTTTTATCGCCTTTGTGAAGCACCACAGAACCATTTTACGATAGAAGTAGAGAGTGTAGGGGAGCCCGGGTATGGTTGTCACACGGGTTAGTTGTCACAGGCGGCCATAACAGTAAACTGAAGTAACGAATGTGTTCACCGACCGGTGTTGGAAGACCGCGAGCGCTATCCTTAGGATAACACATTCGCTAGTTCAGTTTTCTGTTATGGCCGCTGTGACAACCAACCCGTGTGACAACCATACCCGGTCTCCTACTGATGTACAGTCGAACCATTTGAGTCCAGAGGGTCGAGCACGACCTTTCGAAACCTGCGTCACGTAAAATCGAATAGTAAACGTTGTCGAGTTTGTATGACGTTTGGAGCAGCGCCCGCCCGTGAGCGTATTTGGAACTAAAATTTAGTAGGTTTCTCGATCGCGATACGATAACCGTAACGTTACGCAGCATTCGTAAAGTCGTGCTCGACTCTCTGACCCACCGTAGAACGTTCTCACAGTAAGGGTCATAAAGATTTTCTTTGTCAGACAATGTGATGTCACCACGACATTTTCTACGAAAAGGTTCCACAGTGGGTAACGATTCAGTTGGTTTGACATTGATAGCGTTCCAACTTGCGACCACTTTCCGTGTACGATGTCAGATTAAAAGAAAAAACAAAATACCTTGTTGCTCAACAGTTATCTGTTCAAACATCACCAAAGAAGTTGGGGCCGTTAATCTTTTTTTTATACGACTAGGCAGGCAAACGAGCAAGTGGGTCACCTGATGGTAAGTGATCACCACTGCCCATGGACACCCACAACCCCGGCACGATTTGCAGATACGTTGCCAATCCAGAGAGCTAAAATGAAATGCCTCTTGTGCCTGTAATTACACCGGCTGTCTTACTCTCCACACTAGAACACAACAGTCCAAGCACTGCTGATTAGCGGCAGGATTAGCGAGTAAGATGGTCGTAGCGATCCGGACGGTCCTACTATCTGCAGCCGCGTCATCGAGGTATTTCCTCAATAAATTAAACTGGTAACGTCAAAATACCAGGTCTACGCAAAAATGTTAGACGCTCGGTTACCAAAATCGATGAACTTTTCCCTCGAATCGATTTCCCTTCTATCCCGATAAAGTTCTGTGTGAAGCACTTTTAGTAATTTTTTCAAGCGATCCTCAACTTTAAATCAAAATTCATAGAGTCGTTTTGAATTTTAATTAAAATTTGAAATATTATGACATAAGGTATGCTTTTGACAGTCGCGCCATATCTTAAGCTAAAATTAATAACGCTTTATTTACAACTATAAACCCTATCGCAATTGACGTAACGTTCAAAATAGTTTGACCAATATACAGGCTGATTCGAAGCAATTCTGGGCAAGTACGATAACACGATTTTGGGTTGAAGCCATTTCAAAATCGAACTCTTAAGGTAGTGAAATTAACAAATATTTATCTAACAAATAAATGTGATGTCATCTCTGTTAGTTGAACAAAATAAACAGAGACGGCATGATAGTATCTATCAGATAATATTTATTGGAGGGTGATGAAAAAGGAGGTAAAAATAAATGAAAACTTTATAGCGAGTAGGTATAGTGAAATAAACGGATCACTCACGTATGTCAGTCGAGTATAGCTTGACAGGTTTCGGATTAATCCGTAGTCCTTCCTCTGGGAGCACACGCCACGCCGGTGGCGAGACGTAAACATGTCGGGCTATACTCGACTGACATACGGAGTGATCCGTTTATTTCACTATGATTGAATCTCATGGTAGTTTCATGTTAAAAGCAAGTAGGTACTTACCTATTCATACTTAGAGTAAAAATCAAAATATTATTCAGCACTTCGGACTAATTCGTAATACTTCCTCTGAGTGTTTGTTTCAATGCCGCCGAGGCGTACGCTCCCAGAGGAAGGACTACGAAAGAGTCAGAATCGTCGAGCTGAACTCATCTTATGTCTCACGGCAATTTCATCACAAGACATCGAACCATTTATCGATTAGCTAAGGAATGCGTGCAAAGTATCAATTTTCACTTAATCTTTTTTTTGTAAAAAAAAAACTAACTCGAACATATCGTGCTTCGCTGCTATAAAGCTCCTATATCCCCTCTGTACAGCTGTACAGCTATAGGCTTAATAATAGCTTCTTAATCACATATCGCCTGGTCAGCGTCAATTAGATGCTCCGTGAAGATATCGCCGCGTCCGGTGATAACGAGCCGTTTCCGGCACCGGAAGCCGGCAGGGTAGCTTTTGATTTGGACATTTAGGGGTTCTATAAAGGTATATTATAAAGGGTGTGTTTTAATGAACCGTCAAGAATTCAGCCAGGAGTCGAGGAAGTTTAAGTAAGCATCCCTGTGAGGTATTAAAAAAAAATCTAACATGATAATTATATTAAGAGTTATTGTATTGTATATTGTCAACACGCAGAGGCAATTTTACAAATAAAAACTTTACAGGGCAGTTCAATTTTAGACTTACCCAAACCTTGACTGAATTCATCACGTTTCATTAAAACGCATCCTATATAATGACTGTTAATACAATATTGTATTTCACTTTACATAGGTAATTATGATAACTTTAAAGAAATTCGTAAACTTGGCGAAAACAATAACTCCTACAGTTCCCACTTCAAGAATAATAATAATAATCATCATCATCATCATCATCATCATCCTATTTACGTCCCACTGCTGGGCACAGGACTCCTCTCAGAATGCTAAAGTTCATATCGATACACAATTTTGATGGTTTCTAAACTAAAACGTGTATCATAAGAATAAATAATAACATAGTAGAACGGAAACTCCCGCTCCGGACGGGCTCAAGGTCACGATATTAGAGTATTCGTTAAACAGACTACTTAATAAGGCTGTCACGGCCGGCGTCGCCGCACACGCGTTTGGTTGTTTATAATGTTGTAATAGTTTTACGTGAGCCTGTATGTATTTTATTTTATATTTGTAGGTAAGTAATACTTACTTAAATCACCTTAAATGGCTTCATTTGGTATGGCACTTATAATAACTTCTTATTTAGAAGTGTCTATAATTATATAGGTACGTAATGATTTATTAATCTCACATTTTGTAAAATTGGAATAAAATAATCATCTCAAAGTAAAGAAAAACTTATATCTTAGTGGTATTATCTTTAGACGTAAGTACCCAATATTTAACAGCAAGCAACCCTAGCAACACGCCTGGATGACAGAGGGGTGTAACGACGTGAAGGGGGAAGTAGGTATATAAATGGCGGCGTTTTGGACTCGGTCAAAGGAGATTCCGTTCTACTATGATATTATTTATTCTTCTGCGTGTGTATAAATAGTAATAGAGAAGTTCACTGATTACGTCAAGGTTCCTCAACGACCTTGATTTGATTTCGAGCACTTCTAGAAAAAAGACAAACGCGTTTCAAATCTAAATTACTTTACCATCCCAAGGGTCAATGACATTTGCTGTGCTATAAAAACTCTAGGGTTCCCTTTATTTTGTAACAAATAATACAATTAGTTTTAGCGGTACGTTTAACGTCAGCCGTTCCCAATGTTCAATTGTATATCTTGTTTTGATCTACTGACGATAAAAGCATCTATTTATCTTCAATCTTGCCGTCTCAATAAACCACGGACCAACCACCCTCTGGACACCGCATCTTCTATAATTTACTTGAAAAGTCATTATGAAAAAAGCCGCGGTGAGCGGACCGGGGGAATGCGTCGTGATTGGTTCATAGCTTGTCATCTCGCTTGTCATCTGTGCCCTAAGCACGACTTGTCGAATCCTGCGTTACGCTACGGTTATCGTATCGAGATCGAGAAACCTCATACTAAATTTTAGTTCCAAATACGCTCACGGGCGGGCACTGTTCCAAACGTCATACAAACTCGTCATAGTTTACTATTCGATTTTACGTGACGCAGGATTCGACAAGTCGTGCTTAGGGCACAGGTCGAAAGTGAGCCGCGATTGATCGCTAGAGAGATTTATAGGTGCAAATGAACATATGCGTTTCGGAAACGTTCGCCCTGACATTTGGTGTCCAGAGGGTGGTCGGTCCGTGCAATTATCTTACTATCGGTAGTCAAAATCTCTGCTTGCTATGTGGATGGTGGACCATCTACAGATAGCAAAATTGTTGGTATACCTAGCATATTAGTGTATCTGTATTTCTATGTATGTGTATTTTAAATGCTTTAGTTAGGTAATTAGGTTAATTTCAGGTTCCGGATCCTCTTACTTTTATTTGTATGTCTACTCTTTTTTCTGTCGTCCTGTCAATCGACCGAAGGTTAACTGGTAGAGATCCCTTTAAGGGATAAGTTCGCCTTTGTACATATTTTTACTAGCTTATGCCCCGCGGCTTTGCCCCCGTGAAATATTTCAAAATGGGCTAGTTCCCTATCCCGTGGGAATTTCGAAAAATGCCTTCTTAGTGTGCCTCTATAGAATACTCAAGGTATAGTTTGCCAAATATTAAGTCTCTAGGTCCAGTGGTTTAGGCTGTGCGTTGTCTGTCAGTCAGTCAGTCACGGTACTGTTTTATTGGTTAAAACAAGACCTGGACTTTATAATAGAGAGCGGATATTATATACTTTGACCACGCATAAAAAAATATTAAACAAAAGAATTTTTTTTTAGTCACACTATTTATTTTCCAGGCAGTCATGGTAGCCATGGTAGTCATGGTAGCAGATACAGTCTGCTCTGTGGTTTGACCTATGGCCTCTCAAGCCGAGAGTTTTGGGTTCGAGCCCCTGGCTGGCACCTCTGCGTTTATCGCAATTTATGTGCGAAATTACAATTGCAATTTATCATGAGCTTTTCGGTGAAGGAGACCTAGGCCAGAGACCCATTGAGTAAATGTTGTGTGGGAAGTTCCCACTCCGCACTGGGCCCACGTGGGAACAATAGCCCGAGCCCTTTGCATTCTGAGAGGACTGTGCCCAGCAGTGGGACGTGAATAGGCTGAAGTTGATGATGATGAGATGATAATGTTCCGTGATCACAAACTACGTGCCAATATTTCACCAACTTTACAATTGTTAGTTTGCAATGACAATTCGAACTACATTTCTTTGCCAATACGAAGCGCGCTAAAACAGTAGCTCTTTAAGTCAGCAATTATTGACACCGAGTTGTCATAATAAACGGACATTTGTAAAGTTGGTGAAATAGAGGTCGTCGGCCTGCATCATTCACGTCAGTTAGCCATCACTGGCACTGGACAAAGGGAACAATGTTCTTACAGTTTATTTTTAACTGCACAGTGCCCTAAGCACGACTTGTCGAATCCTGCGTTACGTTACGGTTATCGTATCGAGATCGAGAAATCTCATACTAAATTTTAGTTCCAAATACGCTCACGGGCGGGCGCTGTTCCAAACGTCATACAAACTCGTTATAGTTTACTATTCGAATTTTACGTGACGCAGGATTCGACAAGTCGTGCTTAGGGCACTGATTTGATCTAGACTTGTTTAGCTGGTTACGTCACAGGTCAGTTTCTCGGTTTCGGAATAGACTAGGAAACTACTGTTTTGACGAAGGAATTATCTACAACAAAGAATAGAAATTAAATGAGCGCGCCACTTTCTTCGTATCTCTCAGATTATGGCAACAATTTTGTATGAAAAATAATAGTTCCTTTTTTATCCGGCTTCTATTTATTGTGGCACTGTATCTTGTTATACTGGTGTGGTATTTTAGTTTAAGTTTATCAGTTCCTGACCTATTATCCTGCGTCATAGTTCACACAAAGAACTATAAGGTTTTTTATCTACACACATATCGTAAGTCCTCGATTATGCGTTCAGAAACGACCATTACTATCAATACGACAGTCAGTTTTAATCTTCAAAAACCAATACAATTTAAAAACAGGCCTTAATTAAAAATACAGTCGATACGAAACCTCAGCTCGACTCAGCCCTGACTATGAAGCTTGAGGTCCCGGGTTCAAATCCCGGTCGGGGCAGATGTTTGTATGATGAATACGAATGTTTGTTCTCGGGTCTTGGATGTTTAATATGTATATAAGTATGTATTTATCTATATAAGTAAGTTTATCCGTTGTCTAGTACCCATAGTACAGGCTTTGCCTAGTTTGGGATTGGGTCAATTGGTGTCAAATTGTCCCATGATATTTATTTATTTTATTTACATCGTCATCCTTTTATATGTCCCACTGCAGAGGGTCGAGCATGACTTTACGAATGCTGCGTAACGTTACGGTTATCGTATCGAGATCGAGAAACTTCATGATAAATTCTAGTTCCAAATACGCTCACGGGCGGGCGCTGTTCCAAACGTCATACAAACTTGCTAACGTTTACTATTCGTTTTTACGTGACGCAGGATTCGAATATTCGTACTCGGGACTCTGGGTATAGGCCTTCTCTCAGAATGACAAGTTCACTTAATTTGTTGAAACATTATCGATACCTCCTGAATTCCGGTCACAGCAACGTTTACCATACATAAACGTAAGACCGCCTGTCCATTAAACTCCGCTGCACAATACGGCACAAAAAGCGGTCAAATTTGTCCGGCAGGGTCAACGACCATTGTCTTCAGCGCCCGAGGGACAGGGTTGGCTGAACTTGAAATTGCGTTATTTTGTTTGTGACTATTATTATTAGAGGCTATTATTATTAGAGGCTATTATTATTAGAGGCTATTATTATTAGAGGCTATTATTTTTAGAGGCTATTATTATTAGAGGCTATTATTATTAGAGGCTATTATTATTAGAGGCTATTATTATTAGGGGCTATTATTATTAGAGGGTAGCTGGCGGTGGATGTATGCGAGGGGCCGAAGACAGAGTGTTGTGGCGCGCCATGGAAGAGGCCTATGTCCAGCAGTGGACTGCTGTGGGCTGATGATACACTCAGTGGTTTCAAAGGGCATGGGTTTACGTACACAGGGTGTGTTTTGATGAACCATCAACTGTCAACCAGCAGGAGGCAATGAATGTACGGGAAAATGTTTTTTTTTTTTTTTTCAAATAAAAACTACAGGGGTTTTCCCTTCAACCGAATTCCTGAAGGTTCATTAAAATGCACCCTGTATATAAGCCACGTTTATCAGGACATGTTTCGGGCTAGTTCGTAATTCGTAAGCTACTGCCGAAGCGTGTGCTTCCAGAGGAAGGACTACAGATTAGTTCGAAACATGTCAGGCTAAACTTGATTTATATACGTGAGTGATCCGCTGATATCACTATGATTAAGTCTGACTTAGTCTCTTGTCAAAAGGAAAAACGGAAAAAATTTTTTTTTTAATTAGGTACAAAAATATGAAACACGGATTTGAAGTCTCGGAAAAATATGGTCTAGTTACCTATTGAGCTAAATTAACATTATTGACTAATAATGGTAACTTAACAAAAGACATTCGAGACAGATAAGGCTTGATACGATGTAGAGTCAGTTTTATCAGTATTCCGCGAGACGAAAGAAAATTAAAACGCCACTTATTTTTAAACAAAGTTAAAACTTAAAATTACTTTGCTCACACGCGACCACTAGTGAAAAATAGTTAATCTGTGCGGAAAATGTATGTTTCCATGCAACACCTCCGCCTCTATTGCTACACGAATCAACACATGCCACACAGACCCAACTATCACCACCACCACTAACCTACACGCTGACGCGTTTCGGCACTCTCCACGAGGCCATTATCAAAGCTAAACACTACAACAACGGTCAGCGTGTAGTTTAGTGGTGGTGGTGATAGTTGGGTCTGTGTGGCATGTGTTGATTCGTGTAGCAGTAGAGGCGGAGGTGTTGCATGGAAACATACATTTGCCGCACAGATTAACTATTTTTCACTAGTGGTCGCGGGTGAGCAAAGTAATTGTTATAGGTCATAAATATGGACCTCCGCAAAGTAACGCCTGATTTAATAAATTATTTAAAACTTAAAGCCATAGACAAACGCTCAGCATAAATACGCTGCCTCATCATCTAATAAAAACATTTGACGTGGGGCACGCCCATTCATTTAATACCCACAAAAAATGAAGTAACATTAGATCCAATCTAATTACATCCCACTGGGGAACCTTTTCACAGTAAAGATATCACAACCACTTCCTTGGCAAAGTTTGTCTTTGGTACTGGAACTCAATTGTGGAAAGGTTCCAGTGATATACGATTCAAACGGTCTCGCTGCACGGTAGATCACGAGTGCAAAAGCTTAATGTCAACTTTGTTTCTTAGAAACTAAAAAACAATTACTTTGCTCACCCGCGACCACTAATGACAAATAGTTATATCTGTGCGGCAAATGTATGTTTCCATGCAACACCTCCACCTCCACTGCTACACGAATCAACACATGCCACACAGACCCAACTATCACCACCACCACTATACTAAACGCTGACGCGTTTCGGCACTCTCCACGAGGCCATTTACGAAGCACAACAACAACCGCTCAACATGCCACCACTTCCACTACTGACATATGTAAACCATGTACTCAACTTAGTTAATGACAAAACCAACGTACCCACTAATATTTTATAAATTCCAAACTACCCTTTTATGTAAGTCCTAAACTACCCTTTTTTAAGAAATGAATTCCAAACTACCCTTTTTATTTTTATTTTTAATCTACGCCAGGTACCCCGTTATTTTTAACCGAGTACGGTAAAAAGAGAAGTCATGTTCTCATTATTACTATGACACATTATTAAAATTAGAACCAAGTCGTAACAAAGGCGAAGAAACCAAATTAACTTGTTCATTAATAATAGACCCCATGTTGTTGTACCTAATAATTTCCAATTGTTCTAAAACCGATAGCCGCAAACCCTTATCACAATAATGTAAAATTTCGTACGTATCTGAGTCTAACAACGAATGATTCGTTTCTAATAAATGCTTGGCAAAGTTTGATTTCTCTGGATGATCATGCCTATATGACGAGACATGCTCTTTAAATCTAGTATCAAAGCTTCGACCGGTTTGTCCAATGTATACTTGACTACAGTCGCCACAAGTGAGTTTATATACGCCCGACCTGTTCCCTTTATCCACCTTTTCTTTGTTATTACAAAGTCTAGAACGTAAAGAATTAGTAGTCTTAAAGGCAACATTGATGTTATTTGATTTTAAAATATTATAAATCTTGTCAGACAACCGGCCAACATAAGTAATACTAGATCTAAATTTGTTAGTAGGCTGAGATGGCAACGCAGAGTAAAGCATGCTATTCACTATCCGTCCCTGCTTCTTTTGAACCAGACTATTAACCATTGCTGTACTATAACCATTTGTTGTTGCTATCTGATATATAGTATGTAACTCAGAATCATAATGCTCTTTCGAAAGAGGTACAGTTAGTAGTCTATGTACATAACAATGGAAAGCAGCCAGTTTATGCTGCCATGGGTGAGTAGAATTTGCAGGTATGACAGTATCTGTGTACGTAGGCTTACGGTAAATTTGAAACTGGTGCCTATTATTTACTCTTGTAATAGTTAAATCCAGAAAATTTAATGAACGATTTTCCTCTAATTCTCGTTTGAACTTTATTTTTGGATGTTTGTTATTGAGAGCACTAATAAACAAATCTAGCTGCCTCATACTCCCCTTCCAACATAAAATTAAATCATCAACATACCTATAATAATATACTAAATTGCTGTTCCCCACTATATATTGTTTTTCAAAGTTATCCATAAAAACGTCAGCCATTAAAGGACTAAGAGGTGACCCCATTGCTAAACCATCACTCTGCAAATAATATTGACCATTAAATCTGAAATAATTTTGTTTCATGCATAAAGTTACTAATTC